>NW_024121810.1:1657267-1921361 GCF_016745375.1 Pimephales promelas
TCAAATGCGCAGGTCCAGGATCGTCGTAACCCACCGGTCTTTCTTGGGGACAATGAAGTAGGGGCTGTAAAGCCCGGACCTCACCTCGGCTGGAGGGACCTTCTCGATTGCACCTTCGCCAGCAGGGTCGCAATCTCCGCTCTCAAGACTGGGGCATTGCCACCAACCATCGTGGAGCGAACTCCCCTGAAGCGGGGAAGAGACCGTGCGAACTGAATCGCGTAGCCGAATCCGATCGTTCTGATGACCCAGCGGGAACCCCGGAAGCGCTAGCCAGGCTTCCAGGAAGTGAGCCAACGGGGTCATGCGAACCACAGACGTCCCCCGGAGGGGCAGCGAGGCGGGTCGACCGGCATGCGTGCAGGAGTTACCCCGTCCGGATGCACCGTCGAAACCCGCTCCCCGACAGAAGAGACCAGGGAAGGCAGAGCGTTCCACGGGGGTCTGTTCTGCCGGGGGTCTGGCGACAGAGGGGGAAGGGATTGGCGTAGCCCGGGGACGACACACGCACCCTTCCGCGCCCTCCGAGACAGAGGAATGAACGGGGCGACGCACTGGACGTCGTGCGCGCTCATTCCAGTCTGTGTGCTCAATGACAGTGTCAGCTTTTCCTCAACCAGCTCAGGGAGCTAGCTAGAACAAAAGATTCTCCACCGGCCCTCCACCGGGGAAGGAGGGGCCCTGCCACCGCCTCCTGAGAAAAACCATGACACTATCACTGAGCGGCCCGCCTCAGGAACATCGCTTCGCCTGGCATCTAGCGGGGCACGCGGCCTGAGGGGGGGCTCTTTTCTTGGACGCTTACCTGTGGCCTCCTCCGCGACGCGAACCGGCTGAAGGCTGCTGCTGGGGCGCGTGGGAGGGGAAGGGAGCCGCAGGGGGGCGTCCTCGGCGGCGAGCTGGCGGAGGCGTCCGAGCCGACGGCTGGTTGGAGGCAGCAGCTGGCCGTCGGGGAGAGAAAAACCGCCTTCGTCTGCTCCTAGGCGGTCGAGAAGTGCTGGGCAAAGTCCTGGACCGCACCGCCGAACATTATGATGCTCCTGGACCACAGCGGTGGGCATCACCTGACCAAGGGAGCGAGCGACCGCCTCCGTGACCCGTTTAAGGACAAGGTAGGCGACAGGCTCGCAGCTCGCTTGGTCCGTCACCTCCTCGTGCACATTCCTGAGCAGCTAGCTTTGTAGGTGCTCATCATATGCAGGGCGGAGGCTGCCTGTCCCGCCGCTCTACAGAATCGCGCCGCCATAGACGACGAGAACCCATAGGCTTTGGAGGGGCATCTGAGAGCAACCGCCGGTTGACCGGGGGAGCCCCAGCGTACCCACAGACAGCCGCATCGCCGAGGGGAGGAAGGGCGGGGAACTAAGGCACGCTTTTTTTTTTTTTTTTTTTTTATTTATTTATTTTTTAGTGCGTGTCAGTTCCGCATGCAACTCGGGGAAAAAAGGAAATTGGGGTTGGCCGTGGCCGTAAGGCGGCAGCGTTACCAAAAACCAATTATTCAGCCGCGAGAGATCGGGGAGGGCGGAGTTCCACCCCCACCCGATGCTCACAGACGCCCGAGATAGCACGGCCATCATCGCGGGATCAGACACGGCGGCGCTGACGCTCCGAGGGAGGCAACGCGGCCGCATCCTCACTTCCCGAGGAGTCAAGCCCGCCTAGTGATGCTGTGATCGACATCGCATCATCATCTGGAGCGCTGCCCGAAGCAGCCGGTGCCACCGAAGAAGCAACCGACTGAATCGAACTAACGCTCGCTGGCTCTCGCACTGAGGCGGGAGGTGTGGCCCGAGGAATCGTCGGGGCTTATCCCACACCATCACCGTAAATCACCAGGTCCCCGGGTCGACGGGCCCCCTATGGAGGAAACCGATCGAGCGGGGGGACCGGGACTCTCACTCAAGTGAGATCATTGAGTCTCGACCTCAGTGTAGAGATGGTCATGTTCCCACAGAAGGAAAATGAGTCATCCACGAACGCTGCTGCTGCATGCTGAAATGCCCAGGCATACAAAGCAGCGATCGTGACCATCAGATGACGACAGAAATCAATCACACCAGAAGAGCACGGGCGAACCGTCTTTAAAAAGACGTGCGCGTGCAGCTCTTTCAATGAGAGGAGGAAATTCACTCTTTCAGCGCTGAAGCGACCAGGGAGAAGCGCAAAGTCTGGCAGACCACTGCTCAGATCGCAGGCGATGCAGAATCTCGCTGGGTACCGCCGTCACACCAACACTGAAGAGGACGCTCGTCTCGAAGAGTCTTGAACAGTGCTTTCAGGAGTGAAGAGGTTCTCTTGGCTCCGAAGCGAAAACATACTGCGGTTGCGTTCACTTCCTCCTTTTATACTCACGGAGTAGGGCGGAGTACGCTATGCAAATTTCCGCAGCCCCAAGGCATTGCATGCCATTGGCTCGTGTTTTAATACTCGAAGAGGATTGGCTTTCTATGCGAAACCCCCAATCTCCGTCACTTCTGACGTAACTCGAAGTGACTACGATAGGGAACAATATTACATTGCAAGAAACACAAATGACAGAAAATAGTTTTAGATTAAACGCTCCTTCCAATTCTTCCATTAACGTTACCTCTATATGAATTACTGAAATATTATTAACTTTTACTTTCAAAAGACATTAAGATCACTTTTAAGTAGCAAAAATACAGTATTCGTATGCATCAAACACATTACCGGTATTATAGGCTAACGTTACCTGGTTGTAAATGGAGACTTTATTGTACTTCATCGGTAACTTAATCATCTTGAATGTAATAAGCTAGTAATAAAAATCTTAGTAAAAATCAAAGCTAGTAATAATTGCATTAAAGAGCTCTCTTAATGTAATTCTTACTAGTAAAAACTGATTTAGAGAGCTCTCTAATGTAATTCTTACTAGTAATGCAATTGCAGAGCTCTGCAATTCAATTAAAGAGCTTTGCAATTATATTCTTACTAGTAAAAATCAAATTAAAGAGCTCTCTAATCGTAATTGTTATTAGTACGAATTTAATTAGAGAGCTCTATAATTTTAATTGCTACTAGTAGGAATTAAATTGTAAAGCTTGTAAAGAATTGTAAAGAATTCTTACTGGTAAAAATGCAATAATGACGATTAAGCCTGGGTACAATTTAAGCTAAAACGGCTTGCCATAAAACACTCCAGTAGCCTACCAAGTGCGCAGCCCATGCGCACGACCCATCTACGGCAAGCCCCGAGGGGAAAAACACATTGCATACACACATACAACGAGCGCCAGAACATCATTACCGGTATTATAGTAACAGACTTTGTTGGATTATGTCATGTAATATCTAACAAAGTCTCTTACGATAATAATAATAATAATAAAGTTTTTGAGGACAGTTACACTGTATTGAGACAGTTGAGAAATAGTAGGCCAAATATTTTTAGTTTTCAACAATAGGCTGGTTGTTATGTTTCTCAGTTTTGTCATAATTTTAGCAAATAATTTCTTTTATATGTTTTGAGACAGTTTTAAGACTGTTAAAACTTTTTTTTATTTAAGTAGGCATCTATTTTCTTTTTATTAAGTATTAATTTTGTTGTAGCCATATAACAGCCGATCGTCTACAGAAGGAACTGGATGAAAAATTCTGAATCAATTCACAATCTGTTTTCTGACCTTATCCTAATACATAACCTATTCATTTATAATGTATCGTTATTGCGTGACATTTGTGTCAATAATCGTCAAACACAGGTGACTCCGCGTCATGGGAGGGGCCCCCAAATCAAATTCTGCTTAGGGCCCCCAAAAGGCTCGGGCCGGCTCTGCATTATAGAATCCAATTAAAATATCCAGAGAGTTCATGTTCCAGTGATCCGGAAGGTCCGGCCAATGTGGTTTGGTAAACTCCTCTCAGACACTTCAGTCTTACAGTCTTAACCATGTGCAGGCAGAGACGCAGCCGGGTCATGCACAAATTATCTGGAAGGTCCAGCCATTGTGCGTTGGTGTTAAAAAAAAAAAACATTCAGGAGAGTAAGGTGCAACTGCAAACTCAAGCGAAATCAATATGCAATAGCCATTTTAACTCTTCATCCTCCCTTTTTTATTTTATTTTATTTATTTATTTTTATTTTTTTTAAATTAATTATTTTTTTTGTGTGCATGTGTATGAGGGTATGTGTGTATATGTAGGTATGTATGTATATATTTGTGTATGTGGATGCATGTATGTATGTATATATGTGAATGTATGTCTATGTATGTATATATGTATGTATGTATGGATATATGGGTATGTGTGTATACATGCAGGTATGTGTGTATGAATATGTATGCACGTGTATGGGTTTATACGTGTAGGTAAGAGAGATATAGATGCATCCGTATTGCCATCTGTCAATTTTGATTGTATATTTGTATATGTTGGCTCACTTTTCTCCTCTTGTATTATTATTTTGTTTGTTTGTATGCTCATTTGTTTGTTTGTTTGTTTGTTTTCTCTTACTGTTATGTTTGTTTATTTGTACTCTTTTTTTATATTGATTCCTTAATAAAAAAAACAAAACAAAAAAAATACCCAGAGAGAGAGAGAGAGAGAGAGAGAGAGAGAGAGAGAGAGAGAGAGAGAGAGAGAGAGAGAGCGAGAGGGAGATAGAGAGAGAGAGAGAGAGAGAGAGAGAGAGAGAGAGAGAGAGCGCGCTATCCTTTAGCAACCTCATTCATCTCACTAGTGTTCAGCTAGTCATGTGACTGATCAATCTATATTAAATCGACTTGTCAAATTTTTGGAATAATTTAAAAGGATGCATTTATTTGGTCAAAATACATTCAAACAGTAATACTGTGAAATATTATTATAAAATAACTTACAACTTACATTTTAAAGAATGATTTCTTAAGGATCCTGTGAAGACTAGAGTAATGACAGCATTCAGCTTTGCCATCACATTAATAATTTACATTTTAAATACATTCAAATGAAAAACAGCAATTATAAATTGTAATAATATTGCACAACATTACTGTTTTTACTGTATTTTTGAGAATTTGATCTTCTGATAGAACAAAACACCTATTGACCAATCAACACTCAGGACCATAAATAGTTATTATTAAAATAAACATTCAAATTTGCATTAGAGCATCCCACTTTTATGAGAAAAATTTAGGCGTATCACAATCAAAATCAACTGCAGGCGGTAGATCCTATTTAGCACCCAAACTCTGGAGTAGCCTTCCTAGCGTTGTTTGAGAGGCATACACGGTCAGTTTAAATATAGACTAAAAAGACATCTCTTTAACCAGGTTAATATAACAGACTATCACATTTCTATAAATTAAAATCTGTTAAATGATTGATGTGCTGCATATCGGTCAACCAGAATCAGGAGCACTTCCCACAAACATCCTGGACTAGTTACATTGTAAGAGGAATGGCATGCTTATTTTAGTCTTGTCTGTCTCATCCTTATCCTGAGGTTACTGTAGTAAGCCGGATCCGGTTCATATCCAGATCAGATGAAGGACCTGCACCCAGACGCGACCACAACACAGCCCTGAATGTCAGCAGAGACCGTGTCAACTAGACTATCTCCTGTGAAGGCATCATCGACATCGACACGGCAGCCGATCGTCTAACAGACGTCTACATGATATCAATTCACAATCTGTGATGCAGCCTGGAATTAAAACACACCATGTTCATTCAATTCATTTGTTCGACTGAGCCTGGTTTCTCCATTCTGTCACCTGATGGAGTTTGGGTTCCTTGCCACTGCCGCCTCAGGCTTGCTTGGGGACACTTAATATTCAACAATATTATTGATCTGACTCTACTGACGCTGTTGTATGAGAACTGACTGAGCTGGACGATGACATCACTGTTTTCTGCAGAGCTGCTTTATAGCCGAATTGAACTAATTTAATAATTGATGGTCTATATAGTGGAACTGAATCAACACGGACCTGAACAATGACACTTTTGAATCTTTTTAAAGCTGCTTTACATTGAATCACTGAAACAATCTGTAAAGCACTTGACTTGACAATTTTGTCTTAACTTCTTAAGTAAAACAATACTAACAAATCAACCAAACACTATCCACAATGTGTCCACAAACTTCATTGAAAATGTTTTTTAAGCCATGTGCTTACATATTTGTAAAAGAATGGAAAATAACTGAAGTGATGGAGTGTCTCGTACAATCACAGGAGGTGGTGCAAACCAACTGGGTTCCAGATTGGAGAAAAGGGTGATGAAACAAGAGCTACGATACAGAATAACACTCAGCCAGGGAAACACACAGGCCATAAGAGCTGGATTCAGCTCCAACACAAACACAAACACAGTTTTCTCAAACGCTTTGGCTCAGTTCTCGAATGAGATTTTTCTCTCTGTCAAAACAATAAGTTCAGATCTCTGAACAATTAGTTTCTTGTTCACAACAGATTTAAAGGACAAGTCTGGTATTTTACAATTAAAGCCCTGTTTTAAGATAGTTTCTGATGAAATAGAATAGTTAAGATTGTTTTTTAGACAGATGCTGCTGGCATGAGAATTTTCAGATTCTGTGGCTGCACCCCCACACCTCTACAATAGTAACATAGGTGCACAGGAACAATCCTTCATAAAACGCTTAAAACTTTAGTTTACAAAGACGTGAAACTCACCGAGTGGTCTGGGGTGTTCACTGATATGCTCACACAAAAATCGCTGCAAAAGATGCTTTCCAACAGGTTTTATCATAGTTTTTGAACTCCATTGACTTGTATTGTATGTTCTGTGATTTACGGTATTACTCCGCCGCCGGTAACGGAAATGGGGTTGTTTGTATTCTTTCTTTAGTTATGCAGTCGCGGTATCGTAGGCTACACTATACAAGTGGTTTGCTTGCAATTGGCTTTATGCCCAGCTGCACTACTTCCTGAACTTCAGCCAGCTCCTTGTTTCCTGTCTGCCATTATTGGCCAAATTGATTAATTCAGGTGTGTCTGATTATTGTTGCCATGACTACTGAGGTCAGGCACACCTGGATTAATCAATTTGGCCAATAATGGCAGACAGGAAACAAGGAGCTGGCTGAAGTTCAGGAAGTGCAGCTGGGCATAAAGCCAATTGGCAAAGGTGCATTATCGCCACCAACTGGGCTGGAGTGTCTATTATTCAAGCTCTCAATGGAAGAATGTACGGTTGTGAGACGTTCGGAAAAATAGGTGTACAGTTTTACAACGCATGGTAAAACGCCTGTTGGAAAGCATCTTTTGCAGCGATTTTTGTGTGAGCATATCAGTGAACACCCCAGACCACTTGGTGAGTTTCACGTCTTTGTAAACTAAAGTTTAATGCGTTTTATGAAGGATTGTTCCTGTGCACCTATGCTACCATATAGAGGTGTGGGGTTGCGAACACAGAATCTGAAAATGCTTGGGACAGCAGCATTTGTCTAAACAACAACAACAACAAAAAAAAAAACATAACCATTTTATTTAATCAGAAACGATCTTAAAACAGGGCTTTAATTGTAAAATACCGAAATTGTTCTTTAAGCAATTTAATTGTCCTTTAATTGTCCTTTGTAAAAGAGTGCTTCTATTATTTGCACAATAACTAAATGCACATGACTTGTTGAGATGATTCTCAGTGAAAAGTTTCATTCTTTTATCATATGAGCCATCACATGATCCAAAAATGATCCATGCGTTGACACTTTTGGCAATACGTAGCCTATACATCGCAAATGGCACCCTTTAGCGTCAATATGAGACGCAGATATATATGGGCCAGAAGGCACCTCCAAGTGGTCTAACCCTAACACTACCCTAGACCTAAACTTACCCATAACCGAAGCGTGTTATATTGACGCTAAAGGGTGGCATGTGGTATGAGAATGCGTTGATATTCCATAAATATGTGACAGGGGATGTTTGTAATGTCTACTAAGCTGACAAATGGCCTGCCATTCTAATGAAATAGAAATCAAAAATGGAGTCTTCCCAGCACAATCACTACCATTTTTGAACATGGAGGAACTGCACAAGCCTTTAAAGGAGCAATGTGTGATTTTTAGCGACATCTAGTGGTTTGGTTGCGAGTTTGCACCAGGTTTGCACTAAGGGCTCAGCCCACTGCTCACCCCTCCCTTTCGAAGAAGCTACGGTTGCTAAAACGGGACAAACATCTCGTCGGCTGAGACAGCAGAGAATAGCCAGAGTAAGCCAAGAGTGTGTAACATTGTCACTGTTTCTGTACCACAGTCCATTATAAACCACATCATGAATACTGTTTACAAAGCCATAGTCAGGTGAGGATCAAGGGTTTTAATATATAATTTAATAAAATAATATTAATCAGCTGATTGTCTCACAAACGTAACCAGCAGCACATTTATCCCCACATACTGTAGCAAACCCATAATACAGCGAGGGAGCAGCTATATATTTTTTCTAACAGGGTAGTAATAGTTTAGCTGGCTAATATGAGCTGTTACTGTGGCTGAGCTGGGACGCGTCCGCATGAGTCCAAAGGTCGGAACTGCGCGCGCTGTTACAATCACGTCATCTCCGCATCCCATAGATACTATTTACTACACACAATAGGCTTTTTTTCTCTGATTTTGAAAAATCTTCGCGATCGACTTTAGTGATAAAAGACTTTAGTAAAAATCTCTATCGACGGGTTAGTGATTCCTGTAACGTACTGTTTTACGGTCAATGACATGAATACTAATCATCAGCTGTCTCACGAACGTAACAGCACTATCCCCAACATAACAAACCCATAACACAGCGAGGGAGAACTAAGTTACATGAAACAATCCCAACTACATATTTTACACCACTCACAAGGGAAAAGTCACTACTCACGGAGTGTAAGGTTAGCTTCCAGCTTTCCGCTACTTCTCTTTCAAGGTAGTGATGAAACGCGTTCTGTAGCGCTGTTTGTTCGCGTTCGGCTACGGTAGGAATATGACGTCACAACATGGCGACCTTCATAGAAGGGGATTCCCGCGGTTATGGAGCTATTAATGTCTCATTCTAAGGTAATAAAAACATTACGGTTAATTAAGTAAGTTCTTTATACACCACTGAAAACATAGTTATGGATGTCATATTGCATTTCTGTTAATAGATACTCAACTTTGTTACACATTGCACCTTTAACAGTAGCAGCTATACAGCAGAATATACATTTATTTTTGTAGAAATGTGTTACGTCAACTGAAAATCCACAGTTGCTTGTCGTGGAAGAGCAATATGAAGATATGGAATAATCTAAAAATGAAAAAGCAACGGTGAACATGTAACACATTTCTACAAAATAAATAATGTACAAACGAAAATGCTATTTTTCTGTGTACTACAGTATTGACCTCCCATTAAATGTTAACCTATTGAAATAGGTAAGCTCAGTGTGATATACAGACAAGAAAGCAGCCAGTGTCAACAAAAAGTAGGAAAAATTGTGAAATTTAATATTTGGAAAAATCATGAAACATTTTTAACAGTGTTGCTCACGCAGTTTTGAAGCATGAAATAAATGTTTTGGGTGAGTTACTACATGTTGCAGACATGCAAGAGTTCTGATGTTCTGATGTGGCAACTGCACTTATAGTATAGAGAATGTTAAGACTGTTAGAAAAATTAGCCAAAACTGTCATTGTAAGTGTTTAACTGCGAGACTATTCAGCACAGTCCTAATAAAATTCATTGTAAAACTGTCACGTCAATCTAATGAGATCTGGTCCAGCACTGGCCTCTAGTGGTCATATTGTGTTATAGTATTGTGTAATGTCGGCTATAGTTGCCTACAGTGCCACTCAGATCAATATTTCCCAGGCCCTCTTGATCTTGATCAAACACGTTAAAGCTGTTATTCGTGCTGCTCCATTGATCTAGACATAAAATATGGAAACACAATATACACTCAACTGAATTTCAACACAAATACAAAATACTGCAGCAAGTAGGCTAAGAATAATACACAAGATATTAGTGTGCTGTTCGCATACTTCAGAATTGCATAGGGCTAATAATCAAATGTAGATCTCCAAGGGGTTATACATATTTTACTATGTCATGTATTTTATGCACCATCATTTAAGCAAACAAATTCAGAAATGTATCAAATAATGGACTCTCTTCTATAAGTGTTCAGGGGACGCCATCTAGTGTTTATGTAACCTGGTATTATGTATTGGTGTAGACAAAATAAATAATTACATATATTCATAGTGATCAATACACTGTTAACCCCTGGTCTATTTCTGATTGATACAAAAACAAACAAACAAATGACCTACAGGTTTTATTGTTACTGATGACATCATCAACATGTTTCTACATTGTAATAAACATCAATGTCTTTAAATAAGTCCCCCTGTGGTAAATATATTTGTTTCACTTAAAACACTTGATTTGTGATCACCAAAATTACATTTAAAAGTGTTTCCCATATTTAATAATAATGTGTTATGTGTTATATGAATATGCAAATTTGCCCCGCCTCAACTCACTCACACCAGCTCAGAGATGCACTCGTTGACGACCACACGTTGACCTGATGACCTTTTGTTCACTGCAGTTTTAAAGGGTTAGTTCACCCAAAAATGAAAATTCATTTTTAACGACTCACCCTCATGTCGTCCCAAGCCCGTAAGACCTCCGTTCATCTTCGGAACACAGTTTAAGATATTTTAGATTTAGTCCGAGAGCTTTCTGTCCCTCCATTGAAAATGTATGGTATACTGTCCTTGTCCAGAAAGGTAATAAAGACATCATCAAAGTAGTCCATGTGACATCAGTGGGTTAGTTGGAATGTTTTGAAGCATCGAAAATACATTTTGGTCCAAATATAGCAAAAACTACGACGTTATTCAGCATTGTATTGTTATTTTTGGACCAAAACGTATTTTCGATGCTTCAAAACATTCAAACTAACCCATTGATGTTACATGGACTACTTTGAAGATGTCTTTATTACCTTTCTGGACAAGGACAGTAAACCATACATTTTAAATGGAGGGACAGAAAGATCTCGACTAAATCTAAAATATCTTAAACTGTGTTCCTTAGGAGGTCGGAGGTCTTACAGGCTTGGAACGACATGAGTCATTAAAGGAGTAGTTTACGTTAAAAAAAAAAAAAAAAAAACTTTTGCTGATAATTTACTCACCCCCATGTCATCCAAGATATCCATGTCTTTCTTTCTTTAGTTGAAAAGAAATTAAGGTTTTTGATGAAAACATTCCAGGATTTTCTCCATATAATGGACTTCAATGGGAACCAAACGGTTCAAGGTCCAAATGAGAGTTTCAGTGCAAACTGCAAACTGTTCAAAGGGCTTTAAACGACACCAGACGATGAATAAGGGTCTTATCTAGCGAAATGATCGCTCATTTAAAAAACAAATAAAAAAGTTTAAGTTTTATAAGCTCAAATGCTCGCCTTGCTCTGTTCTGTGATATGCGTTTGTGACTCTTCTGTTCAAAGTCGTTCGTCAAAATGAACAAATCTTTTTTCGAGTCATGACTCGAAGCTTCCTAGATAAAACCCTTTTTCATTGTATGGTGTCGTTTAAAGCCCTTTGAAGCTGCACTGAAACTGTATTTTGGACCTTGAACCATTTGATTCCCAATGAAGTCCATTATATGGAGAAAAATCCTGGAATGCTTTCATCAAAAACCTTAATTTCTTTTCCACTGAAGAAAGAAAGACATGGACATCTTGGATGACATTGGGGTGAGTAAATTATCAGCAAACATTTTTTTAAAAGTGAACTAATCCTTAAATTACATAATTTACATTTTTGGGTGAACTAACCCTTTAAGGAGATATTACTCCAATGCAATGGTGTTTACTTATGAATATGTGGTCTTAATCATATAAAAAAACACATAAACAATATTAAAAGCTTGGGTTTCACCATAAGGGGACTTTAAAGAATTTGATGCTATAATCTACAGTGACGTATCAAACTGTTAACACGAATAATAGAAGATACACATATATACAATTCAGCTCTAAGGTTTAAAGTGGGTGGTTGCCAGGTTGGACCATGATTAGATTCTCAGATCATCTGTTCTTACAATGGCATTTGAGAGAGTGCATCTTTCAGATTTATCATTCTTGAGGCCCACGGTTTGGTCCATCTTATCCATATTTCTGCTCACAGCTATCAGTGCAAACAGCTGATCTAAATTCATGTTAGGCCTAATCGATTATTACATCAAGCCAAGAACAATCCAGTCCTGCTGAGGATAATTGAACAAGTAATCCACTTGATAAATTCACATTTAGGCTACACATAGTCTATGATCATTCCTTCTTTCAAAATTCATAATTGGGGAAAGAATGCTGGCTGAAGGAAGCCATCAGGCAAAAAAGGATGCAGGAGCCCACCGGAAGATGCCAGGTGCACCGGGCCAGAATGAAAGATCACGTTCCCGGAGCTAAACGTGTGGTGGAGGGAAGATGTGGACCCACAGGTCGAGCTGATGTGGGGCAGAGAGTTCGTGCCGGGTTGCAGGGAACTCTCGGCACCAGGGTTCTGCTTCTTCCACTTGGTTCTTCGGTTCTGGAACCAAATCTTGACTTGGGTTTCAGTCAGGCTCAGGGAAAGCGCGAGATTTAGTCGCTCGCATACGGATAAATAACGCGTGGCGCGGAATTTGTTCTCCAAAGCCACCAGCTGTTCGTAAGTGAACGCGGTTCTGGCACGCCGCGGCTTCGCGCAGCTGTGATCTGAGCGACGCCTCCGCTGACGCGACACATCATCCGGCGCTGGAGTGATTCTCTCCTCACCTGTTTCATCCGGATCTTCACAAGGCGAAAAGCCCGATCTTAAGCTTCTGAGAGAGGCTGAAGAGTCCAAGTCAACATCGGGATCAGGAGGATGCAATCTGACGCAGCTTTGATGGTCATCAGCTGATTGATCTCCTGCTAAAAAAAATCCATATGTCAAGTGTCTTTCTGGTATAGGTTATGTATTTTGTAAAGGCCTTACATTTTAGTAAAACCGAACACGAACCCCAGACAAGAATGGAAATTAATTTATCTATTTTAAGTAGCCTATTATCAATAATAATAATCACATTTGACCCCTTGCCTTATATGAAAGTTTAAATCCATTTTAAAAGCTTGAAATTGATCACAGGCCTTAAAGGGATAGTTCACGCAAAAATGAAAATCTCGTAATTGACTCACCCTCAAGTCATATGACTTTCTTTACAGCCAAACACAAAGTTAGCCTATATAAACAATATCCTGTCTCTTTCAAGCTTTGAAAATGGGAATGAAGCTGATATTTCGAAGTCCAAAAAAGTGCATCCATCCACCATAAAGGTTATCCATTTGACTCCATTGGATTAATAAAGGCCTTCTGAAGCAGAGCGATGTGTTTTTTTAAAGAAAATATTCATATTAATAAGTTTATAAACTATGATCACTAGCTTCCGATGATGGCCGTGGTGACCCAACCAACGTATGACGTAAGACTATCGTAAGCATAGGTGAGATAGACCTACACTATCTCACGACCAATTCGTACGAGTGATTAAAAAGTGGCTAATTCGCACTAATTCATACGACCTCATTCGTACGATTTGTCCAAACCCTCGTGATGGGTAGGTTTAGGGGCGGGGTCAGGGGTAGGTCATTCGTACGAATTCATACGAATTGGCCAATTCGTAAAATATGTACGATTTAGCAAAAACATAATTTGTATGAGTGAGGTTGTACGAATTGTTACGAATTAGCCACCTCGTAAAATTCGTACGAATTCTTGTGAGATCGGGTTGGATAGACCAAATAGGGCAACAAACTCAAGCTCTTCTGACATTTGGCCATGTCCACACGGACACGGGTATTTTTATAACCGTGATTTTTTTATGCGGATCGGCCGCTCGGCCACACGGAAACGCAGTATCAGTACACTGAAACCGAACATTTTTGAAAACCAATACCAGGGGTGAGTATTTTCTGAAACGCCGGTTGCAGTGTTGTCATGTAGACAGTGAAACCGGAGTTTTTGCACCGCTGACGGCTTGTGATTGGCTAACGTGGCTTTACGGTTAGGTTTATATCACCGCCTGCTGGTGTTGCAAGCTCTTGACAGTGCTTGATAGCTTGTTTTTGCGTTTTCATGTGGACGGAGGTTTTTTTTAAAACGCAGGAGGGAAAAACTCCGGTTATAAAAATACCCGTGTCTGTGTGGACATGGCCTTTGTTTTGCTCTATCCTCTGCAATTCTGCCTTCATCAAAACATCATGCGTAAGGTCAGAGGTCATTTTTCCGCCAGAGCTCGATTCGTGTACGGTCATTACCGAAAGCCAGTAGTTTATAAAGTTATAAATATGGACATTTTTTCTTTGCTTCAGAAGGCCTTTATTAACCCACTGGAGCCGTAAGAATTACTTTTATGATAGATGGATGGACGCACTTTTTTGGGCTTCAAAATCTCATTTACTCATTATTACTGGGTTAGTAAATTAAAATTATTAAATAATTTTCATTTTTGGGTGAACTAACCCTTTAAAGTTAGACAGAAGAGTGCTGCTAGGGTATTTTGGCTGGCATTAATGAGCTTAAGGGTAAAATTATAAATCTGAGGCGCTCTATACAGTGCCTGTATGGGTGAAAATGCATTAGGCTATGAATAAAAAGATTAAGCTTTTTTAGGCTAAATGAATTATTGTTTTGAATTGGGCTAATAATATTAATCATAATTTCCAATTAGCTTAATGTAAGGCCTTTAAGTACAGACAAAAATATAGAATACAGATAATTCAACGGATGTTATAACAGCCTATATTTTGAATGCGGTCAAAAATGAACAGTTTATAGGCCCTACATTAAAACATAAAATTAAAAAAATAACAGTACCAAGATAAGAAATGAACTATCAAAATAAATATTCTGCTTGTAATGAGCTGAAGAAATTATTGGGTAACTGACAGCTATAATGAGCTGAATATTAAAGGAATGAATGAGGAGCGCTGTAAAAGGAGGGGGAGGCTGTAACTGTGTTGATTTCCAGGAAAGACTGGCGTGGAATGACCATAATCCCCCAACAATTTCTAAATCACAAATCGCCTCAAATGTCATGTTGCGGAAAGAAACCCTAGTTAAATCCAGCTCTGCCATCCAGCCATGACGCGCTAATGGAGTTTCATATTTGTCTGCAGATCAATAAATGTCATCTATTTAAAGGGAAGTTTTAATCGAACGATATTTGGGATCAGACATGGCAGGGGTTTGAAGTTTGGAGCCGCAAGCTGCTGGAGGGAGATATGCAGCATCCAGTAATGGGATATCGATCAAAGTGAGCGCAGGCATCCTCAATGGGACGATTTAAACAATTATCTGCCCTGACTGTCCCAATGGCAATCACTTACTCAGCTGCGGCTGCTTAAAGAAAACGCGGTCTTGGAAATGAGGGGAAGGTCAAATTCTACCATGATAGGCTACCTACATTACACAAAAGATCTATGGAGGATATCTACAGTGGAAAAACGTCATGTATAACCATTTTTTTTTTTTACTATATAGCCTAGCCTATGTGAAAATAATTCATACAACTCTAGGCGTAAGCCTATTTGACAAAATAATAAGAATTTGTTTGTTTGTTTGTTTCATTCACAAATAGCTATGGATGGTGGCCCAAAGAGGTTGTTATTGTCTCAAAAACTATATTAGGTTTTGTTTTTTTGTTTTTAAACATAGGTAGCCTCTCAGCAAACAAATTTAGGTTCGTTATAAAAATGGAACCTAAAAATAACCGACATGGAACGTTCCTAACGATCTTGTCTGGTGGTTCCCCCAAAAAATAAATAAATAAATAAATAAATAACGTCATGGGACCATTCGGGAACGGGAACGTTCTTAGGTTATAAGTTGCGTTTCAACAGCGTTTCAGAACAATGTTTTGGTAAAAGTTGGATTAGCCAGAGTAGCCTACGCGAACACACGTCGATCAATCTTTGCCTGTATCACGTAATAATTATAGCATACACATAACATACTATAGCCTAAGTGTTTTGTTTGAAATGCGAGCTGAAGCTCAATTAATTGCGGCCAAAAAAGCAGATTTTTTTTAAAATCAAAAGTTAACCCGCTTAAAAGTCACCTAATAATTCTCACTCTGATTTTTTTTATGAATCGTATTTCATTCTCACCAATATTATTGCAGATGGAAAGCGATCCTTTCCCATTGCGCTGTTCCTCCAAACTTCCAAATTCTGTATTTCCTGAAGATGATGTCCGCTCTTCCTCTGATACTGTCCTTTTACTTGTAAACTTTTTGGGATCCAATATGTCAATAATCGAAAAGGAAATCCGATGACCTGATGTTGTTTTCATCCCGGACTCCTGATATTCAAGCATTTTGCAGTTCCAGTAGTCTTTCTGACCTCTTACGTGTATTCTCAGGCAGCTTCTCGTCGGATCGGATGTCAGTGGATGAAGGTGTGCTCGAGCTCTTTAACAGGTCCATTAGAGGAGACGCGTGAACACGGGCGTTTAACGGGATCCCTTTCGATTGGCTGAGAGCATTCAGTACTTAAACCTGCGCTCATTTCAATCAATACAATGACAAGTTCCTAGGATGACAAGTGGCATAACTCAAGAAACTGTTGCATGATCTAAACCTTACAGCCATACACTCTTCAATGTTCGTCTGCACTGCCTACAAGAACATTATTTGTTCTTGGGTGAGATGTATAAATGTATTTATCAGAGATAAAGAGATAAAACTGCCAATATTGCTGTCAAATAATTGTTTTCTGGCAAATTGATGATTATGTATTATGGGGGTCAGTGCAATGTGTTGGCTTATTTCATGGAGTCAATAGCTTACGCCATTCGGTATCTTAACGTTCACTACGTGGCATCAATCTGCCAAAGCTTGAGATAGATCAATAAATGTGTGCCCGGCACTGACAAATGAGGCGCTACTGTTACTTCTAGTGATTTATAGCTACTTCTCTTATTCAGTTCCCCAAAATACATACATAAAAATAAAGCTACTGATTCTATACAATATATGAAAGCCTGAGAAATTTAAAGGGATCATTAACATAAAAATGACAAGTCTGCCATCAAAAGAAGGCATTTTGAAAAACGGCCAAAGTGTTTTTCTTGTTCAAACAATGAAAGTCAACAGAGTTAAATCTTGTTTGGACCACACAATTATTCAAAATATCTCATTTTGTGTTCCACAGAAGAAAGAAAGTCATTCAGGTTAATAAAAAGTAAGTAAATGACAGAATTTTCCATTTTGGTTGAACTAACTCTTTCTAATGTCACTGCTTTAGATAACAAAATATCCACCCAAATTCAATGGAAGATGAAGATTAACCGTGTGAATCTGAGGTGAACTAACTCCATACGTCCAAAAAAGATAATGACAAAAATGCCAATCTCCACAAGTTACAGATATTCAAAGCAGCTTTAAATGTGCAAGTACTCACTGTAGATCAAAAAGACAAGATTTGCAGAAAACCACAAACACACATTTCTAAACCTTGTGCACACTTCAGATCACAGATGTGTATTTCTCTCCTCTCCTTTATGAAACAGAGCGACTCCACCTCCCCTGCTGCCATTCAGTGCATTTCTGCTTGTTTGCTGGCAGCCTGCAGTGTATATATATTTAGTGGTTGTAACATGGTCAAACTTCAGACGATCAATGTCCGAACTGGGACTGTTTGCTTGCATTAGCATGTCTAAGCCCAGTGGCTTGCACTGACTGAGCTCCATAAGAAAGGAGGCTGAAGTCTTTCCTGCAAGTTTACAACTTCCTCTCTGTAGGTCTGACACTGTGCACATCTGTTTACACAGGACCGAAGCACAAAAGTGTGGCCCAGAGGGCACAACACAGACTCAGGTACTGGAGATAAAGAGGTAAGGTGGAGAGATTGAGGACAGCAGCAGCAAACTATGGGTGCACTGTTTGGGGAGAGGAGCACACTATACGGACAAACCTCCCCACTGTTCCAACGTCCCCACCTCCTGACCAATAAACTCATCAGAGCACTACGAAGGTCTGCTAAATGTCGAATCATTCATGTAGTCGCATCTCGAGGTGGAGCTCTCTTTACGGATGGGCATGTACTCATTGTTTGACTTTGTCTCTTTATCCTCTCCAGAGTGCAGATGGACAATAGAATGGGAAACTCTTTTGAAGATTACAACTTCAAGGCACTAAAATCCTGTGGATTCGCCTCTTTAAATGGGGAAAAGAGACTTTAGAAATCTTACGAGGGGTGTAAAGAGTTTAATCGGTTTCTGAAAAGTAATGCTCTAAAGTAGCATTGCTTTGATTTTCCATAGAGCGTTCTGTTCAGGTACATTTCTAGTTCATTTATCCCAAACCACTTGTAGATTTTCCATAAAAAAAACCCCTTAAATGTGCTATTTTGGTTTTGTAAATGATTATTTTTAGTAAATCTGAAATTAAAAAAAAATATTAGCTGACGGTGAGTGAGTCATCTTAATATTTGCAGATAATTGTGATTATTCTGATCATTGTTATACTGAACTAGCTGTCTGATTCTTGTGTAGGCATTTCATTTATAGAGAACCAAAGCCTTAAACTTGATCTAATCTAAAACTTTATGAATTATTAATAATTATTCCTTCGGAAAATAGAAATCTAGTCTATTTTTCAGAATACAGTAAAAGAGCACTAACTGCATGCAATTTAAAACGCATTCAATTTGCAAAATTGTTCAAATGTGTCTAACAATAAATTGCACAACTTGTTAAACAGTGCTCACAATTATCTTAAAGAACGCCTTTGAATCCTATAAAACACAAGAACACAAATGAACTGGAAGGCAATTACTGTGCATGTGTCAAAAACACAATGGACAGAAATAATTAGACCCAAACTTTTGGGTATTATGTGAGAGCGATGTTTTAGGACATCTAGGCGAACACAAGGTCGGTAGTTTGGTAATTCTACCTGTTCAGCAGCAGGCGTAATGAAGGCTTGCTGGCAGCGTCCGGGACGGGTGAGCGCGTCTGGCAGATGCTGACATACAGCAGATGTGGAAAGTGGCTGGGTGATTTGTTAAGGGCCTGGATCATAGCAAAAGAGGGCAATTACACCAGGGGACACTGTCACACATTCATGGACATTGGCCCCCTTTTTACAAAACACACTCTTTCTCTGAGGTAAAGGTCAGTTCACTCAACAGACTTTAAACATGTTAACAGTACAGCTATCACACAACGGAGACAACTACAGAGAATCCAGCTATGGATTATAATTCGATGTTTCTTAAAATTGTCAAAAGAAAAAAAAAGTTTGACACCGGTTCTGAATAGAATAGAATAGAATAAAATAGAATAGAATAGAATAGAATAGAATAGAATAGAATAGAATAGAATAGAATACAGATTTGATTTCCAAACCAGGGCAGGTGGAAAAAAACATCCAATGACATTATGGTTAAAAATGAAATTCTTCCTTGAATAAATAAAACTGGTAATAATTTACCTTGAATCTTAACCTAAGCTGAATTGAATTGGTCTCTGTTTGTGAAAGAAACTAACAGAGAAAATAATTGTCTAAAATAGTCAAGAAAAGTGGTGAAAGGAAAAAATAGTTTGACACCGGTTCTGAAAAGAATAGAACAGAATAGAATAAAATAGAATAGAGAATAGAATACAGTTTTGGCTGCCAAACCAGGCCTTGTGAAAAATAATAAAACCAAATAAAATACCTTGAACCTTAAGCTGAATTGAATTGGTCTCTGTTTGTGAAAGAAACAAACGGAGAAAATTGATTTTCTTAAAATTGTCAATAAAAACACAAGTGGTGAATGGAAAAGTTTTGACACCTGTAGAAAAATTACATAGAATTACATTGTTTAAATCTAAATATTTAAAAAAAATTAAAAAAAATAATAAAATACCTTGAATCTTAACCTAAGCTGATTTGAATTGGTCTTTGTGAAGAAAGAAACCGAGAAAATCATTTTCAAATTGTCAATAAAAACACAAGTGGTGTTCAGAAAAATTGGTGGAGGGAAGAAAAAGTTTGACACCGATGCTGAATAGATTATAATAGACTAGACTAGACTAGACTAGAATAGAATAGAATAGAATAGAATAGAATAGAATAGAATAGAATAGAATAGAATAGAATAGAATAGAGATTTGACTTCCAAACCAAGCCTGGTGGAAAATGACTTTAAAAAGGCATTGTATAAAAATACAATTCCTTATATAAATAAAACCTAAATAAAATGAATAAAACTGAAATAAAATAAATAAAACCTAAATAAATTACCTTGCATCTTAACTTAACCCAAGCTGAATTGATTTGGCATCTGTTTGTGAAAGAAACAAACAGGGAATAGCATGTTCTTAAAATTGTCAATAAAAACATGTTTGGAAAAAGTGGTGAATGGAAGTTTGACACCAGTGATGAATAGAATAGAATAGAATAGAATAGAGATGCATGTTCTTTTAAAATTGTCAATAAAAACATGTTTGGAAAAAGTGGTAAAATGGAAGTTTGACACCAGTGATGAATAGAATAGAACAGAATAGAATAGAATAGAATAGAATAGAATAGAATAGAATAGAATAGGAAATGCATGTTCTTAAAATTGTCAATAAAAACATGTTTGGAAAAAGTGGTAAAATGGAAGTTTGACACCAGTGATGAATAGAATAGAACAGAATAGAATAGAATAGAATAGAATAGAATAGAATAGAATAGAATAGGAAATGCATGTTCTTAAAATTGTCAATAAAAACATGTTTGGAAAAAGTGGTGAATGGAAGTTTGACACTAGTAATGAAAAGAATAGAATAGAATAGAATAGCACAAAATATAATAGAAAAAAAAACAGAATAGAATAGAATAGAATAAAATAGAATAGAATAATAGAATACATTGCCAAACAACTGCATCGAGACTGATGGAAAATAATATAAAATGATAAATAATTTGCAACATAAAATGCGAAATAACTAAAAAATAGCCATCAAATAAAATAATCTTCCTTAAAACGTAATTCCCTAATTATGAGATGGTGGGTAAGAGAAAATCTAATCCGAAAACCAGAATTTTCCTCTGCCTTCCGCCATCTCTTTCATGGTCTTTCAATGTCAGTAGAAATGATAGGACTCTGTGAGCAGTGTATACTTCTATTGGCAGCTGTCACAGTGGAAATGCACTCACATCTATGTTGTGTGTCAGGTGTTTAGAGATGCACACACTAAATGTATGCGGAGACGCCAGACTTCATTGGCTGAGATCGAGAGTAACCCCAGATGCTACACAGAGAGACAGGATGCCTTCAGGACGGCAGCGTAATCACAGAGTCTTCTGTCAATGGACACTTGGGTTAGTGCACTGCTAATGTAGAGTGTAAAAGAAAGAATTACACACGGTTTAAGGTTATGGGCCGCAGTCGATGTGATGTTCTGTCACTCAGCGCTCGCATTGATTGCTCATTGTTCGCAGAAGGTCGCATCATAATTCATTAAATCTTAACGAGTCCCCCTGGAACCACCTGCACGCCTTTCCTCAATTGCCCCTTTAAATTACGAGCGACTCTCATGCTCAGCGAGCTCAAAAATGAAGATATATTCTCCATGTAAAGAAGAGAGCTATTAGTAACATTTAAACAGCCCTCTTTAAAGCCAGGGGAGGCTGACTTTATGAAGGGCAATTAGGTACTCACTATAATTGATAATTCATACTCATCACAATTAGGCAGTATAAATAGGGTGTCTGGGATTAATGGTTATGGCTGTTCGCAGAGCGAGAGACACTGGGCAGACCTGGTCAGGCATGGCTGATGGAGTGGAAGGAGGCAGAACTGAATTCATCTCTATTTGTGGAGGAAACAGATTGTGTTTGTCCCTTCAACACACACCCGAATCATCCAACGGTTCCCTCACCTTCAGATTGATTTGTTGGTAATGCGTTTTAAAAATGCCTGCATTGCAGCTTAAAACGGGCAAGCTCTGTTTCTCGAGACATGGGACAAAACGCGTCCCACAATTTGATCTTAAATTAGAAGAAAATAAAGGCAATATTTTCATTTTGATATTAATCAGAAGTGATAACTAGCATTATAAATGTACCGTTTTTTTTGTATCTCATTTCTATTACTCAGCTGTCCTCGAACATAACTAAATAGATACAGTACTTCATATAGATTCAAATATATAGTTAAAGGGATAGTTCACCCAAAAATGAAAATTCTGTCAGTAATTACTCACCCTCATGTTGTTCCAACCCCGTAAGACCTTCGTTCATCTTCGGAACACAAATTAAGATATTTAAGATATTAAGATTGCTCCTGCATACTAGTCCATAGGCTTCTTGAGGGATCGAAACTTGCCGGCCTCGAAAAGTTATCAAAGACATCGTTAAAACAGTCCAAGTGACTTCAGTGGCTCAATCTTAACTTTATCAAGCGACGAGAACACCTTTTGTGCGCAAAAACAAACAAAAATAATGACTTTATTGAAACTATTTACTTCCTTCTCTATGGGCCTCTAGTCAGTTAACGTAGTGTGATAGCGTAGAGCTACGTCACACGTAGGCTCACTATTGGCCGACGCTGGTCATGTGACGTACAACAACAGAAGCGTACGCTGTTAAACTAGTAACCTGACTCGAGGCAGAGAGAGAGAAGTAAATGAATCGTTGAAATAAAGTCGTTATTTTTGTTGTTTTTTGCACACAAAAATTGTTCTCGTCATTTGATAAACTTAAGATTGAGCCACTGAAGTCACTTGGAATGTTTTAACAATGTCTTTAATAACTTTTCGAGGCCGGCAAGTTTCAATCCCTCAAGAAGCCTATGGGCTAGTATGCAGGAGTGATCCAGCTCTCAGATTTCATCAAAAATTTAAATTGACTAGATTGAATATCTTAATTTGTGTTCCGAAGATGAGCGAAGGTCTTACGGGGTTGGAACAACATGAGGGTGAGTAAATACTGACAGAATTTTCATTTTTGGGTGAACTATCCCTTTAAGACAGAGACAATTTATATAGAGACATGCCACTTCCTAAATCCTCAATACAACTACTGTATAAAGAGAAAACCCATAACACCAAAGATGGCGGTTGTGCACATGTCCCCTCCCTACTGCTGGAAAGCCAATCATCTGCTTTTAACAGTCAAGCCAGAAAACATTTAAGCCTATCGTCTGGTTCCACCAATGCATGCGCGGAGATGAGAACCCTTGCAAATGCGTAGTAAAAGTATGTGGGAAAAGGGCGTTTTAAACCTTATTTTGGGGCAAAGTCATCAAAAATTTTCAGCGATTTATCACAATTTACTGCTGTTACTAAATGCAATTTGCATGTCCCGGTGACCAGTGAAACTGCAGTTCCGACTCTCTGCCCATTCATTTAGAGCCTGGTCTTGCTATTCTGAAATAGCTGCCTGGAGGCGGTGCCAAGATGGCGGCCGAGTGGCATGACTTGCCTAAAAGGACTTTGGTTAAAATCAGATGCCCTGAGGATGGTTGTATTAAGCTTGCCATTAAATTTTGCTTTAAGGACTCAAGTGTGCAGACAATTTATTTATTTTTTGGGTTGTCAAGTGGTATCTGTCTGGCACCTTGTTTGCCGTGAGTGCGGTGAAACTCTTTCAAATTAAGATCAGGCTTCCTGAAATCAAAATGTACGTTTTATAGCATTTAGAATGAATATGTTAGCCTTCAGGCCAATTTATACTTCTACGTAGGGTGCGCGCAGTAGGTACGGCGTAGCATACGCACAGACACGTAACATACCGCGTACCCTTCGCCGTAACCTGATGCGCACCTCCACAAAAATGTACTACACGTCGCGATGACGCGGACCACAAGATCTGTGATTGGTCGGCTTCGTAGCATCACATTTCCTCCTACACATTTCCGCACGTACCATATCCTCCGACGTCTTCTCTCATTTCTGCCTTTTAGTTTGAGTAATTTCACTAAAATTAACTGTTTTTCCACCTCAATAAGCTCCAACTCCAACATGATCTGCTCTCTTTCAGTCGCCATTGCTTGTAGTAACCTAGCCACGAGGAATCTAAACACAGTGGAACATTAAAACCCTCTGCTGCCAACTAGCGTTCCGGAGCAGTACTGCAGAGCAACCAAGACCTGAACGCAGAAGTATAAATGCTCACGACGGCGTCGCCTACGTGCGTAGCCTACGCCGTACATTACGGCGTACCCCAGCCCATTCTCACCCCCAAGGCGTCACCTAACTGACACCTAACAGCATTTGACCATGCTTCAATATCTGACGCTTTAGGCGCCCTTTAGCGTCAGTTAGATGACGCCCTAGGATCGCGTGTACCCTACCCCCACCCCATACCTAAACCTAACCGCGTCCTCTAACTGACCCTTTCCTTTACCATCAGTTAGATGACGCCATAGGATCGCGTCATGTAAGTGACGCTAAAGGGCGCCTAAAACGTCAAATATTGAAGCATGGTCAAAGGTGACGCCTTGGGGTGAGAATGCGTTGCGTACCCTCGATGCAGAAGTATAAATGGGCCTTTAAGGTTATGAGTAAGCTGGTGTGTACCAAATTAATGACAAAATTTGGATTTAGGAGGAATAAGCATTCAAAACTTACAGTCTCTCACTTCCTAAAATGGATCACGGATTACTATGACATCACGCGGACTTCCGCTTCTCATCACATCTCCTCTGTCCAATGATCAAATGCTCTCTAGCTCCGCCCCCTATGCTATAAATACCACATGACCAAAGCGACCGTTGACACGTCACGGAGCAATATGGGTTGGAAATGTGTGTTTGTTTGCTCAAATGCTTGTGTTTTAGTCCATTTTCCAACTATACGTTGGTTACAAATGAAATGGCTAGAATTTATTCACACCTCTATTGAATCACTTCCATGGTGCTGTCAAGTACGACTTGCAGTCTGTGAGGAACACTAAACGCTATTGGTTATTTGAAAAGGGGGAGGAGCCATTCAATATGTCCCATCTTACCTATTCTGTTTTACCTAGTTTTAATTATTTAACCCTCTGGGGTTGTTCATTTCAGAGTCACACTCTGGGAGTTCGGGTCCAAATGGACCCAAAGGGCGGGATTCATATTTAAAAAAAAAAAATCATGATTTTTTTTTTACTCGTTTTTTATAATATTTTTCTTTTCTTTTTTGGTGTTTTGAGAAAATTTCAAAAATAAATGACCCATCTTTGTCCCATTTTACCTATTCCGTTTTTGTTTGAATTATTTAACCCTCTGGGGTTGTTCGTTTCAGAGTCCCATCTTACCTCTTCCGTTTTACGAATTATTTAATTTTGATTTGTCCTAATATGTTTACTTGTGTATTTTGCTGCCTTCTTGACCAAGTCACATTTGAGTTTTATTCTTTTTAAATAATGCTTATGTCCTTAATCCAATATGTTTGTAAGGTTACACAGCTGCCCTTATCATTTCCCAAGACTTTCCAATATTTATGAAAATATTTATAAAATCTGTTCCAAATTCCATCTTCAGCCAGAAGGTCCGATATGAATTCAAATATAAGGAGGTTGCAACAAAAATCAAAGCATAAATGAATAGAGATTTAATCCAAAATAATTCCCTTTAGCATGTTTTAGTCCCAGTACTCAATAATCATTTAATTTCAATTGTCATTAAATACCCATCATGGATAATGTATGATAATAAGCTGTGTTTAGACACTGGACGGCTGAGGTGAAGGTCCTTCATAGCTTTGCTCTCTGTTGACACCAGCATAATTGCTATACTGAGCTCTAGATCAGGCAGTCCTTACTAATCAATAAAGTCTTCACCAGCCATTTCCCCCAGTGATTCTGCTCTCATTTCTCCTCTAATTGTTCTTTTTAACCCAGGAAGGTCTACGGCTATGCCACAAGCAAAAGGTGTGAACGTGTGCATGTTTCCTGTTTACGGTAAAATGCAACCTTAAAACAACACTGCAGATCATTTGTTCTCCTCTTGACCTTGAGCTCATATGTTTCAAACATTTATATTTTGGTCTGTGCGTGACTACAAGAATCAAAGTAATGTATGCTAATTCATTTTGTAACATTTGGTAGACATTTTAAATACAAATTCCTATAATTGAAAGGAATCTCTAATTATGATGAGATATTTATCTGATAAAATGTCTCAAATATGACTTTAAGAATCATCATCAGACATAATAAAAGAAATATTAATTAGCACTAACACTTCTTTATGTACACGCAAAAGTATAATGTGTATTTAGGTGTTCACCAAAAATGAGGAATAAACCCAGGAATAGACTTTTATCCTCAGTAGTGGACTTTATATTTTAGTCAATTTCTCTGACATCATCTATGTCATAATTTTAAGTCTGGATGTCCTGTAAAGAGCACATTCCGGACTTTTCAGAGTTTCACAATCACAACTGACTCTCCTTGGACTTTAAAAATGACTGACATTCATTTAGTGACCAAATGTAACACTCTTATTGGAAATATGATAATATTTTGTCATTATCACTTAAATCTAAATTTAGATCTTAAATCAGGAAAATGTTATGGGGTTTCAAATCAAAATATGACTTTCTGTCATGAAACAAGACATTAATTTCTTTCATGTACAGAGGACACCAGGACTTAAAGGGATAGTTCACTTTGAACTTTTTTTTAATTTTTGGTATGTTTTAGCTTACCTCAAGGGCATCCAAGATGTATGCATCTTTGTTTCCACAGTGGTTTCAATTTTGATATTTTTAGGTCAAACCGTTCTTGTCTGTCAGTCATATAATGGAGGTATATGGTCACCACCTCAAAGAGCATGCACAGAGAAGTCCAAATTAAACATGATTTAATGACTCATAAATGTAAGTACACATTGATGGCCTAAGACACGAAACGAGCGGTTTGTGTGAGAAAACGAACAGTATTTATATCGTTTTTACCTCTTGAAACCACAGCCACGTCCAAGTGATCTGAGGGCGCAGGCGCTTTGTGGCTGTGGTTACAAGTAAAAATGATATAAATACTGTTCGTTTTCTCACACAAACCGCTCGTTTTGTGTCTTAGGCCATCAATGTGTACTTACATTTAGATACAATGTATAGATATATTGTATAAAATGGGAAAACCTGCATATGGCATGTATTTTACTGTTTAAGTACTGTAAAATATTTTACTTGCATAAAAGCAAAGTGGTATATCAAATCATTCTGTTATAAATTTCATAGTTGAGAATCATCTTTATACAAAGTTTGGTATATAAAATCCAGAAACCTAAAAATTGATTTGTGGTTTAAAAAAAAATTGCATTGTTTTTAGCTATTGTCTATTCATGTCTTTTTATTTAAAAAATAAAATAATAAATTGAGTCCTGGTGTCATCTACAGAGGACATAGCATGAATAAAATATAATTTTGACATTTTTTTCTTATGCTCTAAACAATGTAATGACACACACAAACTTTTTTTTTCTGGGTCTCAGGAAAACACCTAAACCAATTTATGAGATCAATATATCCTAATTTCTAGACGCCTAATTGTTGAGAAATAAAGCTATAAATAATGGCAGACACCTAAGTAAAAATAATGCATTTGATCGGCTCTGGCCTCGACAGATGAAAGAAAAAATTTATTTGCTGCGAAAAATATGTCCTTTAATAATCCTATCTTTTTTATCACAAAGAGGGTAGATTAATGGATAATGCAATTGCTTGTGTAATAAAAGCCTCGCTCCATTTGGGGACTGGAGATTTAGAACCGGAGTGTGATAGCGTGACTTCTCTAACCTTGATGTTGGATGCACCGATCACGTACGACAAACTTTACTCATGTGTTATGGCTTGCAGAGAATTATAGGTCAATTTAGGCTCGGTCAGTGAGACGACCCTCGTCAACAACCTCTGTTCCACCATCCTTCCTGCTTTACAAGTTGACCTTTGCTATTTTTCTTGCAAGGAGAGCAGACTCTATATCGCAATGATGTGTGCTCGTAGTGTGGTCAGTCTTCATGTTGTGCTGGATGGGCACTCATGTGTAGTGATGCTTGCAGGGCCCATCCTGTGACTCTGGGGCATATGGACTCAACTGCACATTTCCCAGGGGCATTATTGCCATGCTGATTTACTACCAGTGAAGGACAATCATCAGAGACCACATTATACCCCATTATACACTGTGAGTGTTTGTTCACGGTCTTTAGGTAAAAGAAATGAAGTTTGAAAACTTCTATAGACAATCAATTACCTTACAATTAGTTTACGGTTTTAGCTATTCCATATTTATCTTGCTTTAAAATATACACATTGTGGTACATGCAAAGACTATGTGTGTGGTCATAGTTGTCACAACAACGTTTGATATATTGCACCGTATTTAAGACATGGGATTCTTGTTGTTTGGAAGCGAGAACCACTCATCTTTAACATTAAAGGTAATAGATCTCCAGGGTGAGATTTTTATCGACATTTCTCATTACCGACCTATTGGTGTTTATGGCGTCGGTCATAAATGGCTCCCTGTGGTGCTGTGTTTTATGAAGAGATCAGCTGTCAGGGCATATGCGTTCAAATCTCTGCAGGATGCAATGACACGGGTCAGGTTTAAATACCCTGAGAGAGGAGAAAAGAGAAAGAGAGTACTTCACTATAGGGGAAACTGGGGCTAGTTGTCACAATGATTATATCTTTATTATACTATAAATGCAAGAGGTAAAAAATAAAGTGAAGACGATAAAGCCATGCAAAAACGGGCAATAAGCGGGTAGGTTTCAATCAAAAGGTTGTGTTCTCAGGACAAGGCCAAGGGGATTTAAAAAAAATATATATTAGTTGGGTAAGTTGTCACATGTATAATATATTGTAATTTTATTATCCTCTAGAGTTGTGCAGTCATTTTTTACCGACAAATTGTAAAAATAAATAAATAAATAAATAAAATACCTTCATTGGAATGGTATGAAACTCATGACTTAAGTGGCAGTCGCTATGTGATCAAAAAAACAAAACAAACAGTGGACTTGATTCGAAAAAACTAAATGGGCGTTAAAAAAATAGTCAAGCTTGTGTTGTTCACGATCAGAAATGACCAGCATGAATGGGAAATATGAAATCTACTATCTATAAATCACCTACGATGAAACTCTAAATCATCAAGATTGCAAAATGTGTAACAGTAACAGCAAGCAAGTTTTAGTAAATACATGAAATAACATAAATAATTCAACCACAATGCAGTTTAAAAAAGGACAGCAAGGAAGGGGTTACATTCTAAAACATTAAGGCCTCGCTTTACAGACAGGGCTTAGATTAAGCCAAGATTAGACCTTAATTAAATTAGGACATTTAAGGAGATTTAATAAACATGCCTTAGAATAAAACATTACTGGTGTAAATTTTGAGACAAAACAATGGCACTTACATTCTAAGATATGTCAGTGGAAGTTGCTTTCAGTTAAAACAACTCAAACATGCATTTTAGTCTAGGTTTAAGCCTTGTATGTGAAACCTGGGGCAAGAGTACAAAACAGACACACACAAGACACTACGGCTGTATAACAATATGGCAAAATTGAGCCAGGCCCAGGAGACTCAAATAAGTAAATAAAAAAAAAAAAAGTTAAAATCAGATTAGACCCAGATTGATTAAGTCTGGTAAATAATAAAAAAAGAAAGTCCTTTTCAATTTGTTACATTTGTATTGAATTTGTTATCCTATGTTATCCTATTCAAAGTGTCTTTCGCTGTGTTCAGAAAACTGACACTTCAAATGCCCATTTCAAACAAAAACAAAAAATATCTAAACCATGACAAAAAGTAGTCTTCTCTAAATAAATCCAAATCTGCAACCTAATAAAAGTAGGTTTTAAGTCTAAAATCTAATATATAATTTACAAGCCTCTTAGTCTTAATATAGCCAAAATATTCCTTTACAAATATAAATAACCTATATGTTAATATTTATATTTATATTGTAAAGGAATCATACACCAATCATACATCATAACCAAGATCCTTAGACAAATAATTAAACAACTGTGTTAGTCCTCACTAACACCAAGAAGGTGTGGGGAAGCTGCTGTAAATGTAATTCATCTTTTAGTGTACTTGTCACTTGTTAACAAATGGTACTTGCAGGTCAATTTCTTGCTCATATTGCTGACTAATTTAATGAATGAAATGTGCCACCTTATCAAACACAGGTCACAGAATGGTAAATTAAACATGAGCTATGAAATGTAAACACCTGAAAACAATACATGTTTATACAACATACACCCAGAGACTATTGGCTTTGATATACCTCAAAATATTACCCTTAATAGCAAATAAATAAGACTTTCAGGAAGTTGAAACTTACTTTAGACCTAGGTTTACTGGCCCCTCTTGGACATATTTGAGTTTATTTGTCAAATATGTTTCTCAAACGTTTTTTCCAGAGGCATTGAGACTCTATGGCTCTATTTTTTCTTGTATTGCCCTGTTACATAAACATAATACTGATACTTAATATATAGGCTAAACTAGCCAACATTTACAATTCAGGTAGACCTTGTTGCTAAGCGGTTGCCAGGGTATTCTGGGTGGCGAATTACTGCCTCGAGTAAAAAAAACGTGGTTTGTTCAAAATAACTAACCCTAATATAAGAAGTAGTAAACAACACTGAAGAGTCCATCACTCCACAAACCACATTTCCAGCCATTGATCAGCCAATCAGCGCTCATTCCACATCCACCGCTGAGAAAAGCACACACAGTAAAACAACGCGAGATCTTCGAGGGGAGAGAGATTCAGAGAGAGGAACCGTTAATACCGGCGACGGCGGCTCGAGCCAGAACCCGATTCTCTCTCCACGAATCCGCTGAACAAAGCGAAGGGTTCCATGCTCTTGAGACTGCACAGAAACATTACAGGTAAAAGAAATCTCCTTCTAATGAAATTAGAGCACGGCGGTGACGGCGCGCAGGTTTACATGGGCTGCGAATAAGAGGCGGGGTGACGTCATCGCTGCTGGTGCTTTAATTCAGTCCGTAGCCTAAATGTTTTAAGGTTTTCATGATGCGTTACACTATTAATGATACAGTGCTGTAAGTGAACTAGCATGGGCTCTACTTTATTAGACCGAGCATTATACAGCGCATAATAGCTACTGCAGCAGGTTTGTGTGTGGGCATGTATGTCATGTCCTGACCTATTCATTATTTACATACTTAAATATATGACATAATTGGTTTGGTCTACCTCTGTGTGTCGTCATTTGATTCTATTATGTGAATTTTGCCTTCTTGATATTCATTTGTTTTGTCTGCAGCTTGGTGGAGGTATGACATTAACCAGGGGCTCCTTCACTTATTCAAGTGGAGAAGAATACACCGGGGAATGGAAGGAAGGCAAGCATTTTCTTACACTTTAATTTACTTTTGAAGACATGTTTTTTTTGTTTTGTTTTTTTTTTCCATAAATGAGGCAGGTTGTCACGTGTTTCAAATGCTGTACTTTTATTTATTAATTAATTTTCTATTTGTCAAAAGAACAAACATTTTTGTGTGTTCCATTTGTTCTGTTTCATAATTTGTTCATAGTTACATAATAGTAAAGGTTATAGGTTATGTATTATGGAATTGTTTTGGATTATTAGTTTGGGGGTCATCTCTGTGAGATATGAACATGAGAGTCTATATCTAGATCTAAATATTCTATTCTATACTTAGCAGTATTGACAGCTCTTACATTATTCTGTTGTCAGCTACCGACTGACTTAAAATGATTGAAATTGTCCATAGAATTAGTATATAGGACGAAAACTCAGTTTTAAGGTATGAAGGAATGTGTTTTCCATTCAGGTCGGAGGCACGGTAAGGGCGAGCTGAAGTTTGCTGATGGTACCTGTTATAAAGGTCACTTTGAGAATGGCCTGTTCCACGGATCAGGGGTGTTAGTCTTTCCCGATGGATCCAGGTGAGTGACCTTGTGATCAGATTAATTTTGATGCGTACCTACTTAAACAGAGAGGAACACATTGCCGGTGAGACTGCAAGACTAGTTACATGGAAAACGACACCGTTTTCTTAACACAGGTACGAGGGAGAATTTGCCCAGGGAAAATTCCAAGGCGTCGGAATCTTCAGCAGGTTTGACGGGATGAAATTTGAAGGGGAATTCAAAAGTGGCCGTGTAGAAGGACATGGTAAATATTCCACCTTAATTTTACAATAGCTACTTTTACAATAGGAAGGCTGAGCTCTATCCGAATGAAGTTCCTATTGGATTGATAGTGGTGTAGACCTGAAATAATCCAATCAATAGGAAACAAAAAATTAAGCAAGTAAATGCTTGAATCATTCGGATTCAACATTTTCTTGCACACATGCGCAGTGCAGTGATGCGTTCAGGTTTTAAGGGGTACAATATATTGTTTCACAATATATCACAATACAAAAATGCAACAATAATATGTATCGTGGATAGTGATGACAATCTGTATTGTGTATATTTCATCCCAAAAAAAAAAAAAATAGTTTATAATAATGTAATGGGGAAATATTTGCAGGCCCTAATAAAGCCAAATATTGTATATTATTACCAGTAAAAATTGGCCTACATTATTTTAAATATATCTAGACAGTGACCGAGTACAAGCATATCCGTTACTTACATCATATTTTTAGTCTGGTGTCACCATTGTCCTGAGCATTGGGTTACCAGCACCAAGTCCAAGCCAATTCATTTAAACCCACAATGTAATGTCAAAGTTAGCATTTTAATCAACAGTACATTTTTTGTTAACCTTTTGTCATGTGTCTTGGAGTATCGCAATAATATCGTATCGTGATATGTATTGAATCATGACATGAGGGTATCGTTGCACCCCCAATGGGTTCAGTATCGTGATATTTATCGTATCGTGACATACAGTAGTAGGTTTACAGTCATTGTACAGCTTTCGGATGTGCCTTTGTGTCTTTAGATATATAGCATGGATAAATGTGGTCGTATTTCCTTCGCATAGGACTGCTGACTTTCCCAGACGGCTCCCACGGTGCTCCGCGGAACGAGGGAATGTTTGAGAACAACAAGCTTCTGAAACGTGAAAAGTGTCAGGCCGTGGTGCAGCGAGCCAAGAACTCAGCGTCCACTGCCCGCAGCCTCTCTGTATGACAAACTGACCTCAGTGAGAGCACCCCCTAACTCAGGCCACCCCCCGAGTACATTACGGACTGTACGGTCACTAGTAAAAGGAGCAAATCTGATTGTGGATCTGCGTTCAGGGGCGATCTCTGCCTTCACCACTCAACGGAGCTCAAACAAAATGTGAGACCCATCAAACCCTCAGGGACGGATGAAAGTGTTTCCATTCCTCACGTCTCTATTTCACTCACATTGTTGCTCTGCCTTGGTTTCCTCTGTGGCTTAAAACATCGTAAAATGATGGACGTTTGTTATGGAGGCACGGATAAACTCAAGTCACCATCGGAGGTACGGAAATGTGGTCAGTGTGGTAAATGAACTCGATTTGCCTTTGTCAGTCTGCTTCTGCGATTGTATCACTTACAGTATGTTTGTCTTTATCTTTACTATTGTTGCTGTTTGTGTTATAAATCAATATTGTCTTTATTGCACATTTGCCTTAGTTATTGCATTAAACGTCAGTATTGCTGCTGGATTAAAATCTTTCTTGTTACCGATGTGAACAGTGGTGAGGGAAAGGTTTCAGCTACTTATTCTAATTGTTTTATTTATTTGTTCATTTCATTCATTTGAAATGAGAACATATGATTTACTAACACATTATATATTGTGAAATAATGGTTTTAGTTGTACTGATTTAGGTGTTTACACTTTATTTTACGAACTGACTGCTAAAGGTTCACTGTTCCCATCATCCGCAGTGTCAGACAGAAGCCTTAGTCACTATCATCTAAAATATACTGACACCAAAAAGAATTTTGCACTGTTATTTATTAATTTGAGCAGAGAATCAAGACTGACATGAAAAATAAAATGAAATAAAAGTCAGAAAAGAGTCACCTATTCTACATTCTGCTGCATATTTTTTGTCGTGCTTATTCTGCCATAGTATATTCAAATCTTATTAAGGACAATCGTGTATATGCGACTGTTACATAAACTACTGTTCAAAAGTTAAAGAAGTCTCTTAATATGTTCACCAAGGCTGCATTTAGTTCATGCAGTACAAAACACAAATGGTAATATTGGTAAATTTCCATTTTGATATATTTTAAAATGTAATTTATTACAGCTGAAACTTCAGCAGCCATTACTTCAGAAATCATTAGGTGTGTTCGACTTCATGTGGCGCTGCGCTGACCAATCAAAGTATGACTTTAAAGAACCGCAAGAGCATACATAACCTTCTATATTTAAACATGTAGCCTATTATTGTTTCAAGTTTAAGTTAACAGTATTTACAGGACACAAAATGTCACAGAGCACTTATCCAGTGATTCAAGTGCTAACTGAAATTACTGCAGTGTGTGACTAAAAGCTTTCTAATCATAGAATAACTGAGCGTTTTAAACATGATTCACATGCACACTGTTGTTTCTATCAGCGAGGGAAACCGTTCATGACACCAGGCTAAGAGGTCAGTTTGGGAACTGGATGAGCCAGGCAATGGATTACATCTCTAATACAGCAGCAAAACACACACTGAGTAACTAACTACAAAGCAAAAAGAGCTGGACTGTTGATTCATAAACAAATATATAATAATCAAATATTAAATGTTTGCTTTTAGGCTTTGCCTGTCGAAGTGTCATTACATAATAAAGCACAGATGACGTATGTGCCATATCTCATTTCAGATTACTATTAAAATTGTCCACACAACATTTATATATAGTTCAACCATCCTGGCATTTACAAAATAATTATCAACCATTTCTTAACTACAAAATCTTAAGTTGCATGTTCACCTGAGTAATGCACACACACACACACATATATATATATATATATCTATATATCTATATATATATAGTGCTGTCAAATCGAGATTAATCGCATCTCCTCACACACGCATATATACAGTATACATGAAATTATATATAAATGCAAGCTTTTGTAGATGCACTTAATTGCGAAATAGGGATCTATCTATTTGAAAGTTTTTTTTTACTACTGTATATTATCAGATCAAGGTAATGCAATGCCTTTTAAAATATAAATAATTATAAGCCTCGTTTTCTTTACATAAATGAATACAATACAGTTTCTTGTCCCCATTGACTTCCATAGTAGAAAAAAAATACCATCATGGAAGTCAATGGTGCCCCGCAACTGTTTGGTTACCAACATTCTTCAAAATATCTTCTTTTGTGTTCAATAGAAGGAGGAAATTCATACAGGTTTGGAACAGCATGAGGATGAGAAAATAATGACAGAATCTTCATTTTTGGGTGAACTATCCCTTTAACACAGAAAAAAAAAATATAGTTACTCAGGCAGAGGTGTTGTTGAGTCACAGTGACTCTAATGAATCCAGCGCATCTCCATGTGTCCGTCAGGCCAGACCGACCTCCCTCATCTGTTCCAGTTTCTCCAGTGTCTCCTTGGTGTGAAACTGCCATTGCTTCACCTGTTCAGTGGCTGTAAGGCCCACCTGAAACAAAGAAATTAAGTGCTTATCCAGCGGTTTAGACAATAAATTGCATTTTCATCTAGCATGATCTTACAGCATTCTTGATCTGCATATCGGCTCCAGCCAGCATGAGGAGTTTTACGATTTTATATCGATTTAATCTGACAACATCATGTAGAGCTGTGTCTCCTTCCTTTAAAAGAGAAATATTTAAAATGACTTTTTTTAATTTGTATGATCCATATAATTTTTGTTTTCCTCATGAATTATTCATCTGTTACCCAATCTTTGGCATTGATATTGATTCCACTGGCTAGAAGATGTTGGACCACGTCGCTGTGACCGGTCCGTGTGGCCACATGTGAAGGTGAGCTAAGCAGCTGTATGGGAGGGAGGATTCAAGATTTGACCATATTATGCATACTTGCGACAGCTTATTTTGTTATACTGTACAGTATTTTTGTCTTCCAGTAAAACATTATTACTTTGTCTCTGACGTTGATATCAGCTCCCCTGTCCTGAAGAACTTTCAACGCTGAGAGACTTCCACCTCTGCAAGCCCAATGTACAGCCCTGCAATTCAGCTAAACCACAGACAACAAGAGCAAATCAACACAATCACAACAGCATTGTTACAATGAATTGACTTAAAGGGTTAGTTCACCCAAAAATGAAATTTCTGTCAGTAATTACTCACCTTCATGTTGTTTCAACCCCGCAAGACCTTCGTACATCTTCGGAACATGAATTAAGATATTTTTGATGAAATCTGAGAGCTGGATCACTCCTGCATACCAGTCCATAGGCTTCTTGAGGGATTGAAACTTGCCGGCCTCGAAAAGTTATTAAAGACATCGTTAAAATAGGAGGGGTAGTGCGTTTTTAGTTTTTCTTTTTGAAATAAATTAACACTTGAGGGATGCATTACATGTATAAAAAATGAAATTAAATCCCTACTGAAGTGCCTTGAAACATGCAGCATTATTTCCACTGAAACAGGAAGACAGGGCAGGACACACCAAAAAGCTCCTCCCCTTTTATAAAATAGCCAATAATGTTTAGTTTATATTACAGACAGCTCGTTGGGCTCAGTAAAGCTGCAGTTTCCTCCTCATTTCTAACCATTTCTCCTCCATATCACTTACAATATAAAATTCTGTGCAGAAACCAGACTTCATGCGCTCCAATGAAAAGCATACACTGTCTGAATTGTTCCCTATCCCCTAAATAGTGCACTATGTGCCATTCAACATGTAGAAAATGTGTAAATGCAACCAATTTTAGCTCCAGGTAAATCTATTTATAATGAAGGGGTCAAAATCATTGCTCCATATAGGTGGAAGTGAGAGACAATATACGTTTCAAATGCTTATCTTCTCATTGTTTTGGAGCTTAGCTTATAAATAACAGTAATGCTAACATATCGATACTAAAAGCCAAGTAAACTTAAATTTTGATTTTATGGGGACTTAAAAGACACTTTTAAATTGTTACAAAAGATTTCTATTTTAAATAAAATGCTGTTCCTTTGAACTTTTTATTAATCAAATAGTCCCCAAAAATGCATCAGTTTCCACAAAAATATTAGGCAGCTCAACTTTTTGTTCATGAAAAATGTTTCATGAGCAGCAAATCAGCATATTAGAATGATTTCTGAGGATCATGTGACACTGAAGACTGAAGTAATGACTGTTAAATATTCAGCTTTGCCATCACAGGTATAAGTTACATTATGAAACTTTAAAATAGAAAACAGTTATTGTAATAATATTCACAATATTATTTATTTTTGATCAAATGAGAGAGCATTGGAGACTTCAAAAACATTTAAAAAATATAACTCACCCTGACTTGGTTTGAGTGCGTGTCGATATGTTAATTTAGAGAGATTAATTATACAAAAAGAGAAATAACTAAAATGCTTCACCAACACTGATTCCATTTCCAACTCTTTTAAAAGGTTTAAGCCTCAAACCTTCATCGAGTTCATTCAGATTTCTTTGACATTACAACTTAAAACTAAGATTGAGCAGAAAAGTCATGCTTTATCTCTGAGAAAGAAAAGCCAATAAAGTACTTATGTTTAGTTTTTGAGATTATGTTTTTGCTTTCAGCAACAGCTGTACATGGCATGCTGTCTAAAGGACTTTTGAAATGCTAATGTTATGTATGGTATCAAACATTTGCAAAAATGGCAGTGTGTGGCTGTTTAAACAGTAGAGACACACAATGCGAAGCCTCTCAGACTGGTTAATGATTAACTGAGAGGAGGGATCGGACTGAGACAAAACACACTCACAACACGGCAGCGGATGAAAGGGACGGAAGCGCAGCTCAAATTCAATACAAAACAGACATGTTTCTATCTCTACACCTGAAAGAAGAAGACAGCACCTGAAATAAGAGGTAAGAAACAACATTTACAAATGTGTTGTGAATGAAGGCTCTGGAACATTGAACATGCAAGTAAAGTATGACTCCTGTTTTAATTAGTATTTCATAACTAACAGGCGTAGTTGGGAACTGACAGGAAAAAAAATGGTGACTCTGAAACATTTGAGTGTTAATGATAATGACGAAGACAGCGTTCCTTTGTTACCGGAAGCCAGCAGCTCGGAGAGCCCAACCACCCAACAACACAGGCCAGAGTCCAGGGAACTGTTCCTCAGCCGGTGGGTTTGACCGAGATAAGCACTGTGACACCACGGAAACATGCTTCACTGGAGATTTAGAGACGCATTCCTTTAAAACCAATGAAGCACACCCTAGCATGAGCTTTTAAAATACCATAAGTCTACTGTTTTATGATTTCAGGAGGGACAACTTCATTTTAAGCATTGTTCTGTTGTTGAGCTGTTACTCTGCACTTCTGGTTCCTGCTTATCTGCCAACGCCTGAGCCCATCTGGACTAATGACAGTTCTGCTGAAACTCTGGTACTGTAATTTGCTGTTTCGCCATATGAAGCTAATGAGATGTCCGCCAAATTTGTAGGATCGGTGACTTTACTTGCCCCTGGTTTCAGAGATAAGGCTTAAGTCTAGTCTCAGACTAAAATGCATGCTTAACCAGTTTTAACTGAAAGCAACTTGCATATCTTAGAATATGTCAGTGCCATTGTTCAAGATGCACACCAGTAATGCGTTTTTCTAAGGCACATTTATAAAGACTACTTAAATGACCAAATTAAACTAAGGCCTAATCTTGGCTATATATGTGAAACCAGGCATATTCAACTGTGATTTTGCTGCAGGCTTAAAGGGATACTCACCCTCATGTTGTTTCAACCCCGTAAGACCTTTGTTCATCTTCGGAAAACTTTTTTTTTTTTTCGGAAAATAGATTTTTGATGAAATCTGAGAGCTGGATCACTCCTCCATACTAGTCCATAGGCTTCTTGAGGGATTGAAACTTGCCGGCCTCGAAAAGTTATTAAAGACATCGTTAAAACAGTCCAAGTGACTACAGTGGCTCAATCCTAAATTTATCAAGTGACAAGAATAATTTTTGTGCGCAAAAAACCCCTAAAATAACAACTTTATTCAACTATTCATTTCCTTCTCTCTGTGCCTCGAGTCAGGTTACTAGTTTAACAGCGGATGATCTGTTGTTGTACGTCACACGCATCACACACATGACCAGCGTCGGCCAATAGGGAGCCTACGTGTGACGTAGCTCTACGCAATTACACTACTTTAACTGACTAGAGGCTCAAAGAGAAGGAAATTAGTAGTTGAAATAAAGTTGTTATTTATGTTTGTTTTTGCGCACAAAAAGTATTTTCGTCGCTTGATAAAGTTAAGATTGAGCCACTGAAGTCACTTGGAGTATTTTAACGATGTCTTTGATAACTTTTTGAGGCCGGCAAGTTTCAATTCCTCAAGTAGCCTATGGACTAGTATGGAGGAGCGATCCAGCTCTCAGATTTAATAAAAAAATATCTTAATTTGTATTCCGAAGATGAACGAAGGTCTTACTGGGTTGGAACAACATGAAGGTGAGTAATTACTGACAGAATTTTCATTTTTGGGTGAACTATCCCTTTAAGATAATTCAAATAATCCATGTGGAGTTCACATATAATTATTCAAACCTCCCCAACAATTATTAATTGTCAAGGTACCCCATGTAGCCTACATTAATTAAAAATAATTATTATAATTTATATTAAAATGTTTATTTTAGGGTTAATATTTCAGATCAATAAATACATAAATCACAAATTTTAGTCATAAATAAATATACACTAAAAGATCAAAAGGTTTCTTTAATGTTCATCAAGGGATTTATTTGATCAAATATACATAGTATAATGTTGTCCAATATTCAAATACTTTTAAAATAGAATTAATTCTATTGATGGCATGCTGAATTTTCAGTCATCATGTCACGAATTCCATTAAACACTTCATTCTAAAATTTGTTATTTGGTTTGTGAAGTGTGCTGGTTAATATTTTCATGGAAACCATGACACATTTGTATTATTTGATGAATAGAAAGTTCAAAAGAACAGCATTTATTTGGAATAGATTTAACAAAGTCTCACTATCAGTTTTTAATCAATTAACCCCCTTATGATTCGAAACATTCACACAGAAAACAGCTATTTTAAATTGTAATAATATTCACAATATAACTGTTTTAATAACTCGTTTTAATCAAACAAGAAAGCGTAAAAGACTTAAAAAAACATTTTAAAAATAATTACTGAACCAAAAACTTGATCAAAAACAAATGATCCTTTAGAATCATCAGATCCTTCATTCTAATATTCTGATTTGGCCAAACATTTCTTATTATTAGCAATGTTGAAAACAGTTGTGCTGCTTAACATTTTTGTGCAAACCATAATACAATTTATTCTTCATAAATAAAATGATTTCTTAATTGAATCGTAATCTCGTAGTGTATATGCAAATAAATAACATGCTATGTATAAGGTATAAGGAACAACGAGTACAAACCGATATATTATTGTACACTCATGTAGTGGTCCTGCGTCTGAAGGCTCGTTTGTACACACCTCAGGCTCTGCTGAATCAGTCAGCGGCTCTGCTGTCTCGGTCATGTCGCAGTGGCTGGAGTGTGGAGAGGGTGATGACGCTGCCTACTCCTGCTGGGCTGCTGAAGATCCCGGTGTTCCTGGAGAATGGCACGCAGGACTGGGCACTGCCTCCTCCTCTGGGTCTGCAGGGTAGTGAGGAGATGGTGGCACAAGCCCTGAAAGCTTTGCCTTATACTGGTGTACCTACTGGCACAGAGACCTGCAGGAGATGCGTGGTGGTTGGAAGTGGAGGTATTTTACGTGGCAAAAATCTTGGACCTCATATAGACCAATACAATATTATCATCAGGTTAGTTCATTAACAAACACATATGGGTCAATGAGGCGTATTAACTTGCCTGAACTACTTGTATCGATATTAATATTTTTAATCTTCATACTTACAGAGTGAACAATGCTCCAGTATTTGGATTTGAGAGAGACGCTGGCTCTAGAACTACCATTCGGCTCATTTATCCAGAAGGGGCTCCTTCCCTGTCACGTGAATACGATAATACTGAAATGGTGGCTTTGGTTGCGTTCAAGAGCTTGGATATAGCATGGCTCATCTCTGTAATAACCAAGGAGCCTTTGGTGAGTAATGTTTTTCAGGAGGCATTTTCTCATTTTAGATTTTGTTGGACAGAGATTTGTTTTGGGAAACAGTGGGACTGTGAATTTGAAATGTTGTTGTCATCTCTTAGGGGTGCTATAGCCTAAGGATAACAGAACTGGCCTAAAAAACCTAAATAGAAACATGGCTTAATTGTTTACATGAACAGTGTGGTCCAATGAGTCAATGTCTGTCCCTGTCTTTTTGAAGAGTTGGTGGTCTAAATGGTGGTTCTGGAAGCATGTAATAGACACGATACCTCTTCAGCCAGAAAATGTTCGCATCCTGAATCCCGAAATCATGTACAGGACAGGACAAGTGCTACAAACCTATTCAGAGCAACAGAAAAAGGTCAGAACTGAGATACTTTTTCAATTGTGCAAACTCAAAACTTTCAATTGTGCTTACTCCTAAAACATGCACATACACATACATGTGTGTGTGTGTATTTATATGTGCATGTTTAGATATATATATATATATATATATATATATATACACACACACACACATAACTGAAGTCAGTTTTATGTTTTGTTTGTTAGATGGTACCGACCCTGGGTATAACAGCAATAGTTCTGGCCCTCCAGGTGTGTGATGAGGTGAGTTTAGCTGGATTTGGATACGATCTTCAGAACCCTGGAGCTCTGCTGCATTACTATGGGTCTCTCCGCATGGACGCCATGAGGGCACAGGTGGTTCACGATGTCAGCGCTGAGACCATCTTACTGCAGGAGCTGGTTAAAGCCGGAGCGGTGCGAGACCTCACGGGGGCATTGTGATGACGGCAGAGACTCTGAAACTGCTACGTGTAGAAGTTAAAAGAGATGACAAAACACAGAAACAGACCTGTTGGAAGACAATAGGATCGATCTTATAAATTTCAGGGCAAAATACGACAGACATTACCCAATAACATAAAATACAAACAAATGCATTTAAAATACGTGAAAATGACTAGTAAAATTAAAACCAAAGCTACTATCAAACACATTTAAATATAGCTGTATTAAAGATGACAGAAGACTTATTCAGATAAATTATTATTTCATATTTATTTATCTTGGAAAAAGGATTACATAGTGTAAAAACATTTCTTTAACAAAACATTACATATATCCAAACAATATTGTATCAAAATATAATGTGTTAATCGGTCCTGTAAAATATCACATTATACTTTTAAAACATAAAGCAGTGGGTTAAAATCAAACAGACTTTTCTTATCAATGTACTTCTTCTTTAACGTGATCTCTGAACTAAATTTTAAATAGGGAGTACAACATGTTCATGATCATTACAGTTTAAAAAGTGCTGACATAATGGGAAGGAGAGAAATCACCTGCTATTGCAATACAATGGATATTTTTGAGAAATACATTTTTATTTTATTTTTTAAGAATTAGATATGTGTATATCAGCTTTAACTTTACAACCATTACAACCTTTTTTGTGTGTAATTTACAGAATTTGAACAAAATTACTAATTTGTTGATTCATTAAAGGCAATTTCAGAGAGGTTAGCAATAGCAAGCTGGCTTTGAAAGCATAAGATCCCACCCTCCCTTAAAGAGATAGTTCACTTTGAAATTAATTTTTGATATGTTTTAGCTTACCTCAAGGGTATCCAAGATGTAGGTGTCTTTGTTTCCACAGTATTTTCAATTTTGACATTTTTCGGTCAAACCGTTCTTGTCTGTCAGTCATATAATGGAGGTATATGGCATCCACCTCAAAGAGACTTACAGTATGAATGACTCGTAAATGTAAGTACACATTGATGTCCTAAGACACGAAACGAGCGGTTTGTGTGAGAAAACAAACAGTATTTATATCGTTTTTACCTCGCGCAATCACAGTCACGTCCAAGTGATCTGAATCAGTTGTCTAATGTTCAAACTGAACCATGCCCAACGTTCAAACTGAACCATGCCCAACGTTTTACCTTTCACTGTGAAGATCTAAACATACTGTATTTAGATGTACGGGAAACCGCAATGTAAGACGATTTCCTGTATATCTAAATATGTTTAGTGAAAGGTAAAACTTCCGAAATCTCTGTGTAAATATTGAATGACGTAAACACGCAAGCGATCACTTCTGGCGAAACTTTGAACATGATTCAGTTTGGTTCAGTTGGACATTGCACAACTGATTCAGATCACTTGGACGTGACTGTGATTACACGAGGTAAAAACGATATAAATACTGTTCGTTTTCTCACACAAACCGCTCGTTTCATGTCTTAGGCCATCAATGTGTACTTACATTTACGAGTCCTTTGAGGTGGCCTTTGAGGTGGACCCCCATATCTGCATTATATGACTGACAGACAACAACGGTTTGACCGAAACATGTCAAAATTGAAAATACTGCGGAAACAAAGACATCTACATCTTGGATGCCCTTGAATTAAGCTAAAACATATCAAAAATTAATTTCAAAGTTAACTATGCCTTTAAAGCATCTCCAAAGCAAATTAATAACTGATTATCTTTACAATTGAACTGAATTAACACTGAACTGAATCATTTTCCTGTTCTCACTATAAAGCTGCTTTAAAACAATCTGTATGGTATAAAAAACTATATAAATAAAACTGACTTGACTTAAAAAAAAGAGTGTTTCCTATTATATTTGGTCATGGTTTCACAAAAATAATTGCTAAATAACAGACACATTTTTGTATTACGAGCACCTTAAGAATGTCTGTTTCTCATGGTTCACTTGCACCCTACATTCAGTTCATTAGAAGCACAAGAAATGCAATGTTTACTGTAGTTTCCTGGCACAATATTTTCTGAAGTTACCTGTAGTGAAATAAGAAGTATTTGCGCAGAAAGTGCAGAAAACTCTCCATATAGATTATAGCTCATGCAGCAACAGGAGAAAGAGAGCACGTCGGCTGCATGGAGCATGTTCCTCTGACTCTGCCCGCCGTGTTGGTCACAGGAGCGGGATACGGGTGGGCTCCCACAGCTTGCGGGCCAGCTGACTGCAGTGCTGAAGTATATATTCATTGGGGATTACACCGAGATGCACAGTCAGCAGTTCATAACACTTCACCACTTCATTCTGATGTCTTTTGCTGTAATACCGCAGCAGTTTCCTATGACACAGTCAGAACAGAATAGACATTTGTCAAAGAAAGTTCAGCTTCCTATCACCTGGCAATGACCTACTGTAGAGACCATCAAAAACACTGTAGCATATGCCTACTAAGGCCCCGTCCACACTACTGTGTTTTCGTTTAAAAATGGAGACCTTTTGCTACATTTGCACCTCCCGTACAGACTAAAACGGAAAAAACGAAGAAGTTTAGAAATGCTGCAGCTCCGTTTTGCGTTTTGAATCTCCGGAGGGCGTTTTAGTGAAGACGGGACAAAACAGAGGACTTTAGAAACGCTGACGCAGAGGCTCACGCTCGGCTCTATGATTGGGTGTCATCAGTCATGACGTGTCCTTCCCTGATTCGTCAGCCAACATTTACACCGGCACGCGCATGCCCAGTATTAGTGAATGGTCACGTGATCCACGTTTTCAGTCGTTTTAATGTGGACGGAGATCAATTCTAATATGCAGATAAAACGCTGGTGTGGACGGTGATCGCATTCGCTTTAATTCTCCGTTTTTAAACGAAAACGCAGTAGTCATTTCTATTCCAACTTAAATCTTACATGGCTACTTTTAAAAAGAATCATTATGTACAATAACCTTCAAACTGACCTGTTTTAAAATGCCCCAATTATACTATTTTAAAGATTCCTAATTTTATTTTTGAGGTCTCCTACAATAGGTTTACAAGCATCCAAAGGTTTTTTTTTCTTATAGACCATTTTGCAAGATGTAAACAACACTGGTCCTGAAACACTTCCTGTTTCAGTTTGTAACTGTTTTCTTTATTTCACATGTAAAGAAAACATCTTAAATATGTTTGTTTAACTTTTTTATTCAGTTTTATATGTTCTGTTGGTTGTACTTTATCCCAGCTTTTATGTAGTGTTAAAAAACCTAAACAGGAAGTGCTTCTGGACCAGTTTTGTTTACATCTTGCAAAATGGTCTATAGGATAAAACTGCAGCTTCACATCTTTTGTCAAAGTGGGTGAAATGGTTTAATAAAGGATCCGGTCTCTAAAACCCTCCTTTCTGAATCTCAGCTCCAGATTTTCCTCACAAACATGAACCAAACTCTTCCAGGCCTCAGATACAGCTACAGTGTATGAAGACGAGTCAAACTAGATGTTGTTCGTGGCAGCCAATGAAGACCATAGGGTGTCGTTACACTAATCTGTTACAAAACTACATAGGTTCATGTAGGAAGTGAGACTGGAATTACCGATTACTTTCTTTTAGGAGACAATAACTTTCCAGACTTTTTACATTCACAAACAGCTATACTACACTGTATGAAAGGTAATATCTGAGCAGAATAGGGGCACTTTAAACTCTTAGACAAGGTGTTGTCAAATAATTCTGAGTGATAAACTACAAGTGATGTCCTTGTCTTACTTATAATAATCACAGGTGAGCATTCCTATTGGAGCGGTGTCATCTGGGAAACTGGGTATATCAATCACTTCCAGTTTGTAACCCTGTCAAAACAAAATTTAAACCTGATCACCACATATAACTTTCATTATATGTATTATAGTAAATGTAAAGAAGATGCAAGTTAATATTTACCGTTTCATTTTCAAACCACAAAAAGTAACAGTAGAAATAATCTCCGTCTCGGAGTGTGACGGTGGCGTAACCCTTGTGTAGGTATCGCCGCGTTGTTGCCACAAGACTCCAAACCTGCACAGATTCATAATGACATTAGTATATCATCAGTAACTAATGAAAAATATACAGTATTGTTATATACAGTAATGTTTAGGATTGTAAGATTTGATTAAAAATACAGCAAAAAAACACAACTTTTCTATTTCTATTTTAAAATGTAATTTTTCCCGGTGGATACCAAAGCTGAATTTTCAGAATCATTGCTTCAGTATTTAGTCACATGATCCTTCAGAAATCATTCTGATATGCTGCTCAAGAAATACTTCGTATTATTATTATTATTATTAATGTAGATAATAGTTCGGCAGCTTAATGTAGCACGGTTTCCACAAAAAATATTATTTAATTATTTGATTCTTTAATGAATAGAAAGTTCAAAAGAACAGCATTTATTTTAAATAGAAATATCTTTGTTACATTATAAATGACTTTACTGTCACTGATCAATTTAATGTGTAAAATAAATATATACGTTTTTAGAAAACTTTTGAATGGTAGTAGCGTATATAAAAAAAAAACTTAATGAAAAATTTCCTTAAAATGGTAAGTAAACAGATTTATATCTAGTCTATATATTTATATTTAGGGGAGTATATATATATATATATATAAATACACTGTGTACATATACACATACAGTGTACATATAACATTTGTTTTTATTCTATATATTATTTAATTTTGATTTTATGAAATATTTTTCAGCTTTTGACAATATTCTGTATCTCTACTGAAGAATATTTAATCAATTTCATTTATACTGTATGTACTGATATTACAATACATAGAAACAAACAGCTACATTTACTACACTAAAACATTTCACAATTTGATACAGTGCATGATGACACACAAAAACACCTTGTTCTTTATGAAGTCAGCTAGAGGTCCCTTTCCGAGCTCAGAGACGGTGCGATCCGTCACATTTAGGGAAGGCGCTATCATTTGACCACTTGAGCGATCCACGTAGATAAAGTGGACGAGACCAGGAAACTCTTCCAGGTATGTGAGAACATGGTTAAAGTCTATCACTGTCACAACAGAAGAAGATTGAATGCTAGATAAATGCCTTCCTGGCAACTACTGATTACGCAAAGACTCAAAGCTAAAAAAAGGATATGACACCATTGTGATATTTCTTTTGCTTTTCACCAGCAGAAAATCCTTCCAGTCCATCAACTTCTCTCTGCAACAAATGTGAAAGACAGTTAAAAGTCTTTCTTCAGAAGGAGTACTTTAGAAGTATCTGTTCATACATACTGGAGCATGTTCAGAGCGCGTTCTTGAAGATGAGGAGCCAATCGCTGACTGCTGCCCATGCATTCAGCTGAAAAAAACTGCCTGTACACACTACACAACTGGGTCTTCATGTTTCGACAAGAGGGCAGCAAACTGCAACACATAAAACGTCAAATGAGTGAATTAAGCCACATCCACAACAGAAAAGACAGTTTTTCAGTTTGTTAATAACAAAAACAGCACTCACTCCCTAGTGAATCCAGATCCAGATCTGGAGAAGGCCTTGCTCTTAAAATCTGTCCACACATTTTGAAGATGGGAAGTCTGGACGCATTAAAAAAAATATGCTATTATAGCGACAACACGCCACTATTAAATATCCAAAATTTTCAAGACCTTTCCAGTTGTTCTTGATTACTGGATCAAAATCTTTAAAACATGTATTTCTTGTATATGTATACAATTCCTTTTTCTTTTTTATATGTGAGGTGGTAATTCTTGGAATTGATAGATTTAAATGAATTTAAATATACATTTTAGTGTGCAAATGTTTCCGGTAGAACAAAAAAAAAGAGAAGAAGATTTGTTCCGTTCGATTTGAATATAACACAACAATGAATAAATTGCTCAAAGAACAATATTCTAATCAATGTTGGATTTTAGTGCAGAGCATACATTTGCATTCAGAAAGTTTCTTTTAAGAAGGATGCATGAAGTTGATCGAACGGGAAAGCAAATACTTTTACCTTGTTACAAATATATATATATGCTTTTGAACTTTCTAATCACAGTTTCCACAAAAATAAGTAACACAACTGTTTTCAACACTGATAATAATAAGATATGTTTCTTGAGCACCAAATCAGCATATTAGAATGATTGAAGGATCATGTGACACTGAAGACTGGAGTAATGATGCTGAAAAATCAGATTTGCCATCACAGGAATAAATTACATTTTATTAAAATTACATTTTATTTTTTATCAAATAAATACAGCCTCGGTTTAAGTGTAAGAGACTTCTTTTAAAAACATCATATTAATCCCAAACTTTTGAATGGTAGCGTAACAAAAGCAAACACCATATTCACCTTTTATTTATTTATTAGAACAATTATAATAATAAAGCAATTTAAAGTGTAGTTAAATAACGTGCTTTAGTTTTAATAAATGGTGTTTTAATAAAAAAATTTAAAAAAAATTCAGCAAAAGCTTGTTACTAAATGAACTGAATGAAAAAGCACTAAATGAACCCTTAATGCAATGATTCAGAATTGAAATCTGATGTCCCTCATGAGTCCTAATGAAAGCACATTGTAGAGTGGATCTGACAGTGTGTAAAGGATTAAGAGTGTGTGCTCGGTTCGGTTGTCCACACTGACCTGAATGTCCATGCTGGCCCAGGCTTTGACTAACTTCTCCAGTCGGCCCCGCTGCTCCTGGACAGAGGGCTGACCCCGTGTGGCCGCGGACCCTTCATGTCCCTCACACAACCTCTTCTCCAGCTTCACAAAGGCTTCCAGAAAGTAGTAAATAGATATTGCCATATGACTGTTGGGGATCTATTGAGAAGAAAGAAAAATTAGCAGGGAACTTTACAGGTTTGGGTTTAAAACCCTACATGATCATTTTGTGCTTCAATGGAAGCAAAATCAACACAAATGTGCTTATTTGAAAAGAGTAAAATGTCTAATAATGTATAAATATGACTAATTGAGGAAGATGCAATGTAACGTTTTTTTGCTTTACAGGTCTGATAATACAAAGTATACAGAATGCATGATATTCAGAAAGACTTCACCTTGGTGAGCAACACTAGAGTGATTCCAGGCCAGAGAGACAGGCAATACATGGAGTGAGGCATCATGGGACACTCCTTGGCTTCCAGGAATACTCTGAATGGGGCTGAGGGGTCAGGGGTTGGAACTTCAAGAGTTTTCAGACTGTCCTCAGCCATCTAAAAATCATAAGATGCGAAAAACCTATCTATTAACACACATTTTACATCATACACTACAGTTCCAAATTGTGGGGGTCAATAAAATTTAAGTTATTAAAAGAAGATAATAATGTTCAGCAAAAATACAGTAAAACAGTATCAGTGTGCAAATATTACAAATTAAAACAACTGTTTTCTATTTGAATTTTAAAATGTAATGTATTCCTGAATTTTCAGAATCATTACTCCAGTCTTCAGTGTCACATGATCCTTCAGAAATCATTTGAATATGCTGATTTACTCAATAAACATTTCTTATTATTATCAAAGTTGAAAGCAATTGTGCTGCTTATTTTTTTTTTTTTTTTGTGGAAAATTTTCAGGATTCTTTGATAAATAGTTCAAAAGAAAGTTAAGGGTAAAAATATTATATAATATTGTATACGGCTGGGGAACACACACACACATTGCACACACACACACACACACACACACACATTTGTATTACAAATATTATATTTAATTTATATTTTATAAAATGTTTTTCATCTTTCGACAACATTCTCTCTCTTAAACTTCCTTTAGATATCCTTCAAATATTCTGATTTGGTGCTCAAGAAACATTTTATTAGTAGTAATAGTAGAAGTAGTAGTTGAACATGTGTAAAGAACAGCATTTATTTAAAATACAAATCTTTTCTAACATTATAAATGTTTTTATTCTTATAATTGACAGTCATTTCAAGCAATAAATGAATAAGTGCATTATAATGAATATCAAATTCATTCAAAAAATTATTTAAAGTCCCCTTGTAGTCAATACTTTTATCCCTTAAAACTCATCTTTAATCACCAAAATTACATATTTAAACATTTTTTTTTTATTCATGCCTTAAAATATCTTGAATATCTAACACTACACCCTTGCTTCATTTACTATACGCAAATCCATGAATATACAAATAACTTTTGAATATACAATATTACTTTTAGGGCAGCAGAGATGGACTCACCTGAACATCAGGATCTACAAACTGGAAGAGAGGAGGACTGTGACCTCTTGGGCGGACTACATTGAGAACACAAATATGCAGTTTGTATTTATACAACACTTACCACTTTTGGTGCAAAATTTTAGTCTGAATGTCATTGCATTACACCCAAAAGTCTATGAAAGTCTACTCATTTCTATCACCTGATTCCCGTTCAGGAGGAGAGGGCTCTGGTGTGTAGAATACATCAGGAACTGAACTGCTCTCTAACTCCTAAATACACAGAAAATACTGTCAGGGCACAACGCAAAATAAAACAATTTGAGATATCAACAAGCGATCTCATAAACAAGACATATCAAACCTCAGGAGTGTCATCTTGGTCGATGTTGCTGGGGTAGAGATCCTGCACGAGGATGATCAGAGCCAGGAGATCAGAGGGGTTTAGACTGCTGGCATTTCGACTGCACAAAAAGTTAGAAACCTGAGATTACTTCAAAGTTCTCTATAGCTTCCTTCTGATTTATCGTGTGGTCAAAAAAACATCTACATCTAGCATTGGCTGTACCTGGAGTAGAAGGCCAGCAGTTTGGTGTGCACCAGTATGAAAGCGTGCAGCACCTCTTCGCCTGCTCTGTCCACGTTACTGTTGATCTGCTGCACCAGCCGACGCTCCAGAAACTCGATGCACTGCTCACAAAGGGTCGGGTGGATCAACCTTTCCACAGCCTGAACAGAGGCAGAGAGTAAGTCACGTGTGAACTAAAAGCATACAACTAATAAAAACAGCACTTGCACACACCTCCACTAAAAAGCTTTGGTCGTGCTCTCGCAAGCGGCTGTACGTTTCCAGGAGGCTTTGTAGCTTCTTCCATAACCGGTTCCTTTGCTCAGTCTCTTGAGGGCGCAATCTGACAAATAAATTTGAATATATGAAAGCGTCCGTTAAAAATGGTTTTGTTTGAGATCAAAGTAAAAAAATATATAATATGAGACTAGTCAATCTACAATATGAAATAGTGCAGTTCTCACTCTTTCCTCAAGAGGGCCCCACTGAGCGTCACCATCCCAAACATGATTTCTGTGAGTTTCTTCATCACATAGATCTTTCTCTTCAAATCCTCTTCGGTCTCATCTCCATCTCCATTCACAGCGATGTATAGACATTCCTCAAACTGCATGATGGAAAGCACAAGTGTCATGTTGCTGGCATGAGTCCTGGAAAATACGTTGAATTTCTTGAAAGAGGGTTTATATAAAGTCTGATTTGTTTTTCTGTCCCCTTTTGATTGACAGGATATAATCCGCCCTGATCATCGGCTGTTTTTAAACAATAATGGCTTTTAATTTTTGGCCAATACATAGGTGCATCCCTCAAAACATCTATATTAAATAAACAAATCTCAATGAAAATGTTTAGTTCATTCATGGATATTTCCATTAACTTACTTCATCATTCTCATTAATGTAAACCATGATGAAAAGGAGGCAGGATAAAGAATATCTTATATTTCTTGCCCCCTCACAGAAGAAGTGTAAATATTGTATATTGTGTATATTATATATTGCGTAAAATGTATTTATTAGTGTTAGATCAGATGATACATTCATTCTTCTGTGATTTACCTGATGCAGAACATAGATATGATTGTTTTCGGTGTTGAAGGAGGTGTAATTGTCCCCGAGTCGGTCCACCATGGTGCTACAGGAGATGATGATGGGTGCGAAGAGAGTGTTGATGCTGTCTTCAAAAGCAGGCGGCTGAGAACATATAAAAATAACGATATTAATAATGTCTCATGCATGTATATTCAAATTTATTGGAACATAAAATGTCAAACAGCATTAATTCTCACTCGTTCGCCTTCCTCCTGGGAAACCACATACTGAGCCTGAATCCGCTGCTCGAACTCTTTGTCAGTCCAGTAGAATAAAACCTCGGCACTCTCATTGGCCACCAGTAGACACTTCATTTTACCTGAAAACAAATGCAGTTATTAGAAGAATAGCTAAAAATGGTCTTTCCTAAACCTCTTAATGCAGCTAATCAAGAAAATCATAATTTACAGTCCTAATCATTTGTAATTCCAACAAAACAAACAAATTAAAATTTTAGAAAACAGTTCCTAAAGGGCAAGTATGACTTCTAATGGTATAAACGCTTCTGTAAGACACCAAAAAGAACTCAATGGCAATCTTAAGGAAATTAAACAAATAATAACATCATATGTTCACCATGCAGCTTCCTTAAAATGTTCGATAGTAGTAGTAATTGTTCAAATACAATACAATAGAACAGAATACAAACAAGTTAACGACTACACAACAACCAATAGGATGATACTCTAGTGCAGGAGAAGCCCAAACCTCTCAGTTCCTCCAGAATGAAAGTTAGCTGGTGCCTAATGCACAAAAAAACATATTCAAGTGAAAACTTTTCGCACTAAACTTGTAGTTTACATATCAACAAAGTAAACTTACTATTTTAGGTGTTCGTATCTAGAACAGAAGAGTATCATTGCGCCCTAAATCCTGAGCCAGTTTAATAATCAGAGCACAACAAACAGTTTGACAGATTAAACTAGTAAACTGCAGCAGCGCTTCCGTGATGTGTATGTGTGCGCGCGCTCGCATCACGTGATTTGATGATCACCGGCGAGCGCGCGTCACGTCTGGAATTCAGATCATGTGCGGCGGATCTGCAGGCAGCGCGTGATTCCTTTATTGCAGCAGCTCATTCATTTAATGAACTCATTCATAGTCATCACTTCTTTCTTTCTTTCTTTCTTTCTTTCTTTCTTTCTTTCTTTCTTTCTTTCTTTCTTTCTTTCTTTCTTTCTTTCTTTCTTTCTTAATAAATAAAATAAAATAATCTGAAATTATGACTGAATAATGCTGCAATGAATAAAAGGGAAAAAAACAACTTTTTTAAATTAGCCTACATTTAACAATGTATATAGCCTAGATAATTATATCTTCTCATTTTTTAGCTACTCCCAAACTAGTATAGTAGAGTATAGGCTATGCTACAGACATAGCCTACATTGGACAATTGAATGCTTTCCTGGATCTACATGGCATCCATGAAGTGTTTCAATCTGGTTTTAAGTCCAAGCATAGTACTGAAACTGCACTGTTGAAAGTATCTAACGATTTGTTACTTGCTAATGACTCAGGGAACTGTGCGATACTAATCTTATTAGATCTCTCCGCGGCATTTGATACCATAGACCATAAGATCTTGGTTACACGCTTAGAGAAAAGTGTTGGTATTGAGGGTACTGCATTGACATGGTTTAAATCATATCTGTCTGAAAGAACTATTTCAGTTCGCCTTGGAGAATTTGCTTCCGCAACGGCTTCTGTTACGTGCGGGGTCCCTCAGGGTTCCATTTTAGGGCCTATTTTATTTGCCTTATATTTGCTCCCTCTCGGACAGATTTTTAGGAAGTTTGGTATCTCTTTTTTAATTGTTATGCGGATGATACGCAAATTTATATGAGGACTCGGGACTCGAGAGACACTTCTTCGTTAGCTCCTTTATTACAGTGTCTTGAGGAAATTAAGCACTGGATGGCACTAAATTTCCTAAGCTTTAATAAAAGTAAAACAGAAGTCATGTTGTTCACGCCAGGTGGCACTTGTGAATCCTTACAGTTGGATCTTGGGGAATTGAATCCACTAGTGAAGCCATATGTAAAGAATTTAGGTGTTATTTTGGACTGGGATTTTAAGATGGATAAACAGATTAACCAAGTAGTTAAGTCAAGTTTTTTCCAGTTGAGACAACTCACCAAGGTCAAATCTTTCCTGTCTTATATAGACTTCCAAAGACTCCTTCATATTTTTATTTCATCGCGTCTGGACTATTGTAATGGCCTCTATGTTGGCATTAGCCAGGCCTCTCTCTCCAGACTGCAGAGGGTCCAAAATGCAGCAGCTCGCCTGTTGACGGGTACACGGAAGCGTGAACACATTACTCCTGTTCTCTCCTCTCTTCATTGGTTGCCTGTCCATTTTAGGATTAATTTTAAAATTTTGATGTTTGTTTTCAAATCTCTTAATGGTCTTGCACCGAAGTATCTGTCAGACATGATTACGCTGTATGCTCCAGCAAGAGCGCTTAGGTCTGCTGACCATTTGCTCTTAGTTGTCCCTCGGGTGAAGTTGAAAAGCAGAGGCGAAAGAGCATTTGCAGTAACAGGACCAAAGCTCTGGAACAATCTGCCCCTGTACATCAGACAGGCTCAAACTCTTGCTGCTTTTAAATCTAGTCTTAAAACCTATTACCACTGTTTGGCTTTTGAAGCTAGATGAGTGTTTGTATTGTCGATTATTTGTTTCTGGCTTTTTATTTTTGTTTTGTGTCGTTGACGGTTTGTAGTTGTGAAATAGGATACAAGTGTACAGCACTTTGTCAAACACTTGTTGTTTTTAAAAGTGCTTTATAAATAAACTTTGACCTTGACTTTACATTAAATTGGTTGGTTTAACTTAAAAACGTAAGTTAGGCCTACTACATTTTTACAGTGATATTTTTACATTTCTTTCTTTCTTTCTTTCTTTCTTTCTTTCTTTCTTTCTTTCTTTCTTTCTTTCTTTCTTTCTTTCTTTCTTTCTTTCTTTCTTTCTTTCTTTCTTTCTTTCTTTCTTTCTTTCTTTCTTTCTTTCTTTCTTCCTTCCTTCCTTCTCTCTGCATGAAATTCTAAATAAATGTTTTAGAGATTTGACGTTTCCTCTGTTCAGTCAATGACACACACATGCAAGAATTTACCATTGTACCAACTATGTAATTGGCTTATATATTGTGTAAACATCATGAAATCCACCATCTTGGCTCAAGGGGGATGGGTTCTGAGTCTTTCAAATAGGGTCAACAGTATAAACATTTTCACGCTGGGTTTGGTTACAGTGTGTATGGCAAAGCAAGGGAAGTCACGCAAAGGTAGTTTGACTCTTCACAGAACTCCAGTCCACAGAGAAAGAGACGTCACACTTCATTATGTCTGTATATGAATACATGCTGTTGATTGTCAGCTTTGATCAAATGACAAAGACCTACCTGTTTGTTTCACAACGATCATGCATATTTATAATTAAATCAAGGTTGCAGGTCAGTCAGGACATTTTGCTTTGGAAAACAAACAACTCCAAAATTTGGTTGAAAGTATTTTTATTTTTTAATGCAAAATTCTCATTTTTATTGCTCAAATTAAAAATAATAATCTTATGGAGTTTTGAATCTCAAATAAATTAATGTTGTTTTGATATTTTATTTGGTTTGATATTTAAGACAAAAATCTATTTTTGTTTTTACTTCTGCAGTGTAAATGTGTGACTTTGATGGTTCTTAGTCAAAATTTCAGTAAAAAGCTGTACTCATAATAAACACTGTGTTACAATTACTCAAAACTAATTGTGTTTCTTTCTATGAAAACAAAGTAAAAAGCTCTACTTTTTCTCACCTGGACTGGGCTTGCTTGTTTGTTTGTTTTTTTTTTTTTTATAAAAAAAAGTAAAATAGGCTATATTTTTGGCAAAAGTAAAGGGCCCTTCACACCAAAAGTGAAATCAATAAACCTCAGGCTGAAAGGTCTGCGAGGGCAGAGTAAAAAAAGTTACAAAAGATTCGTCACTCAAACCTTTATCTAAACATCTGTGGGTCGCTCATATCCGCTATATTTTGTAGTGTTATTTTAAACACTTTTTACTCGTTTTGTAGTTCCTCAGGTTGTGGGCAAAATATTAGCCGTTATATTGAGCACGGTTCACACTTTGAAAATCCACCGAAAAATAGTAAACCATCCGAGGACTTCTGGCATACTCTTTTCCATAGATATCCACAAAAAAGGCTAGATATCTCGTCCATGGTCGACATCTGCACCTGGCGGCCGTCTTGTCACAGGTAGCTCACTCGTGACATTGTGTTTTAATGGTGCATGTACTTTTTAAATAACCATAACTTGCTTAATTTTCTAACGATTTTCAAACGGTTTGGTTTGTTATAAACTTCAGAGATGTAGTTATGACACTGTATACTTATGAATAATAAGTGTATAAATAAATAATCATCCAGAATAAAGTGCCGAAGTTACGACGTCACTCTGTAGGCCAAAACGCGGAAGTGAGTTAGCATTTCAGCACTAGCGCTCTAAAGTCTATGGGATTTTTGAATGGGTTTTTGCTAAATCGCCTGAAATAAGGTCTGTGGTGAACAAAGCCTGTAAATATTTTCACGTTTTGATCTATGACATAGAGCACACAGTTATACCCTGCTTGTGTTTTTTTTAAACTTTATTGTGTCTGATTGTGTTTTTTAAAATCTTTATATAGGCTTCAAAATGTATAAATTTTGGATTAACTTGTAAAGATTATCTTGCTAGACAAAACGTGTAAGGGTCACAACCCTTTGTTAAACACAGATCTTATTTTTTGCGATTTTCCAAAAGTCTATGGGGAAAATGCATTGCTTTTCGACCGAGGGAACCCATGCGCCGCTAGCTTCCGAGTCGTCCTACAAAGTGACGTCATCACTTCGACACTCTATTATAGCCACATTAATAACATTTGTAAGAAAGCCGTTTGTAAATCCGTCAAGATTTCAACGAAATAAGAGTATTTGAGTTCGTGCTGACCACTCATCTTACATCAGCTTGGCTGTGACAAGATGGCCGCCGGTGATGACGAGAGAAACTCCGCCGTATGACTTCAGCCTTTATTGTGGATATCTATGCTCTTTTCAACATCCCAGCTAACAGGGAACGTTCCCAGAACATCCACTAATGTTCTTTAAAAGTTGTGTAAATGTTAGGACAAAACGTTATTAAAATAATGTTTTCGGAACGTTCATATAACATTATTAACGTTCTTGTAACGTTGAGAGAAAACGTTCTTAGAACAACGTTCTTGGAACGTCTTTATCACGTTATTTGTATTTGATGAACGTTCTCATTACGTTGATAAAAAACGTTCTTAGAACAACGTTATCGGAACGTCTTTATCAGGTTATTTGTGTTTGATAAACGTTCTCATAACGTTCCAGCAACATTATGCTAACCTTAGGATAACGTTCTAACAACATTATGCTAACGTTCCAGCAACGTTCTGCAAACATTAAGACACCGTTCCAGCAACGTTAAGCAAACTGGACATTTCCACGTTTTTAGAACATTTTAAATTAACGTTCCCACAACCAAAATGGAACGTTAGAAAAACGTTCTCAGAACCTAACTTTGTTAGCTGGGATGGCTACTATGCATTTGGGACACTTTAATCTACACATAGGCCTACTGTTTAGGATAGCATATAGGCCTAGGCTATGGACATTTAGACGTGTTTATCTAGTCATTTAATTGTGGTTATTAGCATGGCTGAATTAGATCATTGCAGCAAAGACATTGGTTAATAAAAGTGAGATTAAGTAGGTTACATAAACTATATTTGTGTATTTTAAAATTTAATTATTGCAGGTTTGTTTTTGCATGTCTCTGTTTTTATTCATTTTGAGGGATACTGAAAATGTTTTTGTGCAAGTGAGACGAATACATGCCTGCTCACATTTAGTCTGGAATTATGGGTCATATGTTTTAATATCATGTTTACACAGCGCACTACACAACGCTTCTGCACTTCCGGTTAGTCTCAACATCGGGAAAGAGGTGTCAATCAATAGAACAATAAAGTAACTTGCACTCTAAACAATGCTGGGTTGTTTGGTCCCAAATTTGGGTAAAATATGGACAAACCCAAATGTTGAGTTAAAAATGTAATTTCAAATTTTAACTCAACTTAAACTTTCCCTTTCAACAGTACATTAACCAACATTTGAGTTTGTCCATATTTTACACAAATTTGGGTTGAAACAACCCAGATTTTTTTTTAGAGTGTGTGTTACTTATTTGATGTAGGCTGTATTTAAAAGTAATGCGTTATAGTTGAAAAAGTAATCTGAATATGTAACTTGGCTTACTTGTGCTAATGCCCACACCGAAAACAAGTGTTGGATAACATGATTTAGGCCATGATGCCTTCATGTGCAATTTAAATAATTATAAATACGCTTTTATAGTTTCCTAGTTAAAAAAATGGACATGAACGCCCTCTCAAGTCAAAATTTGAATGCGATAAGCTTATCACGACTTCAGAAGAGGAAAGTTGGAAATTTCAAATTCAATGTCATATAATAGTGTCACACAACTGAATTTACAAAACAATAGCACACATTAGCATCTTAAATGTTATCAGCAAAGCAGTTGCCGCACATGCTCCACTCAATGGTAACCCAGTTACAACATAACTGAACATAAAACACTACTGTATTACACACTATCAAGTCTCCCCCTTTTCTCACCGTGCTCAAAAACACATAAAATAACACTTAATTTGAAAAACAGATTGAACTGAACTTCAACTTTATACGTTTAAGTGGATTGAAAACAATCAAATTAAGTTAATGTACAGCAATTGTGTTGCTTTAACTTATTTTAACTAAGCAATTTGAACAAGCAGCGGAAAAAATGCATAAAGGCCTGCTGGGTCATGTCAGACTTTGTGACTCTTTACCAAGTGTGAAAGAGCCTGGTTTATGTTTATGAGTAAGTCTAAGATGAACCATATGTGAACTGCAGACATGTTTCCTTTTAGAAAATAATGTTATTTTTATGCACTTAAGTACAGTTAATATAGGCAGCATGTCAAGGCAAAATATTTTGCTTTGCTCCAAATACATGATGCATTTACTCCATCATTTAAAAAACATGTAATTTAGAATTTTGTAGCAGTTTAGATGAGAAAACATCAAAATCCCCTTTATCTAAATATGAGTCTCATTCAGGTGCAAATGGTTCTCATCACTTAGTGCTGCACACGATTGCTCTGACACCACAGTTCGCTCTTGTTTCTCAACAAAGTCTTGTCCCAGCTGTTCGGAAAGGGAACATCTGCTGGTGTGCGAGCTCCGAACGGGCTCCTTCCCTTTGTGAACCCTCCAGCGCTGGGCTGAGGACCCTGCCGGGCCTTTGAAGACTTGCGAGTTGATCTTATCCCCGTGACCTGTTGGAACATAAAGCGCTCGGTCTTGGGTTACCCATTGCAGCGTACTGTCACAATTTATTTCTTTGTGTTCAGGCCCATTTATAAATCACAGAGTTCATAGCTTGCACTCTTGAACATGTGCTGGAATTCAATTCAGCCTCTATCCGTGTCATAGGACACACTCTTCATGGGTTATTATTCACACACACACACACACACACACACTGAATTTACATGAATTAATGTAAATAAGAGGTCAAAACCTACTTTTTTACTACTATTTTATTTATATATTTTGAGAAAAATAATATTCAGACATAAACATTTCCATAATAAAATAATGCTCTTTAACAGAAAAAATATTAACAACTCTAAATTTGCAAAAAACACATTCAAGGAAAAACAAAAAAGCTTCTAAAAGTGTCATTTTACAATACAAATCTCTAAATCACAAAATAATCTTCCGAAATCTAATAAAACATTAGAATTTTTGACCCTGGAAAAATTCGGACTATACACGCTGTCATAACCAATTAAAAAGCCAAAATTTCCCCCCCAAAAAATCCACAGAATTCATATAACCGTGAAAGCTGAAGTGCAATTTTGGCTTTGTGATTGAAAGACCAAAGAACATCCAATGCAAAACAAGTGTGCACTGTGAGCAACTCAATACATTGAAAATAAAAAGGCTTTTTTGATTGCCAAACATTAACATCTGTATGTTTTACAAAAAAAGTACGTCATTATTCTACAATATTATCTGACAAAATGTTGTGACTTAAATAAAAGTCATGTTTTTCTCACATATGTACACACACACACACACAAACACTTATATAAATAATATTTATAGAATGAGGAAGCACACTGTTTAAATCAAAAACCAATTGTATATACATTTACTAATATAACAAAAGGTTTAAACCTGTACAGAAACATCTGTCACTCATCATGCTTATTACTATTATTTAGTCAGATAGCAGCACAAAGGAATCGCTGTACATGGGATTTATAGTGGCTCTAAAAGTATTTGGACACTTAAGCAACACTTAATCTTACAATATACATTTTTTTATTGCATTTTTAAGCGTGACTTAACTTTCCAACACTTTTACGGCCCCTGTATCAACACAGAATAAAGGTAGTGTTTAATATAGCAAATTAAAACTGGAGAACTGTAAGCTCAGGTTCACACTGATATAGTATACATGAATGCATGACACCAAAGGACAACAATTGAGCTAATTTCCTGAGCGCCTCAGCAAACTTCAAAAACTCCCTACTCTTTCCTTTCAGGCTTCAAAAGAGTCTGAGCTACAATGGGAAGTCTTGTAAACTTGTAAACATTATAAATAAAGAGCAGTATTTCTCAGAGAACCAATGAATATTGAAATGAATAAAGACGGTTTTGTGTATTATGTGATACTTTTCAAATTTAGCAATGAACTATAAGGATATTTTAGTATCTTCCCATCGTACCTTAACCGTTTTACAGGTTGAATTTATATATATAAAAAAGTATTAAAAAAAAACAAGCCAAAAGATATTAGTCAGCTCATAAATGGCAAAGTTTTAAAGAGGATGTAAAGGACAGATTTACTGTCCTGTGATGAAAAACAAAGATTGCAAAAATCAAAGACGCTAGAATCAAAAAGTATACCCAAGACAGTAATTTAGATCAAACTGATATTTGTGCGAGGATTGACCTCCGTTGTTGGTCCTGGAACAACATTTCTAGCAAGTAATCACAGTCCTAACCGGTCCTAACACTTGCAACCCTACTCTTAAAGGCATACTCCACTTTTTTGGGGAAATAGGCTCATTTTACAACTCCCCCAGAGTTAAACAGTTGAGTTTTACCGTTTTCAAATCTATCCAGCCGATTTTCTGATATTTAGAAGAATATCAGTAACCAGACAGTTTCTGGTCCCATTGACAGTATATAGTTTTTCCTACTATGGAAGTCAATGGGACCATGAAACTGTCTGGTTACTGATATTCTTCTAAATATCAAAAAATCGGCTGAATGGATTCGAAAACAGTAAAACTCAACTGTTTAACTCTGGGGGATGTGTAAAATGAGCCTATTTGCAAAAAAGTGGAGCATCCCTTTAACTTCCAAGGGAAACGATTGCTAGAAAAGAACATTGTTCAGGCCCCTTAACTCTATTCCTAAAATTTGATTGGTTGACAGACTGGAATGTTGTTTAACAACCGACACGGATGTTGATCCAGGAACACGTCCTACTCGGCTAAATCACATTAAGCTGACGGACAGGCCCACACAGAATCTGCTCCCACAGAACTCCAGAGAATTGGAACGGCTGTCATTTAAATCTTTCGTCCTGTGCATTTTCATTCAAATATTTGGGCTAATCTGATAATGTTTCCAGCGACCAATAGGAGCGTCGCACTGTCGGTTCTGTTTAACACGTTTCACCATGTTTAAATCCGTTCCACACACACTTAAAAAGTAAAGTTTCCAAAAGGCGTGTTTGCAGCGATGCCATAGGAGACCTATTTTTTGGCTTCCCAAATAAACTTTCAGTGAAAAAAAAAAAAAAATCTAAAAGAACCTTTTTTTCCCCATTATAAAGGTCCAGAAAATTCAATGGATGTTAAAGTGCCCCTATTATATTTTTTATTTCCGAAAATTATCTGTCATGTAGTGTTTTATGTAGTTTCTGCAAAGTTCAAAGTGCACAATAAATAAAGTTATTGTCTCCCCTTTAAAAAATGTAAGATTCTGAACGGTCTGAAACGAGTCACCAATACTTCCTACATGAACCTACACTCTATAAATTGCTGGGTTGTTTTAACCCAATTTTGGGTCAAATATGGACAAACCCAGCCATTGGGTTATTTTTTAATTACATTTTCAACCCAACGTTTGGGTTTGTCCATATTTGACCCAAAGTTGGGTTAAAACAACCCAAGAATTTTTAGAGTGTAGGTAGATGCATAGATATATGATAGATAGATAAATAGATAGATAGATAGATAGATAGATAGATAGATAGATAGATAGATAGATAGATAGATAGATAGATAGATAGATAGATAGATAGATGATAGACAGACTGACTCTAAAAATGCTTTGGGTCAAATATGGACAAACCCAAATGTTGGGTTAAAAATGCAATTAAAAAATGTAACCCAATCGCAGGGTTTGTCCATTTTTGACCCAAAGTTGGGTTAAAACAACCCAGCAATTTTTAGAGTGTACAAACCTAACAAATTTGCATAATACCAGCCCTATGGTCTGCATTGGCTGCCAGCAAACAATGTCTGCTTTGACCCGCCCATGTTGTCGGCATGTTGAGAAGGCGCTGTTTCCTGCACTTGTATGCACATCTAAAAAAATGAGGACTAATCAAGGCTTGAATAATACCATACGGTTCGTATCACTGTGTATCAAGTGCTGAGGAAGCTTCCGGAGCTGAAATTTAGATATGGTAATGGGCGTTTAGTTTCCGACTCGCACTGTAAGCAGTAGACCAATCACAACAGACTGGGCTGAACATCTGACCAATCAGAGCAGAGTAGGCTCACGAAAAGAGGGGGTTTTCGCCTATTGTAGGAGCCCTCCAAAACAAAATTAGGAACCTTTAAAGGGTAACTAAACCCCTGGTCAGAGCCTGACTCCACCCACTGGCAATATTTGAAAATGCCGAAAAAGTGGGGTGACCCAAGCGGAGATAGATGCTAAAACACTCTATCCTGATCGTTTTCAATATTCGCAATTCCAACTCCTGACTCCCTACAGTGGTTTTGACGACACAAGCTGGTTTTTATACTGCCAAGGGCGTAGCTCGCGTGGTGAGCTGAAACCTGCGTATGTCACAAAGTGCGGAACATCCAATAGGAGAATTCAACTGCAGTAGCCACCGTTCAACTTGAAGAGGGCAGCACTAAGACGTGTTTACAACACATATTGTAGAAATAGAACAGTTTATACACAAATGTCAAAAAAGTTACTCGAATCAATGACTGGTATTAATAAAGATCCATTCTTACAGATCATTAACTAAAAAAAGTTGATTAAGTGTTTAGTTACTCTTTAAAAAAAATAACATAATAGGAGCACTTCATGGAAACTTTATTTTTAAGAGTGGCGTTTTCTCCCAAAATCACAGCAGAAAATGTAAAAAAGTTTGATTCAGCCTAGGCCTACTTCAAAATGATTTTTACCACATCTGAACTGCACATTAGCTCTGGGTTTGTAGTTTACATCTCTTTTGTCCACTTTCAACCACTTCTGTCCTGATTTCTTCAAGCAGATGGTCTATGGGCTGGTAAATGTATGTGTTTTTCAGATTTGCTGATCTAATGGACAAAATAAGCTTGCAAAATTTACATATGAACGTGATCAGAGAGCTTAAGTTTCTGCTCTGATAGTCGTAAGTCCAAGCCGAACGCAGTGATAGAAAATCAGAAGTGTGTTAGAAATCAGAAATGGTGCACTCTAAAAAATGCTGGGTTGTTTTAACCCAACTTTGGGTCAAATATGGACTAACCCAGCCGTTGGGTTAAATTTTTACATTACATTTTTAACCCAACATTTTGGGTTTGTCCATATTTGACCCAAAATTGGGTTAAAACAACCCAGCATTTTTTAGAGTGTGTGGAGAACATTGTGCTTGGTTCATTTTTCGGCTTCAAACCAAACATGGGTCTTCATCCGACAAAGTTTCAATCCTATCTGTCTAGTGCGCTTCCCATGTTTACGCATTAGGTCAGAAGGCAGTCTTTTGTGGATGTTCGAATGCATTCAACCACATGAGCGCTTACACTACGCTTACACGCTTACACTATACCACTGGAAGTGGTTGAAAGTGGACACTAAACGTTTTAGACCCCGTTTACACTTGCATTTGTGATCCGATCGTCCAACAGGGCCAGAGACTTCATTATATGCTCCTGACACCAAAAACAACAAAAACACAAAACGGCAGCCAATATACATTCACTTTCCACAAGTCAAGCTGCTCTTGTGCGGAAAAAGAGAGGAGAAAAGGTTGTAGGAAGCATTCAGTGCAGCCCTTGCTTGAACGAAGGGGTCTTTTCCACGTCTCTGTGGGCTTACTAAAAGAGAAGGCCATGAGGAGCTGGTGCATTGAGCAGAAGATCGTCTGAGGTCGGTCAGTGTGTGTTATCTACGGCAGGCGTAAGCGTTAATGTTCTTGATGACGTAGAAGCCGATTGAAACAGGCGGCATAGCTATCGTTCTTCCCGCCCTGAGCGTCCGTGGCTTCAGCTCAGGGAACGTCTCATTGTCCACCATACGCAAGTGCTCTCCGTTCAGCTGCACAGACCTGCAGAGCAAAGGGGAGGGTGTTAGGATGCTGCAGATGGGAGGATTGACAATCTGTTTTATATCAAAATAATAATGTGAGAGCTGCAGACACTCAATGAGGAGCCGTAATCCAAAATAATTGAAACAGGCTTAATTCATTTTAAATCAAACATCAGTCCAAGTTTAATTTTAGACAAAAACAGCTGGTTTTAGGACCCAGTTATATCAAGGGAAAAGATGTCTAAGAAAATGTGTAATATCTCTGCTGGTGCACTAGAGGGCGCTATAGCTGCATTATCAACCTTGTAGAAAACAAACATCACAAGTATGAGTGCTCAGAACACCCGGATCCTATTCACTACCATTCAAAAGTTTGGGTTCGGTAGATTTTTTTGTGTTTTTGAAATTCTCTTATGCAAACCAAATATATTAAATTAATTTGAAACATTAATATTGTCAAATATTATTACATTTGAACTGTTTTTATTGTAATATTATAAAAACAATATTATAGTATAATAATAAACAATATTATAGTATAATTCAATACTATTCTGATACTCCAGAAATCATTCTCAAATTTCTTCAAATCATAGTTAAAATTGTTGAATGATTGTTGCTCAAATATACAACCAAATGTTTTTTTTTTTTTTGTGTGTGTGTGTGTCTCACCCTGATTCACTATGGTAAGCCTATTATAAGTGTTTACATTTTAGACCTGCCGGGAAGGTTTTTGCAGGAAATTGGTCACCCGTGTGGGTCTTGTCAAATCCGTAAAAAGACAAAAGTACTTTGACGTGTGTATGGTGTGGCAGGTTAGTCGTTTCAACAAAAGGGAAAATTCAACATGGAGCTGGAATAAATCTCAAACCTTCGGGGAATCATAAAAAGACAAAGGAGAGTCTGGTGGCAGATAGAGAACATGTCAGAGCTCGTAATAAAATGAGGATCAACACTGGTTGGCTTTTCGGAGATGGAGAGAACAGAGGGATTTGAAATGTAAAAGCGAAATTTTTTATTGCTCAACAGGTAAGGTATTTAGGGCTGCAACAAACGATTATTTTGATAATCGATTAATCTAACGATTATTAGAACGATTATTAGACTAATCGTCGATTATTTTGCGGGCCAATCAGTACGTTTGGAATGATTATTCAGCTTTTTCAATTAGTTAAAATATTGAGTTATATACTTCCCGTAATATATATATATATATATATATATATATATATATATATATAATCAGAGTCAACTAAACAGGTCATTCTCTTTACGTTTTCAGATTTAAGTCCAACTCAAATCATACACAAATGCTCTCTAAGCATTGTTTAATAGGCCCACTGCTTTTCTTAGAACTGAAACAGAAAAGGGCGACATTTACTTCAGGACACAAAGAATAGTAATATATGTATCTGTAACCCATTTTTATAAATATAAAATTACAATCTTTTTTTTTTTACATGACAATTGAGCTGACAGAGACGTTCTCATTGGCCGGCTTTTCATTTACAGTATGAAAAAGTACTGCCATGATATTCTTCCTAACATCTCCTTTTGTAAGTCAGTACAGGCAAGTGATAAGACTATAAAACATAATAGGGTTACAATAATAAAAACAGCCCTGACTCCTAAGCTCAATCAAGCTTTATTCTATGCAAAATAAATCATTACATTACTGTATTTATATTATTATTGATAATATTTTTACTATTATTAGTAGTATTGCATCCATCTAATAAAGAGATTCAGAGCAAGTTACAGTAGTTAGCTCCAACTGGAGGACACTCAGTTTTCATCGGCTCCTCTTTTGCCGGGATGTTTCCTCTTTAAGGACACACGAGCACAAGACAGCATTCTTGGTTTGAAGTTTTGTGAAACTTTCCCAAACCTTGCAAGTTCGGAATCGGATTCGTATGCACTCCGTCATATATTGCGCTGTTTTTTTCTTTTACCGCAATAGCATTTGTAAAGGGCTGCATTACACTCTAGCGCCACCGCGCCGTAGCGGTCAAATCGCGATATTTCACGCCCTTAAATTAGGTCACGTGAGATCAAGACTGATCTCATGTAATTGCGTGTGTATGATGGCAATTTGTATTTCCATTTTTGGCGTGCTATCAACATGCATAATCGTTTTTTTAGCATGTTTGTGAACACCGCTAACTTAACGTTACATTACTGTATATATAAATATATGACCTACCTCAACCCCGTCCCTAAACCTACCGGTTAGTGGGGTTAATAGCATTTATGAGTCTTCCCCTACCATCCAAGGAAAAAAAATATATCGCTCCCCAGATGTAGATCTACATTTTGCTTCGTTTCGCGAGGACATTTAACGGCGTGTACATACACGCGGAATCACTCATTAATTAATGGTGTAGACATACACACATAATCGCGGATAGCTCAAAATGCGTATAGATAACACGCCACTTGACTTGAAAGTGGTGTGTATGTTTGCGCTAAAGTCATGATGTCATGTTGACTGGACAACAACGATATTTGTCGACAATTTTTTATTGTCGACAATGTCGACTAATCGTTTCAGCCCTAATTTTGTTCACCAGATAAATTGCCACAGATGGGCATATATAGGTCTCTAATAGAGTTTGTTGTAAATTATGATGCATATTGAGGTCTCATATTCATCCACACAGTCACGAAGAGCGAAAGCACAGCCAAAACAATGTTCTTCCACAAAATTAACGCAGTTGTTTTTTTAACCGCTAGAGGCTCAAAAGTTACATAGTGTACCTTTAGTGTACATTTTAGTGGAAACCTTGAAACTTTTCAAGAATCTTTGATTAATAGAAAGTTGAATAGCTTGTTGTAACATTATACATGTCTTTACTGTCATTATTGATCAATTTATTGTGTACTGAATAAAAGTAGCCTATATTAATTTCTTAAAAACCAACTGAAGTTAAGAAATCCTACACAATTTAATAATAATAATAATAAATAATGGTCAACTTTATGCAAAATAACTATTAGACTATTATGGATACTGTGCACACTATACAACAAAACAGTAAGAGTACTATTCTGAGCACAGCCAATGATTCAGTCATCTATCTTAACATCCACAACTGAGAAAGAAACCAAAACAGGCAATTCCATTGCCATTAGTCTTTATGGTCCAAAAAGCACATCTCACATGAAAGATGTTACATGATAATCATAAAGAGTCAAATCACATTAATCTAGGTGGAGTTTTACAGCTTAAATGTTTAAATGCTCTTATGAAAAATGTTAAATCATGCTAATCCCTTTGAAGCATTTCTCTAAGTTCATTGTTGGTTTGGAGAAACACCCGGAAAAGCGGTCACTTATTAGCCAGGAAAAGATCCTTCCTGACAAGCAGACATCTGGATGATCCATTCCATCACCTCATCTTACAATGCCACAGACTGAACTGATCAGGAAGCCGAGTTTGCTTTGGGCCTGATTCTGAAGCGCAGTGTGACGGCAGGCATCAGACGCGACGGTGAGGAGGGATTGTTGATCTTCACAATCAACTTTCCCCCGGGAAGAATGTATGCTCAGGAGATCAAAGCAGACAGAAGTATGCAAGAACACAGTCAGAGATGTTTTTGCTCATGGGCTTCTGCAGAAGAAGGTCCGCATTTCCTTTGGAGAGGATGCAAATTATATGAAAGTCAGATAGTTCTGGAGCTTTAAAGGCCTCTGGCTACAGATGTACGTATGTGTTTGAGAATGACAAAGCCTTCAAGGCACAGAGAGCTCAAACACATGGGTTTATGGGTTTGAAAAGCTAAGCTCCCTAAACTGTTGTGTCTCAGACTCAAAAGATTAAGGTTCAGATACATTTGAAGGCTTTGAAAAAGCTAACCAGGTTACAGACAATGTAAAGATTTTTGGGAGAGGAATTTAAAACAATAAAACTTGCTCTCCGGTTCTCAATATTTAGAGAAAGTGCTAAGCCTACTATTCAAAATATTCCCAACGAGTTTATGTGATAATACAAATATAGAGCAAGCCTTTTAAATGCTTAAACATATATAATGATCAAACAGAAATACTGTATTATTATAATTTAAAGTCAATGTTTATTTTAACTATAGCCTATATTTTTGTAATAGTTTATTGCTGTGACTTGCATTATATAGGCCTATGTAACGGCGCATCGCAATTCTCTCTTAAACGTTATTCGGAGGTTCATTTTAAGCGCATGCGCAAAGGCGGCTCTGGAACAGCCGTATTCTGCTTTCTATTCCACACGCACACCCACAAAAACCCTCAAACTTTCCATCAATTATTCTTACATAAAGTTCAAAAAGGTAGAAGCGAATTACAAGGGCAATCGTGTGCTTGCACTGATGTGAGAAACGTGCTTTGCTTGACGCGTACAACGTGTGGTCTCGCCCGTCGGTATTTCAGTGTTGTTTTTTTCCCCTCGAAATGCTCTACGAATACATCATTTATGCCTTTTGGATTCCAGTAGGTCTATATTCAATGCACTCACTTGGCTACTGACAGACGGCTGCTTTCAAATGCTCACGCGCGTTCTGTGTGTGACCCATTGTAAGCATTAAATGTGGGCCTATAGTTACACTTAATGTAAGCAGTCAGTTATGTCGTAAGGGATTAGACAGACAGGATAAACATCTGATGTGTCAAAATAGAGCTGTGCGTTAGAGTAAACATGGATCTGAGAACAAAGCTGAGAATGAGAAAAATCACTTTTGACTGCAAAACGTTCAGATACTTAAAGCACTCTTTGATACTGATTGTAGGCTACTCTGTATATACTATTTGCTTGTATGCAGTGTTGGGTAAGTTCCTAATTCATTAGCTACATCTTCAACAGTGAAAGCTAATTCAGTTACTCTACTATTTATTCTCTCTAAAAAGTATTGCACTACTTCTTACTAATTACTTTCTAAATCCAATATCAACCTCAACCAATTGAATACATTGATAGACATGAAACTGCTTCTTTCATATAAATATTAAAAAATGCATAAATACTTGAAGTACGGAAGCCCTGAACCGCTATGTAAAATAAATAAATAAATAAAATCTAGAATTTCGAGATTACAGTCGAAATATTTTTAGATTAAATTCGAAATATTTTGAGATTAAAGTCGAAAAATTTCGAGAATAAAGTCGAAGTTTTTCGAGATTAAAGTCGAAAATTTTCAAGATTGAAGTCGAAACATTTCAAGATTAAAGTCAAAATATTTTGAGATTAAAGTCGAAACATTTCCAGATTAAAGTCGAAATATTTCGAGATTAAAGTCGAAAATTTCCCGATTAAAGTCGAAAAATTTCCTAAATTAAAGTCGAAATATTTCAAGATTAAAGTCGAAAAATTTCCAGATTAAAGTCGAAAAATTTCCAGATTAAAGTAGAAAAATTTCCAGATTAAAGTAAAAAAATTTCCAGTTTAAAGTCGAAACATTTAAAGATTAAAGTCGAAATATTTCGAGATTAAAGTAAAAAAGAATCCAGATTAAAGTCGAAATATTTCCAGATTAAAGTCGAAACATTTCAAGATTAAAGTTGAAATATTTCATCATTAAAGTCGAAAAATTTCAAGATTAAAGTCAAAAATTTCTAGAGATGAGAGTACGAGAATACAGTCTTCCATAGAAGCTGCGCGTGTGTGCTTGCTATTGTCTCACATTGCCGCACACACAGGCATTCATAATGGCCAAAAGCAAGTTTCTCACTGTGTGTGTGTGCATTTGTTTGTTTTATCAAAGGAAATTCAACAAGTGCCAATCTACCAGCATTAGGCTACCATTAGAACGTTATAAAATATACTATAAGAGAATCTCTCCTCAACCATTAGTGGTAGTGGTAAATCACAGGATACGGCCAAATGATTAGATACAGAATGATGCACTTAAAAGAACATATTTACGGTGAAGAGACAGAACGGTTACTGTTGTGTTCTCGACCCAGATAGTGTTGACTAGACAAGAACGAAAACACCTCAGGAACACTGCCAGTAGCAACTGTGTAGGATTTTGTTGAAAGCTCAGATAAAAGGCAGCTTCTATATTGTGTTAATCCATGGCAGTTCGACTTCACAAGTGCATTTTTTTTTTACACACACGCGCGCTCTGAACTAGTGAACGTGCACTGTTACGAATGCACACTTCTATTATCGTAATGTTTTGACTTTACGAATCACAACCTGTAAGTATTATTAATAATTGTTGCTTTTATGGGTTTTGAACGGTTTTGTAGCGTCGGGGCGCGAGTATGTGTGTGCGCGCGTGTGTGTGTGTGTAAGTTATGCTCAGCGCAGCTTCTAGGTCTCCAATGTCAATTTTTTTTTAAAATATGTGAAATGTTTGTCGCTGTAATTGGAGTTGTCATAAAGAATAGAGCATCTTGTAGTACTGCAGTGCTTTATCATTATGTTTATGCGTTGGGCTAACAAACAATAACTGACTGGGTCTGTCATCGGACCAATCACCGCCGATTAGCGTCACGCAAAGGAGTGGTTTGGAAAAATGAGTCATTGTACGAATCATTTAAGAGTCGATGAGCAAATCAGTTACAAATAAACGCATATTATAAGACAAATAAAGTGTTTTTTATCCTTGCATGCATGTTAAACTGTTTTTGGGAACTCCTAAAACAAAAATAGGAACATTTCAAATGCTATGAGAGGGGCTCTTTAATCGCAAAACATTTTGACTTTAATCGCGAAACATTTCGATTTAAATCTTGAAACATTTCGACTTTAATATTTCGACTTTAATCTCGAAATGCAATGCATTCTCACCCCAAGGCGTCACCTTTGACCATGCTTCAATATTTGACGTTTTAGGCGCCCTTTAGCGTCACTTACATGACGCGATCCTACGACGTCATCTAACTGACGCTAAAGGAAAGCGTCAGTTAGAGGACGCGGTTAAGTTTAGGTGTGGGGTGGGGGTAGGGTACACGCGATCCTAGGGCGTCATCTAACTGACGCTAAAGGGCGCCTAAAGCGTCAGATATTGAAGCATGTCCAAATGCTTCCCAAGGCGTCAGTTAAGTGACGCCTTGGGGGTGAGAATGGGCTGCGAAATGCTAAATTTTTTTTTTTTTTACAGATTTTATTTTTTTGACGTTGCGGATCATGTTACATTTTGATGTTAAATCTATTATTGGTTTATATAGACTTGTTTACAGTCTACAGTAGCCTACACAAGAAGTAACTGTAGGGCTACTGTAATTCAATTAAAAAAATCCCTTATTTTTTTTAAGGGACATTTAATTACAGTAATCATTTAGGCCTACAAGCAGTGTTGGGTGTATAACTATGATTTGATGCTATATAGCCTATAGTTGGTTCTTAGTTAGTTCGATAAAATGCAATTGTTTTAATTTCATTTTTAAATATACAATTTAAGAATTAAAGCCAGTAAACAAATTATGTAAGAAAAACCCTAAAGTCACACATCCTATAGTCCTATTTTAGTCTATAGAAAAAAAATAATTGTAATTTTTGTCCTATTTTGGTCTATAGAAAAAAATGCATCGCAGCCCTCTGAATCGTAGTTGAATTTAATTGTGAGGTGATCCCCCCCCCATATATATATATATATATATATATATATATATACACGTAACAATAACATTACTAACAGTACTAATACACAGATTATATTATCTGAAATTGTTATTTAGTAATGTTATTGTTAAAATGACTCATTTCTATTTGAAATGAGAGCTGCCATCTCTTATTTACCCAGCTCTTCAAACACCCCTTTCTCTCTTTGTTACCATTTTGAATTACAGAATATGATGCAAAACAGACAACGACAGATCCAAACAATGCAGAGGGGAAAATTGTATCCTTGAAAAAGAGCAACTCTGTCTGAGAGTGTTTAAGTGTGACCCCACAAAACGAGCAGTTAATTTCCCTGCATATGCGTTACAGAGGATTTAAGCATTGGAATGTGTCATGAGTAACTTTATAGTCCGCCTGTATATGTTACTCACTGAATTTGCACAGGAACACACTTGATTCAGCCCATATGGAGCTGTGGGCATTTCTGAGGACACAAATACTGTGCTTGTTTTACTACTTCTCAATGCTCAGACACAATATACTAATACCTAATGCCACCCAACAGCGGAAATGAGCAAAAATGTGCAGAAAGTGCAGTATAAGCAGAGTGGATGGAGAAATGCCTTAATTTGAAGATTCTTTGGAATCAGAAAGCAGCTTTTCACTATGAAAAATATAATCAAACATGGCAAGGGGATGGTTTATGATTATTAACCGTGGGAATGGGTCTATCAAAACACACATGGGTATGGGTTTTGTTTCTTATACTGGTCTATAATAGATTGCGTACTGTGATATAACTTCCGAATATTCCTTTCTATCCTTTATTTAAACTTTTCCTCCTGTTGTGGGATGAAGGGATTTAAGTGTAGACTTATTCACAGAGGTTCTGTTTCACTGATCAACACCATGATCATGTTTTCAAAGTATCATGCTTAACCCCCAATAATAGACGTTTAGGTGGCCCTCTGGATCCCACAATTCCTCAAAAGAAAACAAGAAGAAAAAAAAAAGAAACGGAGAGGAGTAGAAAAGCTGGTTGAAATTCAAGCTGAAAGCTGCTGACAAAACTATTGCCAACATCTGTCCCGAAGGAAGTTGCATTTCACTGTACTCTCAGTTTAAATTGAGCCTCAATAAACCAAGACAATGTTATTACGCTAATTCAATTGGATTGTCCATGTTTAATGGATGTTTTGATGTTTTGTTCTTGGCTTCAAATGATCTTTTCTAGTGGAAAACTCAAAACAGAGCACTCTCTGGTGTTTTCGTCGGCTTGAGTGAAAAATATGATGTGTTTCTTAACAGTCGAAGCAGTAAAAATACAGTGAAATGGGGTGTTTGTGACCAGCAAGTTTCTCACTCATGACTAATGTCTTGTTGGTTTGTCAAGATTGTCAAAACCAACAAAATGTCACATTTTAAATTCATTTGCTGAGCCAGTCTACTCGCCACTGCACAAGAAGCATTTATGTGATAAAAATAAATAAAAATGTGCATTGACTTCATCAGGGAAGCGAGGGGGAACAAGTTAATCCTCGTATCCCATTTAAGAGTTTGAGAAGAACAGACCGTGTTTTCATGACCCGGGTCTCTCTTTAGCCCTTTCCATGATTAGGTTAGTGTCGGCGAAACGGGATCCCCATTTGTGGAAGAGTTGAATATTTAGTCAGAAAACAGTTAGCTCAACTGTGTGTGTAGACAGTTATAGAGCACCAGTTATCTCTGTTCCGTCTGTGTTCATGTTTAGTAAAGTAACAGATTGATTATTATAGTAAACCGAGAACAGAAGCATAAACCACATTCTTAAATAAGCTGAGGTCAAGAGATCTGCGATAAATAGTATCGAAGTACTGTATATATAATAGGCTTTAACACAATATTATACAAAATTATATAATACAACTATATTATTATTAATTACTATTTTGGGGAATCCTGTTTCACCGGTATTAACCAATCCATAATAAGTTTAGTAAAGAAACAAAACCACACCATATTGATTATTATAGTAAATTGAGAACAGAAACACATTCTAAAATAAGCTGATGTCAGAGATCGGCAATAACTAGAAATAATATAATATTAATACAATACTAACATTATAACTTAAAAAAACCTCTTACACTAATGGAAAATCCCAATCACTAGTACTAATTAACATTGTATAAAAATGTAATATAAAAAGATGTATTATATTATTATACTCCACTTAATTTAAAATATAACAACATAGAACCATAACAACATAAGGGCAAAAATGATTTAACAATGGCACTTAGAGGCTTTTTCATCTGAACTCTTCATATATATATATATATATATATATATATATATATACATACACACATATATTTATTAATATATATATATATTGCACATATATTTATATATATATATATATATATATATATACTTTATTTACACATTATATATAAATATATATATATATATATATATATATATATATATATATGAAGAGTTCAGATGCAAAAGCCTCTAAGTGCCATTTGAAATTTTCTTCTAGAATGATCATTTTTATCAAGCTTGTATATTTAAGTTCAGTGATTTCACTTAAATGGCAATGATAATTACCTATTAATTGTTATTTAAGTGAAATTACTGAACTTAAATATACAAGTTTGATAAAAATCATCATTAAAGAACAAAATTTCAAATGGCATTTAGAGGCTTTTGCATCTGAACTCTTCATATATACACACATATATTTATTAATATATATATATATATATATATATATATATTGCACATATATTTATTAATATATATATATATATATATATACATATATATATACACTTTATTTACACATTATATATATATATATATACACACACTCACCTAAAGGAATATTAGGAACACCTGTTCAATTTCTCATTAATGCAATTATGTAATCAACCAATCACTTGGCAGTTGCTTCAATGCATTTAGGAGTGTGGTCCTGGTCAAGACAATCTCCTTGAACTCCAAACTGAATGTCAGAATGGGAAAGAAAGGTGATTTAAGCAATTTTGAGCATGGCATGGTTGTTGGTGCCAGAAGTAACAATCTGCTCAGTTACTGGGATTTTCACACACAACCATTTCTAAGGTTTACAAAGAATGGTGTGAAAAGGGAAAAACATCCAGTATGCGGCAGTCCTGTGGGACAAAATGCCTTGTTGATGCTAGAAGTCAAAGGAGAATGGGCCGACTGATTCAAGCTGATAGAAGACAACTTTGACTAAAATAAACACTCGTTACAACCGAGGTATGCAGCAAAGCATTTGTGAAGCCACAACACACACAAACTTGAGGCAGATGGGCTACAACAGCAGAATACCCCACTGAGTACCACTCAAAACCACTACAATTTGCAAGAGCTCACCAAAATTGGACAGTTGAAGACTGGAAAAATGTTGCCTGGTTTGATGAGTCTCGATTTCTGTTGAGACATTCAGATGGCAGAGTCAGAATTTGGCATAAACAGAATGAGAACATGGATCCATCATGCCTTGTTACCGCTGTGCAGGCTGGTGGTGGTGGTGTAATGATGGATGTTTTCTTGGCACACTTTAGGCCCCTTAGTGCCAATTGGGCATCGTTTAAATGCCATGGCCTACCTGAGCATTGTTTCTGACCATGTCCATCCCTTTATGGCCACCATGTACTCATCCTCTGATGGCTACTTCCAGCAGGATAATGCACCATGTTACAAAACTCAAATCATTTCAAACTGTTTTTCTTGAACATGACATTGGGTTCACTGTACTAAAATGACCCCCACATTTCCCAGATCTCAACCCAATAGAGCATCTTTGGGATGTGGTGGAATGGGAGCTTCGTGCCCTGGATGTGCATCCCACAAATCTCCATCAACTGCAAGATGCTATCCTATCACTATGGGCCAACATTCTTAAAGAATGCTTTCAGCACCTTGTTGAATAGATGCCACGTAGAATTAAGGCAGTTCTGAAGGCGAAAGGGGGTCAAACACAGTATTAGTATGGTGTTCCTTCTAATCCTTTAGGTGAGTGTATATATATATATACAGTATATACAGTATATATATATATATATATACATATATATACAAACACATATATATTGTGCAAACAAAAACTTTTATGTTAGGTGCGATTAACCGATTTGACAGCACTAATACACAGTATATATATATATATATATATATATATATATATACACACAACACATGTGAGATGTTTATATTAAGTATACAAATATACTTAAAAATACTACATTGTTCCTTCACAACATGTTTTTGTATTATTATTTTGCGTGTCAGTGAATTGCTGTCACAGACGACAACTGACTTACATGGAGTGAAGTCCACCAGTGCCGAAGGGCTGTAGCAGGTACTGGTGAACAGTTTTATTTCGTAAAGTCCCGGCCAGCTTGATTTTCTTCCGTGATCGATGCAGGTTGATGATGTAGATTGTTATGGACCCTCTGACATAATCGTGACTGCAGGAAAAGAAAATAATGCATTAAAAATGTATGATACAGCAACTCAACTTAGATCAAAAGAACAATGAACTTATATCATTTCATCAAATATATTTAAAAAAGTTAATATTGATAAAACAAACACTTTAAGCTACTGTATGCTTACATTTGACTTGCACCGATGTACACTCGCATATTCACTACAATTCAAAAGTTAGGATTTTTTTATTTAAAATAAATTAATACTTTTATTTTATTTAACACATTAAAATGACCAAAAAGTGGCATTTACAAAATATTTATATTGGAATTAAATGCAATTAAACTATTCAATCGAAGAATCCTGCTGAAATGTTATTACAAACAAATATTAGGCAGCACAAACAAAATTATATTTTACAGACTACATTCACTAGAAACACACACACACACGGGCACAGATAATGCAACTAAAATGTATAACAACATCTGAAATTCAACATACGAAGAGTTCAGATGCAAAAGCCTCTAAATGCCATTTGAAATTTTCTTGAATGATCATTTTTATCAAGCTTGTATATTTATGTTCAGTGATTTCACTTAAATGGCAATGATAATTACTTATTAATTGTTATTTAAGTGAAATTACTGAACTTAAATATACCAGTTTGATAAAAATCATCATTAAAGAAGAAAATTTCAAATGGCATTTAGAGGCTTTTGCATCTGAACTCTTCATACATTGTTTGTCCATTATAATCTGGTTGATACTGACAGAAACATTGAACTTGTTCCCAGAATTCCATTTACAAGAGACCGTTTACAATTTTATACGAATCCAAAATCTCCTGTGATTTAATTTCAGTACACAACAACCAAATAATAAAGCACTGTATAGAAGCAAAGGAGGCTCCAGGACTACGTCATGTAAAAGAGCTGATTGTTTTCACATAACAACTGTAAAAGCATCAGCTCCCCTCCCAAATTCACAGGGGTAACACAAGCTTTATATGTGTTGGACGGTCATGCTTATGTTACAGAGATCCCTGCATACTTATCCCTGTTTGCGAGGTAAGAGCAGGCTTAAGGGAATATTAACTGAAGATAAGTATCTGGCAACATGATTAGGCAAACATGATAAAATTCAATAAAGATTCGAACGTAAAGGCAAGGAAAACATAGCTGTAGTGCATGAATACCACATGTTGTAAAGGGCCGGTCACAGCTTGGCTTTAAGCCTGTTAGTAATCTCACCAATCACGAGCAACCGGGGCCATGTGCATCTTTACACCTTAGCGCACGGTGAATAGAGTTCAAGGCAAAGAGTCAAACCCGAGACAGTGTAATGAAAACATCTCCCATGTCATGTGATACATATGTGGTGTCTCAGTTTTAATAGACTTTGGTAACTTGGGTCGATATTTTCCAGAAGGGCGCATTAGATCAGACGAACAGATCGAAAAATGATAAACATTGTCCAAGACTTTGAAACAATGCGCCTCTCCAGCATTCGAAGGGGGAACGTAAACATGGAATCCTTTGTTTGATGTTAGCGACTGGTCCTGGGGATATGTGGACCGGAGAAACCACTCAAAGCACCCAAAAGCAGGCCTGTTTTGTATAAGGGTGTTGTGACGGATTAGTGAAGATACTGAAAGCATATCCATGACTTGTCTGACCGGCCATTTTAACCACTAATAGAACGAAAAACTTGAAAGAGGTTGGAGGAATGAGACCCGAATGTCCGACTTGGGAATGTTTTTTTGCTTGTGCACTAACACATTGGAAATTCTCGGAATAATGGAGTTGACGTTTAATAGTGTCAAAAACATTTTCATTTAATTAAACCACCCGTCTATCACCGATAAAAAGCCAAAAGACATCACCGTGCCACTGGACGGGGAAAGCAAAAGCAATGCATTTAGAGAATAGGTTTAAGACCAGCTGCTTTGTGTTTCATGGCATTTACAGAGATTACTTGTTCGATTTTGTGGTGGTTTCGGTTTGATGGATAAGACACGATGTGATGACATTTTGAATGTAGCCCAAAACTCTGTCATCTCCAGGCCAACGAGGGTCAGAAATTGGCTTTGGAACCAGATAACATCAGTCTACTTTTCAAATATGTCCTGGTTGCAGACTTGAAAGCCTGAAACCCAACTAAACATTAAGAGAAGAACATCCAAGTGCAATTTCAGACATGCATATTTGAGGTCGGAGCTTTAATCTAATTATGCAATTACAAATCAATGATAAACTGCCATGTTGGGGAATTACTACAGCCAACTAACTTACTGCCAAGCAAAACGATGCAATGATCATAACATCTCTATCAATTTAGTGCTCATTTTAGTGATTCAATTAATCGTTTTAGTGATCATTTAATCATTCAAGCTTCTAGTGTTGTTAGCAAAAATATTTAGCTAAATGATTCTGGACTAAATGTTTTTGACTTTGAATTATGACATTGCAGTTGTGTTTAGCATACATTTATCTGTTCAGTTTAATGTTGTCACATAAATTGAGGTCCTCAGTTATTGTGCCAGATATATACTGCTCTTATTCTAATCTGTATATCTACCTCATATATATATATATATATATATATATATATATATATATATATATATATATATACACACACACACATATTATATAAACACAAACTTTTATTAGATTCGATTAATTTGACAGCACTAATATAAACATATATTACGTTGTGTATATACACACACTATAAAACTGAATATGCTTTATCTAATCAATAAAACATAAACAATATTATTAACCTGTTAACTGTCACCCCCCCTTTTTTGAATAGACATGAAAATGCACATTTTGAACTTAAATGGTTGTAATTCAAGAATGCTTGGGAATATAGACATATGATTGGTCTTGTTTTAAAGAAGACATTTGGCAGATTTTTGTAGAAGTGAAATAAATTAAGAAAGTGAAACAGAAAAAAAGTTATAGAGGTTTGAGTTTATGGAAATGTACAATGCAAAAATATTAATTATTCATATTTTACATAAAATATATATTTTCAAAACCTGGGCTACTCTAAAATGGCAGAAAAATCAAAGCCAAAAATCTGAACAAGTTGTGTTTCAAATTTTAGGTTGATATCTCAAAAAATGAGCTTTCAGTAAGATTTTGTTTGAGCGCAGTACCAAACTTTTTCACTAGGGCACAATCAGACTCCATTACTGCCCATATAAGGGCGCCTGCATTTCCATTCGTGTTTTGAGTGATATGAACCATTATTTTCACAATTTTCATACAATTTCTGAAGTAGAGATCCTATTCAGGAGTAGTATGGGAAGTTTGGCAGATTTTGATATGAATTGAACCTCTAAGAAACACATACAAAGAACACGCATGTAAGTCATAGCTAGCTGCCACGTCACAAATGGTGAGTTTATTATTTTTTCCTTGATATTTCAAACTTTTCAGACCTTTTTTTTTCCAAAATAATTGAATGGATTCTATCTTTTGAACTTTTGGCATGAAAACAAACTGAGGTATCTACCATTTTTTCATGATTTTTCATGTTTACTGCTATTTTAAAATAGAGGTCTGAACACGCCTTATGAGTATGAAAATATTCTTGTTTTATATTGATAAATTATGGCTCCTCTGTAATATATTTTGAAAATCAGTCACCAAATATGGAAACTAGAGATTGTAAGCTTTCAAATGATATATAGTTTGTCAATATTATTTAAGGTATTTACTAAGATATTATTGTTTTAAAAATATAGTGGCAAACGTCCCACCTGTGGGACGGTGACAGTTAAGTGGTTAATTAAATTGAACAAATTAGAATTGAGTAATACTTAATCAAAATATTCCTTAAAAGTTAACCATTAAAAATGAGTAATGTTTACAACAAAAAATTAAACAAAAATATCTCAATAACAGACAGACGTCAAAGATTAATTAAGAACTCTTTATTTTAAATTGCCAACATTGAAGACACCTAATGTGAACAAGCAGAATCACTGAAGGAGAAAACCGTCATTTTAAAACAAACCTAAAACAAACACTGATCACCATAATGGTGACTTAAATGTATGTTGTTGTTTTTTTTGGTTTGTTTTACTCATTTTAAGGAATTCATTTGACTAATTATTACTCAATTCTATTGTTAAATTGAATTAATAATATTGCTTGTAATCTGTTGCCACAATTTTTTTTATTAGATAAAGCTCATTCATTTTTACAGTGCACTTTTTTTTAAAGAGATGAATAATTCATTTAATAATCACATTAATTAATTTACAGTAAAGACATTTTTAAGTTGCAAAAGATTTTTTTTTTTTTTTTTTAAATCCTATTCTTTTGACCTTTCTATGAAAGTAAAATAATGCCAAATGTTTTTGAAACAAAAAGCCTGTTGAATTGCACAACTTAGAAAAAAAATGCATTGCATTAACCTTGCTTGTATTTTAATGCATTGTACCTTAATGCATGCAAATACCTTTCTGTTCACCAAAGAGTCCTGGAAAAAAAGTATTATGGTTTCTAAAAAAATATTAACTAGCACAATTTTTTTCGACAATGATAATAAGAAAAGTTTATTGTGCACCAAATCAACTGCATTTTAAGATATATTGAAATATTACTATTGTGAAATATCATCGCAATTTAACTTCTCTGTTTTTATTGCATTTTTGATCTAATAAATGCAGTTTTGGTGACCATTACACTTATCTCAAAACATTAAGAAATCTCACCGACCCCATCAATTTGGACGGTGGGTTATTTAAAAAGATGTGTTACCATTAAAAAGCTCCCATGTTTTTGTTGACTGTATTTCAAATTATGAGTAACAAATTTCAAAGTAGCTTCCCCAAAACTGTTTTGTGTGCAAAAGCGTCTGTCCTGGAGGAATCCTGAAGCCAGGGGCCTGTACTAGCACTGTAACTGAGCTGAGACACGGTGATCTGTAGAGAGTAAACCTACACTGCTGGTGAAAAGCTGGCAGGTCCCGCTCACATCATTCTGGGGTAATAGATAATCATCAAAGGGAACGATGGCACTTTTTATCTGGCCCGGGTACAGACCTTCCTATTGTCCCGTGCTTCTCCTCCCCTCACCTGCCTGAGCCTCTGGTGTCTTTCAGCGCCTCTCGCACTGTAGAAAGAGACTCAGCACACTTGACAATTGATACTTGTTAAATTTTATGGGCTCTCACTCTGAAAGAGTGGCTGTCTGGACTCAGTAATTTATGTGTTTGAGAACGAGCAGGTATAAGCCTTAAAATCCTCACTATGGCCGTGTACTCGCATGACGGGAGTCTCGGATAATGCTACAGGTCCATTTACGCACATTGTTACAGTATGTATTCGACTTTAGTTTTATATGCTATACAGTTCTGTTCTAAAATCCATCTAGCCACCTAACTAGACTGAGGCGTCATAAGCATGTTCCCGACACCAAGTCAATATTAACATTACACCGATTTATAAAACGTTGCTTCTGGAGTCCAATTTTACATTGGGGAGTCGAGTGGCATCCCACCACAGTGCCAATACTGTTGATTGTATAAAATTGAATTACAGTGGTTTCATGCTCTCTGCATCCATTATTACACCACATAAAACACTGTTTTATGGCACCGTTTATCTCTAATTGAATAGAATCTGTATTAAATGTGGTCTGGGTCATATTTTCGTAGTTTTGTTGGTTCTCAAGGACACACGTACCATTCAAATGTTGAGTCAGTAAGACCAAAATAACAAGCAGCGCAACCATCAAATCAGCATATTAGAATGATTTCTGAAGGATCATGTGACACTGAAGACATATATAAATATATATAATATATAGACTATATACGTATATAAATATATATATATATATTAGGGCTGTGCAAAAATTAATTGCGATTAATCGCATCCAAAATAAAAGTCTGTGTTTACATCATATATTTTTGTGTGCTGTACATAATTATTTTGTATATATAAATACCTATGCATGCATGTATATATTTAAGAATTATTTGCTCTTAAATTCTGTATATATATATAAATGCATAATCTATATTAAATAAATATAAATATTTTCTATATGAATAACACATTTTCTTAAATATATACATGCATGTGTGTGTATTTATATATACAAAATAATTATATACAGCACACACAAATATATTATGTACACACAGACTATTATTTTGGATGCGATTAATCGCAATTAATTTTTGCACAGCCCTAATATATATATATATATATATATGACCTGCATATAAATATATATATATATATATATATATATATATATATATATATATATATATTTATATGTTTATATATATATATATATATATATATATATATATATATATATATGCAGTGCATCCAATGAAAACTGTTTTTTTTTTTTTTTATCAAATAAATGAACCCCTGGTGAGCATGAGACTTATTCTTTCAAAAACATAAAAAATCGGAACTTTTTAATGTCATCGCATAAATATGAAATCTTTTTTTAAGGATATCAAGGCGGATTACAAAAAAACGTTGCTGCCTTACATTTTTAAGTACAATCATTTTGGATGATTAAGTCATTTCAACTTAAAGGAGTAATTCACTTTTGAAAAAAAACTTTTGCTGATAATTTACTCAACCCCATGTCATCCAAGATGTCCATGTCTTTCTTTCTTCAGTCGAAAAGAAATTAAGGTTTTTGATGAAAACATTCCAGCATTTTCCTTCATATAATGGACTTCAATGGGAACCAAACGGTTCAAGGTCCAAAGTGCAAACTGCAAACTGTTCAAAGGGCTTTAAACGATTCCAGTCGATGAATAAGGGTCTTATCAAGCGAAACGATCGCTCATTTAATAAATAAATAACAAAGTTTAAGTTTTATACGCTCAAATGCTCGCCTTGCTCTGTTCTGTGACGCACGTTTGTGACTCTCCTGTTTGAACTCGTTCATCAAAACGACCGAATCTTTTTCTGAGTCATTTTGTTCATTCAACGAATGAATTTGTTAATTATTGAACGAATTTGTTATTTATTTATTAAATGAGCGATCGTTTCGCTTGATAAAACCCTTATTCATCGTCTGGAATCGTTTTAAGCCCTTTAAACAGTTTGCACTGAAAGTGTCTTTTGGACCTTGAACCGTTTGGTTCCCATGGAAGTCCATTATATGGAGAAAAATCCTGGAATGTTTTCATCAAAAACCTTAATTTCTTTCGACTGAAGAAAGAATGACATGGACATCTTGGATGACATGGGGGTGAGTAAATTATCAGAAAAAGTTTTTTTTTTTTTTAAAAGTGAACTACTCTTTTAAATTACATTAACTTAAAAAGTTGAATTGAACCTACTTGTGAAAGCTGGTGCAGTGAGCATAGATGCGGAGTTTGTCTCGGATCACCCGTCCAGGTCGGGGTTTCCTCTGGAGTCCTGCGACGTGCACCCCGAGCACCCTGGGGCCCACCAGATGTTTAAAGAGCAGAGATAACCAGTAATCCTAAAATACCAACACACAAAACACATGTTACAAGATAAATTTTTTTTTTTTTTACTGGAACTTGGCCATGTCAACACGCATGTTAGGTCAAGCCGTTCTGCCATAGAGTCGTGTTAGCGTGGTGCACCTTGGCACAAGAAAACGATTCATGCAAGATGATTCTGGTTCAAATACACTGGACAGATGAGGCATTACTTCGCCAGCAGACATGAATTCATTCCAATGAATTCCAGCATCCTTCCATCTTTCAAGAGCTTTCATTTTAGAATTGTTATAGAGAAAGCTGTAGAAAACTGAATTTGAAAAGTGAAAAAAAGATTGAATTTTAGGCGTAACGCAAGTTTCTCATATCTGCCTTCACTTTAGCTAGAACGACTCTTCTCTTTTTTTTCAAAGATTAAAAAAACACACACATGTGCTTCAGTCTTTTATTGAGTGAGACATTTTCTTGGATGATCGAATGGAGAAATAGAAGCATCGTTTTTCTTTGCAAGCCTTTCCTGTTAAAACTGAAAAACATTCTAGATCATATAGAATAAAATGGCATATAGAACTGAGAGATACACACTAAATATTTTTTTAGTCACCTGGGGGAACCTAGCTGCTTTATATAATGCATAAATTGTCAACTAAAATCAGAGAACCAAACACTAAAATATGTGTGTGTGTTCGTGGATCGTGCTCATAATAGCAAATCAGTTCTTGTAAAATGTTATCATGGTCTAAAAGTCAGTATTTTACACAATATTAGCACATTTAACCTACTATGATCTGATAAAACCATAATCACCTCACGTTTAATGCGACTAAAATTGAATAAAATACATTAACTGGGCAACTTTAACCAGAGAACTGCTTTCTATGTGATTGCATACCTTTTTATTGCATGGAAAAAAGTGACGGCTACCTGAATTTCACATGCATGACTACAATTGGTCTCTCCTAATACCTCTCATCAGTTCCTAGATTCAACACCTAATTGAACTGGTTCAAAGCAGCATGTGTGCATCAGGAAGTTCCCATGCAATCCTGCATATGGCAGCATTTAAAGGCTTCTTTTCCAGGGAAACTAACTTAATTTGCTCCGGCAGTGTACATTGTGCAGCATCTGCTATAGGCAGTGGGAAAAAAGAGGACTCAGGGATGGGTGGGTCTCTTTCCACTGCAATAAAAAAATAAAATAAAGTTTTAGAAACTTAAAAAAAATTAATCTCAAATACTGTTAAAGAAGGATGATTGCAATCGACTATGATAGTCAAACTTTTAAAATGGTCAAATTCAGTTTAATTCGATCGATGTCAATCCACAATCTGACTTGTGATTCAGCCTGGAATGAAACTACTGTGTTTAAACCACATTCATTGGCCAGAGGAGAACTGGTCCTCCAACTAAACATGGCTTCTCCCAAGGTTTTTTCCCCCTCCATTTCGGTCACCGATGGACACTGAACTGATTTTAGTGGACTAATGATTGTTTATTGTCATTTTAGAGCTGCTTTACAGCCAAATTAAACTCTTTTAGTGTCATTGAATAATTATTTTCCTGTTCATTAGTGTAAAGCTGCTTTAAAACAATCTGTATTATATAAACCAAGGTGACTTGACTTTAAGGTGCAAACGTCGACATCTTAAAGGGATAGTTGCGGCACTTGCGCAGACAGAATCGCCCTTGCCCTCAGATCACTTGGACGTGGCTGTGGTAACAAGAGGTAAAAACGATATAAATCCTGTTCGTTTTCTCACACAAACTGCTCGTTTCGTGTCTTAGGCCATCAATGTGTACTTACATTTACGAGTCATTAAATCATGTTTAATTTGGACTTCTCTCTTTGAGGCCGACCCCATATACCTTCATTATATGACTGACAGACAAGAACGGTTTGACCTAAAAATATCAAAATTGAAAATACTGTGGAAACAAAGACACCTACATCTTGGATGCCCTTGAGGTAAGCTAAAACATATCAAAAATTAATTTCAAAGTGAACTATCCCCTTAAGGTCCAGATATACTCACGCCGAAGTTCTTTCTTGTTCTTCGTGTAGGAGTAAAACGAAGTTCGAAATATGTGAGCAGCGATTTACTGTTAACGAAGATCTAACTCCGCCCACACTGCTGAGAGCCGCACTTCGATGAATATGTGTGCCGAGTGCTTTCCTCTCAAAGACAAAATCACAACAAAATTTAGAAAACAGCAAGCAATTTAATAAAGCATTAGAAAAACATCTGATCATAGATACGTGGATATGTTTGCACAAGCTCTACGGCACTCGATTAAAGTCATGTCACCATTATATATACAATAAATAGCTTAAAACCAAGTAGCCTTACCATATAAAACATGAAAAATGTGCCGTTGTCTCGTTTCCTCAGAAGTACAACTTAATTTACTACTATATAGCAGCTCTCCAGTGTGCTCATGTTCATGTCTGACTAAATTAACCAGAAAATCCAAGCCAAGGCTCCACGGGTCCAGTATTTTTAGGCTATCAAAAGGTTACACATGTGCACTAGGCAGTCAACACCATAATAATTACAAACCTCAAGAGTGGCCACCTCACAAACCATGAATATCCTAACTGTGTGTTGGCAGATAATACCAGCATTTCTCAGCCCATCCAGTAAAATTGAGAAAGTGCAGCGGCTATAATGACTGAATAACATAAAAACCACTTTAATAATAAATAAATGAAAGTCAAACCACTAAAGACCTGAGAAATTAAATCATATGACCAACTAATACCAAGAGAATATAAGCAAATACTATGTCCTGTAATGACACACTGACACATATTAACTTAACGTGAGAGTCTGCAACAAAAACTAAGCGATTTTAACCACATAATAAACAACAGGGAGCAATATGAACCTACACGTACAATATAGTTAAAGGTGAAGTATGCAATTTTCACACCACTAACCACAGACACTGAACTGAATTACAAAAATAACTGTATGGGTACATTTTCTGGAGCAAATGTGAGTGGTGCTTGCCAGTGCAAACCATTATGCCAGGATGCTGGAGTTTCCCAAGCCCACCCCAATGCACCCTCTCTTCAATACTCTACACAATAATATTATTATTCATATCCATATCAGCATTAACAAAACTGGACTATTTGCTTTTTACCAAACTCTATTGTATATTCCCACAACACGTGACATACAAGACGTGTATCATAGGATGATTTAAAGCTTGATGCTGGTCGCTATATGAGATGAGAGCGATTTTGCTAAAATTTCCGAAAGACATTTTTCTACATTTCTCCTTTTTTTATGGTCCTAAAAAGAAAGAAAACAACACTGAGGTTAACAAATAATGACTTTTAGGGTTAACTATCCCTTTAATATCTTAAAGGAGTAATAAATATATGGGAATTAATGACAGAAGACATTATTGTTCTTCTTGTGAAATCTCCAGGAATGATGTATAAATGGTTCCAATTAGAATCCAATCAAAAAGTGTTCTACGGGGTGAAAAAAACACACACAAAAAAAAAAAAAAACAACAGGAAACGGTGAGAGAGAAGGGGAAAAGAGCAGCAAAGCAAGAAGAGGGGATGATATTTTCAGCTGAGGTGTGAAGAGAAAGAAACGGAGACATGAGTCAGTGAGCGATTAAAGAGAAAAGGTTGGACAGTAAATTTTCCACGCAGGCCGACAGGTTTGGGGCTGTTGCGAATTCTCACTGTGGGGCGTCTGGCAGTTCCCACAGACATCCAGCTATGTTTAAAGCATAGCGATCCCAGCAGGGGGCGATTGGTCCTTGGAATAACTAGAGATATTAAACTAGAAGCAGAAAAAAACGAAAGAAAAAAGATGACCGATTGGAAAGGAGTGCTTGACGAAAGTGCATTTTATGGAAAGATGCTCGTTCTGGCCTGTCCTGGAAGAACACGCTTCCTGCTGAGATTCTGGACCAGAAATCTCACATTCCCACAGGCCCTTTAGTGAAGCGTTTTATAATGAAGAATTTCTAGCATTGCTGTACTTTTCTTTTTCCAAAAATGTCCTCATTATGTCTTCCTTTGGTTTTACTGCTTGCACGGGAACATATGCTGGGCAGGTCGACAGGTCATGGCTGTCCACCGCTGGTGGGCTGTAAAAGAACTGAGGGCCACGAGCAGATAATGTATCTATCAGCATCTGGAGTCGGTGAGGATCGCAGGAACAGTAGGAACGTGAAGGTAAGCTGCACGTGAAGGTAAAATCAGTGGGACTGGGTGGAAGAGGATTAAAGATGGTTATATTTATCTATGTGAAAACATTGTTAGAGAAGGATAGTGGCAAAAAGATTATTTATTTATATTTCATTTGTAGTCACTGCATATGCATTAGTATTACATTTCCAGTTGATGACTGACTATACACATTCTTTACATTTGGTACCCAGAGGAGAAAAAAATAATAATGTAAATTTTGTAAAAAGGTAACCTATTAATTTACCTCTAAATTATTTCCATATATTCATATGACAAACGAAACCTGGAAGATTTATATATTTATATTAATTTATTTTTTTATTTTATTTATTTAATGTCAGCTGCCTTTCCAAATAAAACAAAAAATAATATTTTCAAAATGTATATTATTTTGTATGATTAGTATACAATTATAGTTTATTAATATTTTGAATTAATTTTTATATTTTCTGTTTTCATTGTAGTTTAAGTTTTAGTCATTTAGTCATTTTTTATTCGTTTTTTTAAAGTGTATATAGTTCTTATTTAATTTTAGTACTTCGACTTTAAACAAAAATGGGAACGTTGCCTTGGCAACTAGCTGAAATAAAATAAGTTTTCATAAAATTTTTATCTTAATTAATGAACATTTTTTTTACGGTTTTAGTTTTAGTTAGCGAGATTACCACACATAATGCATTATCTGTTGTAGTAAAATACTGTTAATCTTTTATTTTTGTTTATTTAAAATAAAATAAATTGAAATTTAGTTTTGAATCAGATTTCATAATATTAGTCGTACCCAGTGTTGGGTAAGTTACTCTAAAAAAAGTAATTAATTCCCAACTACACCTTCAACGGTGTAATTCGATTCCTCTAATTCGACTCTCTAAAAAAGTATTACACTACTTATTCTAAAACTCATATCAACCTCGACCAGTGGAACAATACAAGAATAGACATGAAACTGCTCTTTAAATTAATTCAAATAAATATCATAAAATTGCATAAATTATTATTGAACTGACCAAAGGGAGATACAGTTTTAAACAAGACATCAAATGTTTATGTTAAACCTACTATTGTATAAAATTGTTCTATGAAGTATTTAATTAAATTAAAGAAAAATTAAGACTAATCCCTTTACTTTTTCAAGGGAAAATTCATTCAGTTACAGTAATGAATTACTTAGTAGCTAATGCATAGTACTAAAAACTATATGTCTCCTATACAGCCTCCTAAAGTCGGGGCCTTTCCTACAGGTTCTCAAATCAAACTAAAACTGAACTGAAGTCTTCAGTTCGTCCCGTCTCCAGGGGTCTGACCTGCGGACACTGAAAGAGTGAGGTCTCCATAATTCAGGATGAAGTTGGCAGCGGTCTGGAGGGTGGGGCTACAGTACCTGTGGAGTGCCCTCGTCTCGGGTTGCAGTGCTGTCAGCATCTGGCTGTTCCACACATGTAGAGGGGGTGGGAGACAGGTGACACTGTCTCGGGCTTGAATTTCAGTGCAGTTCGCCTCAGCTGCCTAGTATTCAACACCACTAAACACCTTTCATCTTGGCTAATAGGTCCCACGGGAAAAGCCGCAAGGTGCCTGGGCCACATGCTAAAGACTGCATGTCTAAGGACCATTTTCAGACACTTCATGTGGAAAAAACTACGCAGGTCATTTTTACGTAAGGCTTTTAGGCGGTTTTACAATACGGTAACGAGCATACCGCAAAGATCACTGCGTATGGTGTTAATTTGAGTAGCCTTTATTGCGTGTGGTATATGACTTGAATCAGTCTGCAGGTTATGTCTGACTGTTAAACAACTTTAGCTTTATTGGGACAGGACTAGTTTTTCCAAAGAAATTCATGTTTCACAGACGTAATTTTGCGATTTTAAGCCCGTCCGAATCTGCCAAGTCAGTGTTTTTCTCACTCAACATCCAAGGCAAATTAGTAGCTGTTTTTCGGCAAACTCAACGGTCCTCCGGGAAATCTAATCCTGTCCGAATGCGAATGTCTGTGATTGCTGATCTCCTCGTGTTTTTTGACCTACCTGAGCTACCGTTTACGCACCAATCTTCGATATGCTATAATTTAGTTTAAATTTGGATGGTATCCAACAAAAACATATACATATACAATACATATACAATCAATAAAAAGAGCCAGATAGCATAAAGACTGCTCATTTTAAGACAGGACACATGCTTTTTTCACTGGTCAATTTTGAGATTTTGGGATATTTGTCTTTAATATCGCTCTCTAACAGCTCTCTCTCTCTCTCTCTCTCTCTCTCCTGTACAATGCTGTCGGATGCAAATATGGACAATTCCTTTTTATCAGCAACCAATCGTGAAAGTAAAAGGGTGAATTTAACTCTAAATGCACAATCTCATTGGCTGATGCCAATTTCTGACAACGTGATTCTCAAAATGACTTTTCTCTCATGCTCCAAGTCCAAAATCTCCACGTATATTCAGGATAACAAAAATAGACATCCATGAATCCTCTGTAATTTTTTCCCCATCTAATATGTGAACACAATGAGAAAATAATTTTGATCCTGGCTTTATCCAAGACTCAGAAAACTTGTAATACATTTTATGTAGGTAATCAACTGGGAAAGTTTCATGGTGATATCTGCTAGTTAAAAATTTTACCCAATTCACCTGTAGTGTCTCGCCTTAATATCAGTGTCAGGTTAGAGCGAGATTTCTCTGCTCACTTACTCCAGTTTATTATATATAGCCACTGCTATAAACTTGAGAAGAATACGTTTTTTATAATAAATAAATAAATATATTAACAAATAATAAATTAAAAGACTCATATGCCATACGTGATGTACGCAAGAACACATGACCTTCAGAAAACACACACTCCCACCTCTGTAATAAACACGGAGATGTTAGTCCAGTCCGAATCGGTACATGAAATCACAGACGTTGAGTGATAAGAATTGTAACTCAGATGTTTTTGTTTTGTTGTTGTTTTTAAACTAGTCCAGTTCGATTAGGGCTTTTGACTGATATTGATTTGGTTTCTGTGTATGTGTTAAAACTTACAGGTAAAGGGTTGAAGTTCTGGTCGACGAGGTGATTGTATCCGTAATCAAAGAAAGAATGTCGGAGTACAACATCAATCCCATGAGCTGCAGCGATGCCAAGAGTGTTGAGCCATCTAAAGCAAAAACAGAGTTTAAGCTAAATTGCGGTTTAAATATCATAACATTAGGAATGCACCTGGCAAAATACATGACATTTACGTATAAGGTACATTAAAGGTATTTTTGGGTGCGTAGATTCAGTTTACAAAACACGAGAAACAAAAGGAGGAATCAGCGCACCAAACAAATTCAGAGTCAATGTCCACTGAAAAGCAGTGTTTTACTGACACGAGTCAACATTAGTCAATGGCATATACATTTCAATGCACTAACTGGAGACACAATTGGCATGCCACTGTAAAAAAATATTGATGGTTTAACTTAAAAAAGTAAGTAACCTGGTTGCCTCAAAATTTTAAGTTCATTGAACTGGAAAAAGTGAGTTAATACAATGAAGGAGAATGATTTAATCATCAGAAACTCAAAATGATATGTTATCTGAACTAAATAAATTATTTAAGTTGATTTGACAAAAGAAAAAATGTTGTGATTACTACACTGTAAAACAATATTGTTGGTTTAACTTAAAGTAAGTAACCTGGGATGCCTTAAAATTTTAAGTTGATTGAACTGGAAAAAGTGAAAAATACAATGAAGGAAATTATTTAACCATCAGAAACTCAAAATAATAAGTTATCTCAACTAAATAAATTATTATAAAGTTAATTTGACAAAAGAAAATATGTTGTGATAACAAATCTTGAAAATATATTTTTTTTTTTACACTGCAGAATATTAGTTATTTAACCCTTAAACGCATTCCTCGAGTCTTTATCGACCCGGGACGTTTTTCACTACCCTCCCCCTCATTCATTTTCCAAAGTTAGACATCAACCTTCTTAGTATTCCACAATCTATTAATTCTAAGTAATATAACAAGAAAAATAGATATAAAAGTAAATCGATTTTATATAAAAATAAAACATTCTTTGCGTGTAGGGTCGCTCACGACCCGATGTATGTAAGTATACAATAAAATATTAGTGTCCCAATCGCTTATTGGGGGATCTGGTGAAGTAGCTGTCAGTCATTTTTCTTATATTGATATTAAGGAATATATTTGAGATTGTGAATATGAGTCAGATGCTGAATGTAGAGGGAAATGAGCTCTGTAAATGACAGAGATGATGGTATAAAACATCTGCTCAAACTGAACCCTTCCGAGCTCCAAAAGGTAACAAAATATGCTTTTATTTCATTGTTTTGTAGTTGATATTAAAGGTTTTGGTTGTGAGGGTGAAAAGGCGCATTTGGAGCGTGTGCACTATTTATTTTTCAAGCACTCCATTGTAAGCGCATCGTCCGCACGGACACAAAAATTGGGCTGTGCGCGGATGTCCACTGACTGATGAAGAAAATTATGTCACATGGACAGTGTGTGGACCAGTGCGGAGCGCAGACAGCCAAAATATACTTAGAGCCCCTATAGCCAATGTGCTTTACTTACAGAAAACCAGCAGCAAATGTGTCGGACAAATTATTGGTGCCCCCTGCCCAAGCCGGACCAACTCCACCCAGCCACACACTCTTCTCAGGAGCATGAGTTTTAACAATCTGAAAGAAACACACAAATCTTTATCAGATGAGATGAATTATCAATAGTTGATGAGTGATGGACGGTTGTTCAGGTTTGATTCTTTCAGTCAACTAATCACTATATAGTCCGCTTAAATAAGATGAGACCATCTCACTGATATTTACAATGACCAACCAGATTTATTTATATATACACAATATTTATATATGAATGTTACACATCTGTTACATCTGAGATATTAAATTTCTTATTAAATTTAGATTTCGATTTCAAATAAACGCAGAATTAATCAAAGAATCCTAAAGTAGCACTGCTTCCACAAAAAAAAATTAAGCAGCAACTCACAATTATGTTCAGTTTGTCTTATGGTCTTTTTACACGACACCGACATCGTTTTCAACTAAAATGAAATCGTTCAACTTTTTATGCGTTTTGGCTATTCGTTTCCACGACAACAGAGTTTTGGGTGCCTGAAAACGCAAACTTTTGAAAACGGGTTTCAAAATGGTCTCCAGGTAAACAACAAAAACGCGAATCTCTGATGACGATGACATCATGCACATGTGTCATGCATATTACGTGTTCAGTCGCAATCTAATGGCCTGGCAGCAGAATATAGTTTTTTTGTCTTTTTTTCGTGGATCCTTGTGAATGGTTTTGACAATGGTGTCGTCTGTGCGTGGAAAACTCAAAGAAAAAACTTCCCAGTTTTAAGCATATCGTTGTTGTGTAAAGGCACCTTAAGTTGTAGCCTCACGTTCATTCTTGGTCCGGTCACATTCACATTTACTGTGAGTTGCTAACTTCTGTTTAAGGAGTAGTTCACTTTATAAAAAAAAAAAAAAAAAAAACTTTTGCTGATAATTTACTCACCCCCATGTCATCCAAGATGTCCTCTTTCTTTCTTCAGTCGAAAAGAAATTAAAGTTTTTGATGAAAAAACATTCCAACATTTTTCTCCATATAATGGACTTCAATGGGAACCAAACAGTTCAAGGTCCAAAAGACTCTTTCAGTGCAAACTGCAAACTGTTCAAAGGGCTTTAAATGATTCCAGACGATGAGATAAGCGAAACGATCGCTCATTTAAAAAATAAATAACAAAGTTTATGGTAACACTTTATTTTGATAGTCCACTTTAGACATTCTACTAACTATAAGTAACTTTTCAACTACATGTCAACTAACTGTCATCAGAGTATTAGTAGACTGTCAGCTTAATATCTGCTAACACTTTTTTTTGTTGGTCCCCCAACAGACATTCAGCTGACTATAAGTAACTTGGCGACTACAAGTAAACTTATTCTCCTAACCCAAAGTCTAACACCTAACCATAACCTAACAGTCTACTGACAGTCTACTATAATATACTAATACTCTAATAACAGTTAGTTGACATGTAGTTGAAAAATTACTCATAATTAGTAGAACGTCTAAAGTGACTATCAAAATAAACTGCAACCAAGTTTATTTATTCAGTACAGAGCAAGGCGAGCATTTGAGCTTATAAAACTTAAACTTTGTTATTTTTTTATTAAATGAGCGATCGTTTCGCTTGATAAGACCCTTATTCATTGTCTGGAATCGTTTAAAGCCCTTTGAACAGTTTGCAGTTTGCACTGAAAGTGTCTTTTGGACCTTGAACCGTTTGGTTCCCACTGAAGTCCATTATATGGAGAAAAATGTTGGAATATTTTCATCAAAAACCTTAATTTCTTGTCGACTGAAGAAAGAAAGACATGGACATCTTGGATGACATGGGGGTGAGTAAATTATCAGCAAAGGTTTTTTTTAAAAGTGAACTACTTGTGGATATTTTATATTAAACCCATGTTCGAACCTCCTCCTCCTTCATCTGTTTACCTGCTGCAAGCACCCGTGATATTTTCAACAACAATATTCATAAGATATGTTTATTGTCAGTGTTGTAGTCGAGACCACCTCACTCGAGTCCGAGTCGAGACCGAGACCATAGAGAGTCGAGTCCGAGTCGAGTCCGAGACCAGAGACGGTCGAGTCCGAGTCGAGACCGAGACTAGTGAGGGTTGATTACCTAATTTACTTTTATTTACTTAGAGAAATCCTTTTTTTTTTTACTGAATTTACTTAGAGTTTAAAAAATATGATCAGTTTAGGGTAAAAAGGCCACATAGTAGGTGGTGTTAAAAGTAATTTTATTACAATCAATCTGTTTGTCAATTGTCAATCAATTTAAAGAAATATTTTATTAACATACATTAATAATCATGAAAAATATTTAGAATTGAACTCGAGTGGACTCGGGAATAAGTCCGAGTCCTAAAAAAAAAAAAAAAATGTTCGAGTACGAGTCAATTCCGAGTCCAAATGCACACGAGTCCATGACAAGACCAAGACCATTAAAATATGGTCTCGAGACCGAGTCCGAGACGAGTCCGAGTCTCGAGTACTACAACACTGTTTATTGTACACCAAATCAGCATATTAGAATGATTTCTGAAGACTCGTAGCCTGACGTCGACGTACTCAAATTCTAGTCAGAATGTGAGTCTGATACTACTCCATTGGGTTGTGATTATGATGCGTGTTCCAACCGAATCAGGAAAGAAAATGCCTCAGCACTCAAATGGATTGACAAATACCTTGACAGCAGTTCTCTGTTCCTCTTTTAAAATGAATGCTCAGTCTACATCTTCTATAACAGACGCGATGGCGGAATCTACACTACATCTAAATTCTCCAGCGGCAGCCATTCTTTGTTGTAAACTAAATCAACCCAAGCGCTCTTTGGTGACATGGATGATTACGTTACTGTTGATCGTCTGTCCATCATCGTATAAAGCCCGCTCTGACAATTTGATTGGCCCGAACAGCTCTGGTTCTGGCATACTTGCTCCACAACGAATCAAGTCCAGACTGAACTTCCCATCCTCAAAGTTGTGGGCGGGGCAAAGTTTGGCTGGCATCCAGGCTAGAAGACTCGAGTAATGGCTGCAGAAAATTAGTTTTAAAATAGTACTAATATTTCACAATATTACCGTTTTCACAGTAATAAGAGAGTGACCGTGCATAAAGAGACATTTATCAAAAACGAATTATTTCATTTACACAATTAATTTAATACAATTGTACTACTGAAATATAATAAGAAATGTTGTGAAAGTGTTTTCCCCCCGTGCAGCTGACTGATAAAAACCAGCATCTTGACTCCAGTTTGTGTGCTCAATTTAAATCAGACTGTCCATAAACAGTCCACGGCCATGATTTGAGATCAGATCCCAACTCCGCAGCATAATACACAACCGACTGCCGTCCAGCTGCAGGGTCAGAGTCTGGTTATAATAGAACACATGTTGGGTATTAGGCATATTCCATAATAAGCCAAAGAAAAGCTCTCCTCATTCTCTCCACTTGTGATTCAGACACACTGTGAACCTCGGGACCTGCTGTAGCGAGTGACAGCCAGAGAATCAACTCTAAACCATAAATCATATTTCAAAATAAATCCGTTAACTGTTACAAACAGCAGGAGGGTACATATGCCGCCAAACACCTGCAGACACTGCGTGAAAAGAGCTGTAATCGGGCATGTAAAACTCCTGAGTACTCCTGTGTACTCCACAAATAAACGTGTGTATAAGGGAGTTTGCTGTCCCGTCACACAATCCCGAAAACTCCTGGATATGTACCAAGTTTGGAGCACAGCAGGGAGCCACTAGGGCCATCAGTTACCATGGTGAATAATCCCCAGGTCGGGGTCAATGCAAGGGAACATTAGCATTTCACACCTTTGGGACACAAGGCAGTGGCCTCCTTCAATTGGTCAGAGATCTTACATAGGATTGGGTGCTCAATGCTTTGTCCCTCCTCTAAACCCCCACACTATTGGTCCAGTTTATGGCCTCATTTGGGTTTATTATTACTCATTATTAATATTCATTGTCATTGGTGTTCATGGTTATAATGTCAAGACAATCAGATAGACAAAGTTGAGTTTGTTATTTTTATTATTTGTAAATGACACTGGGCACATGACATATATATTTATATACACACAGTCAAAACTCTATAAATAATAATAAAAAACATTAGCACAGAATACATTTTACTATTAGTCATACAACAAATAACCCCATATAATATATAAGGCCTGTGTATAATATATGTAAAACAATATAATAACCCGAACAACCCACACCGACTTTCCATCCAAGATGGCATCCTACTGTTCAGACATGTGGTCAACTGTTGCAGTCTTCCAGATAGATGCATCTTCCTCTGTCTGGAGAACCCCAGTCCTGCAGCTCAGTAGCTGCAAAATGGGAGGGAAAAAAGTAATTAAACCACTGAAAATATCAAATAGGTTGGGATGGGAGCCTCTCCCAGGCTGAGGCTTTTACTGAGATTTATATGTATTTATACTTACTCTTCTTTTTCTTTGTCTCATGAGCATAATGATCCTGCTGTCCTCCATCTTGTCTTTGTTCTCATCTTGGGCCATCCTGTAACCCCTTCTAACAGTTTCAAAATAGCAGGATACTAGAGAGATGGAGATAGAGAGGGGGGAGAATATGTTTATTTATAACTAACTAATCTATACAGTTAAAAAGTTGTAGCCTTGGTACATTCTCTTTTGACTTACCTTTAACAACAGCAGGATCTACGTCTGGGACAGCCATTAAAAAGATAGGTTATGACCTCAAGGTTGTGGGGGAGGATAGACTGTGAAGCAGTAATTAAAGAAGGTTGATTAAAAATACAATTTAGAAGAAAAGACTGTTATGAAAGAATAGTTTTAAAGATATACCTTGTCTGTGGGTCATATTTGTGTATGTTGTTTTTCCCATTGTGCAATCTCCATACAGCTTCCTGTAAAAATCCAACATAGTATGAGGGCTCAATTCGAATACATTTATAAATAAAGCACACAAAGTTAAGCAGACACCGTGATGGTCAGAAAATAACTTACCGCAACAGAATTATTCCCAGCTCTCTTTAATTTCTTTGAAGCAGGCTCCTCTTTTGCCTCTTTGAGCTCATTGATGTCAGCCTTCATCTTATCCAACCTCATGTCCATCATCTCCAGCTTTTCAAATATCCTCTTCAAACTTTCATTTGCCATATACACCAGTCTATACACCAGTCTGTTTTCGTTCGAACTCAGAGATTTAATAGCCACATTGTCCCTATGTAAAGGACTAACATCTCCACTCTGCTCTCCGTAACACTTGTTGAAGACTGACACAATGTAAACCCTATCACCTTTCCTGAATACTAATGAGGGGGGCAGGGGAATAGGGGCAACCTTGAGCCAGTCCCAAAACAAATTAGCATTTAAAAAGCCAAGCCATCAACTAACAGCATGTGGTCAGACAAGTTCCTGTTTTCGGGCCTTTACAGGCATTTACAGGTACGCATAACAAAGTTCCAAAGATCCCTGCCAAACAGCACATTTAGCGGACATTTTCATTGTCCGAATTCTCCCGTATACACACCTTTTGACGCAGTGAGATCCACTAAAGAAAACAGAAAGATGTGAATTCCATCTTTTATTACTTACTTTACGTTAACAGACCGCTGGACCTGTTAAGTTTAAAAGTGGAATAAGCACTTGTTCATCTGACATCACACATGTAATGGGCACTAATCACGATCCCACTGGGGGTTTGGTAGTGAACAAAACTTTGGCGTCTTTTGTTTGATAACTGTGAGGAAGGTCAGTTTTCCCCTCATTCACTTTCAGGGGAACACTGGACCAGATGTGTGGGTTCGAGATGCATAAAACAGGAGAGCTATGTATTTATAGATTGGGCCTCCTGAGGGAAGTCTTAAATGTTGTGAAACCTGGTACTGCTTATTAGAGCAAAAGGGGACCGTTCCCGGAGCAGCTGGGACATCATGAGTCTGAGGGGGAACTTGTAAATTGTAAACTCAATCAAAAGCTTTCCTTCCTTACTGTGCCCTGACCCACGCTCCCTTAACACTAGGCCACCTATCAGACCGACGACAGCTTGTTTGGATGGTGCAGCTGAGGATAAACCCGGGACCCTTGAGATAAACACAGTTAATGAGCACTGGAGGGACTTTCAACAACAACAACCTCAACGCATACAGGATATTAGTACATCTCTGACCTGCTTCACATTCAAAAACAAAAGATATCTCGGCTGGCTGTCTTAAATCAAACTACTGTAAATTTTACCTTTAACACCTTGGTAATCTGCTCAGACAGGGTGTCCAGAAGTCTCGTCTTCATAAAGTCTTCCACTTTGGTCACCCGCCTGTCAATGTAGTAACTGCAAAAAAAAAAAAAAAAAAAAAAAAAAAGATATAAATATCCCATTGCTCAAAAGGTTGGGAAAGTATGTTTTAATATTGTTTGAAAGAAGTCTCATATGCTCAAAAAGGCTGCATTAATAAAAAACAAAAACTACACTTTCTTTGTTTATACATGCATATACAGAGTCATGTGAAAAAGAAAGTACACCCTTTTGAATTCTATGGTTTCTTTTACATATCAGGACAACAGCTGAACAACCACACTTGACATATTACACAGTGTCATTATAGTGCTGTCAAACGATTAAAATATTTAATCGCGATTAATCGCATTAATGTCATAGTTAAAGGGTTAATTCACCCAAAAATGAAAATTCTGTCAGTATTTACTCACCCTCATGTTGTTCCAACCCCGTAAGACCTTCGTTCATCTTCGGAACACGAATTAAGATATTTTTGATGAAATCTGAGAGCTGGATCACTCCTGCATATTAGTCCATAGGCTACTTGAGGAATTGAAACTTGCCGGCCTCGAAAAGTTATTAAAGACATCGTTAAAATGACTTCAGTGGCTCAATCTTAACTTTATCAAATGACGAGAACACTTTTTGTGCGCAAAAAAACAAAACAAAATAACAACTTTATTTCAACTATTCATTTACTTCTCTCTCTCTGCCTCGAGTCAGGTTACTAGTTTAACAGCGTAAGCTTCTGTTATTGTACGTCACACGCATCACACACATGACCAGCGTCGGCCAATAGTGAGCCTATGTGTGATGTAGCTCTACGCAATTACACTACTTTAACTGACTAGAGGCTCAAAGAGAAGGAAGTGAATAGTTGAAATAAAGTCGTTATTTATGTTTGTTAGTGCGCACAAAAAAGTGTTCCCGTCGCTTGATAAAGTTAAGATCGAGCCACTGAAGTCACTTGGACTATTTTAACGATGTCTTTAATAACTTTTCGAGGCCGGCAAGTTTCAATTCCTCAAGTAGCCTATGGACTAGTATGCAGGAGTGATCCAGCTCTCAGATTTCATCAAAAAATATCTTAATTTGTGTTCCGAAGATGAACGAAGGTCTTACGGGGTTGGAACAACATGAGGGTGAGTAAATACTGACAGAATTTTCATTTTTGGGTGAACTAACCCTTTAACTCGTGATTGATCGCAATTAATCTCATATTTTTATCTATTCTAAATGTCTTATGATTTCTTTTTGTCCCATTATTTTTTATCAACATGGAAAAGTGGATCGGCTTGCTTTGTGCAAATGTTTTTTTTTTATTGACAACAACATTGGCATACTGTGTTCAAATTCACACTAGAATTCTCACTTGGAGCAAATAATCTCTCACACAAACACTGTCCATCAATAAAAGAGTGAAAGAAATACTGACGAGGTCCTGATATTGACGAGGGGGCGGAGAATTCTCATCAGCTGTGTGTGTGTGTGTGTGTGTGTGCTTGGCCATCATCAAGCGGTATTTCAGACTGGATGTGCTGCACTTTTTAAAAGTAAACTTTCCATTCAGAATCTTATGGGCATCCATTTCGGCATCTCGCGCTCGTCATCCACTCAAAACGTAATGTTAATCAACCATATGGCCCAAATGAGTGTGTGCGGCATGCCTGTTTTGTTTACAGTCTAGCTAGATCCGCTTGTGCTTTGGTCAACGAAGCAACCAAACATCCTCACGCAGCCAATGACATAATTGGGTTTCATAGTGCAGCGCGCGCATGCTGCGTCCTGTTGCCAAAGCATGTGAAAGAAAACTACAAAGTTTGAAAAAAGCCAAAAAGACTGTTAATAGTGCGATAAAAAAAAAAATTGACGCCGTTAAAATGGGTTTGCGTTAACGCTGTTAATAACACATAGAACTGACAGCCCTACATTTTTTATTTCACAAAAATAAATCCAAAATGGAGAAGCCAGGTGCGACGAACTAAGTACACCCTATGATTCAATTGCTTGTAGAACCACCTTTAGCAGAATAACTTGAAGTAATCGTTTTCTATATGACTTTACCAGTATCTCGCATTCTGGCCCACTTTTCTTTACAACGTTGCTTCAGTGCATTGCACCTCCTGATGTGGTTTGAGCGATCGGATTCAGTCTTGCTATGCGATCACAGAAAACGCATGAAGTGACCAGGTGTTATCTTTATCTTTAAATGATAACCCCATCTCTCTCTTCCGTGGGGGGTCTCAACACAAGACTGCCTTGGCACACATAATACAAATGGCTGAGGGCGGAAATATACTAATAAATGACAGGCCGTCAGTGGTTGTGGGCGGAGCATGAGCAATATGACATCATATTGCACAGAAAATCCAAAAGGATTGATTATTGAGAGTGTTTAGAATTTTTTGAGGATACAAATTTTTTAATTGTAGGGTGGTTGTGTCCACACACTGCAAAGACACATTTATATGCAAACACCATGTAAAAGTGAATTTTGCATCCAATGACCCCACAAACTGATTTACTACATTTCTAACTAACAAATATTTAAATGTAAAATTAATAACAAAATATTTTCCCTTGAAAATAAAAAGCTTGAGAATTGAATAACATCAAATAAAAACAAAGAAACAAACACCAAAATGGCAAAGCGATCAATCAGCTGTTGATGATTCCAGTACAATATGAAATAACACAATCCACATTTTCCCACTCCAGTGAGCAGTTCAAATATGAATTAAAAGCATTAAAATAGCTAACAGATTTAGCCCATGAATTATATTAAGATGTAAAAGACAGCGACAACAAGACTCAGAGCTCTTTCTGGTCAAAGAGCCGAATGAGTGAGTGAGAAAGAGAGAGAGAGGAGTTCGGGATGAAGTAGCTGTGGGCCGGCCATCTGGAGAAAGGTGTGGAAAGAGGGCCTCAATGAACTGCACCATTGTCAAGCAATACGTCCTACTATCTTGACGTATCTGAAGGAATAGTGGTTCTCTGTGGACACGGACCTTCAAAATATATAGTCTCTCTGGGATTAAAGCTGTACAACTCTAGAGGCCACAAATCTTCATTATCTTTGGATCTCGAACAGCAACGAGAAACTCTCAACCTCCCTAGTATCATATTTAGCTAATGTGTCTCCATTTGATGTTTTAGATTCCACTTGTAAGGTATTAGCCGTTTCTAAACAAACAGACTTCTGAATTTAGCATTCAAAGTAGGGGAGACGTCTGGAAGATGAGTTAAAGAAAAAATGCATCTGTCTAATGGAAAACAGGAACTACTAATGTAACAGATAAAGAATATATTAGTGGAAGGTTTTATTGCTCAGAGGCTTTTCTTTCATAGGTCAGGAGGACGCTTAATTGAATTCTTATGGGTCTTTTTTCATATCAACTTTGCTTCGGATGTTTCTCCTAAAAAGAAGAAATGAAACCATAATAAATTAAATGAATAGAATCAATTAAAAAAGCCAGGACAGATTGGAATATATAGTGTAAATAAAAAGCAAAATATTAAAAATAGATAATTCCACCCCTACAAGAGCTGTTCATATAACTTGATTAATTATTCCAGGAATTAGGGGTGGGCGATATGACCAAAATCTTATTTCACAATATTAGTAAATTAATGGAGTAGTTCACTTTAAAAAAACAAAAAACAAACTTTTGCTGCTAATTTACTCACCCCATGTCATCCAAGATGTCCATGTCTTTCTTTCTTCAGTCGAAAAGAAATTAAGGTTCTTGATGAAAACATTCCAGGATTTTTCTCCATATAATGCACTTCAGTTTCAGTGCAAACTGCAAACTGTTCAAAGGGCTTTAAACGATTCCAGACAATGAATAAGGGTCTTATCAAGCGAAACGATCGCTCATTTAATAAAAAAATAACAAAGTTTAAGTTTTATAAGCTCAAATGCTCGCCTTGCTCTGTTCTGTGACGCATGTTTGTGACTCTCCTGTTCGAACTCGTTCATCAAAATGAACAAATCTTTTTCCGAGTCAATTCGTTCCAACCAAATGACTCAAAAAAAGATTTGTTCATTTTGATGAGCGAGTTTGAACAGGAGAGTCATGAACACACATCACAGAACAGAGCATTTGAGCTTATACAACTTAAACTTTGTTATTTATTTTTAATATGAGCGATCGTTTCGCTTGATAAGACCCTTATTCATCGTCTGGAATCGTTTAAAGTTTGCACTGAAAGTGTCTTTTGGACCTCTAACCGTTTGGTTCCCACTGAAGTGAATTATATGGAGAAAAATCCTGGAATGTTTTCATCAAAAACCTTAATTTCTTTCAACTGAAGAAAGAAAGATATGCACATCTTGGATGACATGGGGTGAGTAAATTATCAGCAAAAGTTTTTTTTTTTTTTTTTTAAAGTGAACTACTTTAATTTCGCGATAACAACATATATATATATATATATATTACAATATTTTTTAGCTTTAAATAGATTTTTATGATATCAAAATTGTTGATACTATTGAAACTTCATAATTCTTGTCAACAATTTCAATATCACAAAAAACTAATACTATAGCCTAAGTAAAAAAAGCTTACTGAAGACAAGTATATAGTAAAAATACAAAAAAAACAAAGACACAAATGAAAAATAAACCAACCTGAAACACAAAGCACAAAAAATTTGAAAAAACTACATAAATGGCAATCAAATGCATTAAAAAAAACACTGCATAGTCTTCACAGAGTTACAAAAACTAGAAAAGTGATTCAGTCAAGAGCAGTGAGACATTAGGGCTGTGTCCGAAATCGCACTCTATTCATACTTTGCAGTCACGTGACTAACATGGATGCCTGGCGGGCAACAAACGGGTATTTTTAACGTAGTAGTTCCAGGTCTTTCTAGTAGCTATCAAGTCTGTTAGCAAGCTAGCTGCATAACTATGGACTAGGATTAACTCCAAGGTGAAGGTAGTTAAATTGTGAAGGTAGCTAAAAGTTTTTTTTTTTTTGATAATCGAGCTGTAATAATTCCTCCGTAAATAATCTAGCTCTATGTTCTCATTGGAAACCATAGATATCACAAACCTCAAAACAACCTATCACACACTTTTATTGTTGTTAGCAAAATATGACAGCTGCGTTTACACTGCCACCAACAATAGCGTCAAAGTGCCCAGAACTCATTCTTTTTTAAATTTTTTTGTGGCGGCGGTGTGAACGTACAGTTAACCTCATAACACAAACAGCTGACTCATCCAACCAGCTGGTGGCGTTGATTGGCAAAACTACAGGTTAACTTAAAGACACGATTAATTACATGATCATACACCCATTGCATTCAAACAAATGTTGAAATTACCTTGAGTGATGGAATGATCACTGCACAGACGTGTAACGTTATACTGTGAAGGCTATCTCATCTGGTTAGTGCCACCAATCGAACAACAACAATCTGGTGTGTCATTTACACCTCGAAACACCAACTTTTGTATAAAAAACTGGTGACGTCCTGGCAAGATCCTTGACTAGTTTACTGGGTTTCGTTGCTGGAGAACAGCATTCTTGCCTGCCAGCCAGTACTTGTGACGTCACGTGCAAAGAATGAATACCCTTAAATATGGAACTATTTGAGAGGAAAGCCATTTGTAGTGGTGTCCGAAACCATAGTGGACGTTATTGAGTGTACTCATTTAATCCCATAATGCCCTGCAATAATAAGTGTACAAATGATGTTCACTCAATGGTAGAGAATACCAATAATGCATTGTGAGAGTCACACGCTAAATGACTTCCCGTGTCTCGCCAGAAGATGGTGCCCGCCATCCATTTATTTTCTGGTCCAATGTGGGTACAGCATAATATCATAAAGGTATAAATTCTTTTCTAAATGATCATTTAATTGTTTAATTAAGATTCATACATGCTAGTGGTTTTCATTATTACGGGAGCTTCCAGTTTGGTATATTAGGCTGTTGTCACTTTAAGATCGACTGCGTGGATCCAATATACTATTTCACATTCACTTAAGACATAAACGATTGTTTTTATTTGTATTTAACCGTTCAAGCTCAATTATGCACCACAAAACCCCTCTAATTTTAGTACTTTTTTCCCATGTGCGCGATTCTCTCAGAGCACGCGCATATAACGAAACGCATTCTCTTTCGCTGCTCATTGCAGTTTTGTGATGGCGCATCACCGGAATGTGAGTGCCACTGCGATAGAGACAAGTCCAAAATCTCAACTGGTTGAAACATTTCCACTCGTAAATCGGGTCTACAGTACCTGTATATTGTCCACCCCTAGCTGGAATCATCCCTTACTATAAAATTATAATTACGCATCATTGCGTATAGTTACGCATCTAACGTGTGAGCACATATCAGTCCCTCCAGAAAAACGCGATTATGCGATCGCTGAATTCAATGCAAAATCAGCCAAAGTCCGCATATTTGTGCGGGGGCCGCATTTTTTCAAATACGCCGCACTTTCGCCGCATAAATTGCCGATTTCCGTGCAAAATATGCGGGGTTTGCATAATTTCATAATCCTCGCATTTTTGTTGCAAAAAAAGTCACATGTATCTTAGCAGAAAGTTGAAAAATGTTGCGTTTGCTTCACATAAGAGCAGCCATTTCCCCCTGTTTCCATGGGGACGTTATGAAGTGACGCAATTACGCGACGCCAGACAGACTCGCGGAGGCGATTGACATCTCACAAATCGAACTCGTATAACTGTCTGTCGCACGTTCTACCGTCACATCGTTACTTAATAAACAACATAAGATAAAAGTAGTAGCATCAAACAGAAATTACCCGCACACATGGGGTGTTCGAGGCGCACATATAACACTGCAGAGAGTTCAACAGGGAGCGCGCAGCTCTTAAAGGGGCCACACCTTATTTACACTCTTACAGTCTGAAATAAAACAAGATGAGAAATTAAATATTTCCAGCACTTTCTATGATGTAGTATGCTTGTTTATCAAAGGAAGTAATAAGAAATGACTCTTATATTAACAGGATGTCATCAAACCGCAATTTTTGCAAGTTCCCTCAATTTTTGCAAATTCCAGCAATTTCATCGGATAAAATTGCATAAATATCCCACATATTCCATCGCATTTTTAAAGAAAACTGGCCACATAATCAATTAATTTTTGCCCGCAACAATCACAAAAAAAACAACAAAAAAACTCAGCGTTTTTCTGGAAGGAATACTATTATGGTAAATGTTAAATATAAATCGCAAATTTTTTCACAAATTTTTGGAAATTACCACCACAAAATCAGTCATTTTGATTGCAAAAATCACAAACAAAAAAAAATCGTGAAATCCTGGAGGGACTGACATATGGCTTGAGTCTGACTAAGTAGGTGGTGTTTTATTGTAAAACTCCTCTCTGACACCCTTTCCTACTTCCGTTTCCTTTAATCAGGGTCGACCTCTAGATTAATGAGTCTGTTTAGCCCACCCTCTCTCTGCAGACGCAGGGGGGCTGTCTAATTGAGGGAGAAATGCAAACTTGTTTATGCCCTTATAACTTTTAATGACCGCAGCTATTGCATGCACTTGATAAAACACTTGGGGTTTCTCATTACTGGATAATTCAAAGCCACTCAGCATGGAACTAATTAAAGTCATTGAAAGCACATCCAGCCGCCATTGAGCTGGGAGATAAAAGGGAGAGGCCATTCGCTAATGAGCTTGTTTGCCATATTGCAATGCAGTGTTGAGCAAGTCGAATGCTTTCTGAGTGAGAGCTAATAAAGTCACAACACATCTGAAGGAAAACTCAAGAACGAGATGTAAAAAACCGCCCTTCATATTTCACTGAAGCTCTCTGAACACAGCATCTGTGAATCCTCATGACATCACACAAGGAAAAAAAACCTTGCTGACCTAGAACTGGCCTTGCCTGTCTCCAGTAGTCGGCAGTGACTGCTCGTGTCAGACTTGAGCTTGATACTGTACTCCTCTCCAGACAAGCTTGTTCAACAATAGATTTCGTTTTGTTTTCTTCTTTTTTTCTTTTTTTTTTGATGGTCCAATCAGGCCAGTTCAGCTTAGGGTCCCAACATAATAAGTGAAAACAAATAAGTACTTATATAAAAAGATGAATAAAATTAATCAATAAATAATTGTTCCATTTCTAACAATATTAAATACTTTAATAAGCTGTGGCTATCTTAACATTTAGGCTTTTCTATATTATTTTGTTTCAGTAAAACACAGTAAATTGTCTTTACTGTTGTATGCAGTTTTGTAAAGAAGTAACTTTCTAAAAATATATTAAAATGTTATATAAATAAATAAATAAGCCAGGGCAAAACACATTGAAGTATGTTGTGTAAATATACTGTCACGGCTGTGCACGGAGATGAACCCAAACGCAGACAGTGTACAATGAACTCAGGGTTTATTAGGACAAAACAGGAAAACAAAACCCACGAGGGGGCAAAACAGACGAAACAAGGGAAATAAGACTGACAAGACTAGAAAATGACTGAACAAGAAACCAACAACACTTTGTATAATACTAACAATGACAATGCTTTTCACAGACTACTCACAGGTAACATTTAGCAATGAACCGACACAAGACAGCAAACACAAGGGGATTATAAAGGGAACACTAATGACAAGGACAGGTGAAACTGACTAGACAATAATCACAAGACTAGGATAACAAGGGGGCGGGGTAACGTAACGAGACAACACAAGCACATGGCCCAAACAGGCCATGCGCTTGCACACAAAACATGATTCCGTCATGATCCTGCCTCACGACTAGAGAAAAATCAAAGACAAGAAGGCAGAATCATGACATATACAGTAAAGTAAACCATTAAACATGTATAATTTCATCATGAGAGCTTTTGACATTACTTTTAAAATAATTAGAAGTAAAACTTATAACTTATTTTGTAAAAAAAAAAAAAAAAAAATCAAATCAAATATCTCATGTCAATGACAGCTCTAAATTTATAAAACACACTTTGCCCAGACTGTGGTTTATTTATAATTTCAAAGCAATTCTATTGGATGATTCCAAGACCATACCAAATCATTCGCAATTCAAACAAAACATTATCTTTCTCAGCCAACTATAACTTTACTTTGGAAACATTAATCAACAGAATTCATAATACAATACTTGACAGAAAAACATGGGCAACCAATAGTATCATCAACTCTGTTGCCGAGCAATCGGAGGCAGACAAATAACCAGATGTCCAGACTTTCAGCCAAATTCCATTTAAAAAAAAAAAAAAAAAAGTCATTTCATACAACATCCAGAGCTCTGTCGGTCTGAAAAAATAAAACTGGGGGAAGTTCCACAGAAGTACATAGTTCACTGTTAACCATGATAACAACTTCCTTTCCTAAAATTAATGACCTGATATCAGGCATTACATCATTTTCTTGTCTAATATGTCAAACTGGAAATTATGGCTGCATTAGAAGTGTGATTTGTCCACCTAAAAAAAAAAAAAAACACATCTCTATTTTAAGGATTTGGGAATCTTTTAGTTTGGTTCTTGTCCGTCTTTTAGATTGGTATTCCGTTTGGCTTTTATTTTGAAGGTCTCTTCCGTGTTCTTGGCTTTGTTTTATTTGTTGTTTGGAACTTCTTGGAACACTGAAAAACATTTTTTTGTGTTCTGATTTTGTCAAGATGCAGATGACTTCATGCGAACCTGGCAGAACCCAGGAAGAGGAACATATATAGTTCATGATAAACATTTGTTTTTACGCAAATGCAACACATAAATCAGCCAAAGCTCTGACATCACATGATTCAAAATCCTGTTTGGTGCAAAAGCTGACAGGTTCATGACACAAGGTGACTGATAATCACACAAATCAAATCGCAGCATTACATCACCACATCATTTACCGTCCTGTGTGTGGTTGCCAGAAGACCGCTGTGTTGTCAATGAACACCTGCCAAGCTAACTGCAGAATTGCCATTTTGTCTTTACACATCATCTTTCAAGCATTGGGCCAGTTTTATAGTCGGAGATATCGGGCGTGTCGGAGGAAAATGCTTCGGAGGACGCATTTCTAAGAAGGCCATAAAGCCATGTTTGAATCCTTTGTAGCTTCACTTTGTGTCTCCTGAAATACCTTCATCTGATTGACTTTTAAGGCTAAATATGTATCATTGGCTGCCTTTGATATCCCACGATCCTGTTCCATTCGGTGACAGTTCAGATAAAAACAAAGATGGCATGTGAAAGTTGCAGTTGGTGGTCAGTTTGTGTGTAAATGTAAGTTTTTGACCAACATTTTCCACTTCTGATGTCATTTCTAGCAAGAAATTAGATTTGTAGTTAGGTGTGATTTGTCAACCGGTAGAGATTTCGGTCAGGTGATGTTGATGTGTTGCGCCGTCATGAAAGCTTATCATCTGAATGCGTTTTTAAGCATCATGGTTTAAAAACAAGCTATTTTAACCCTCTGAGGTCTATTGCTAAGTTGTAATATGTATGCTAAATAGTACCAAAAGCTGTAATATGTCAAATTTCACCATGTGGTAGGTTTTCCCAGATCGCATCACATATGTCTGAGAGAAGCGTGCACATGAAAGTGCTAAAGTGAGTATTGGGCTTAAAGGGTTAGTTCACCCAAAAATGAAAATTAAGTCATTAATTACTCACCCCCATGCTGTACCAACCCCGTAAGACCTTCGTTCATCTTCGGAACACAAATAAATATATTTTTGATTAAATCTGAGAGCTAGATCAGTCCTACATAGACTGCCTAAGGGACTGGCTCTTGACGGCCCATAAAGTCATTAAAGAAAATGTTTAAATATTCCATGTGCCTACAGCGGCTCAATTATAAGTTTATCAAGCGACGAGACTACTTTTTGTGCGAAAAAAACATAAATAACAACTTTATTCAACTATTCCAATACTTCCTTATGGGCGCATGCGAGAGAACTGAGATGACGATGTTCTTCTTCGACTACTTCTTGTTACCGGCTGCTCACCGCTTAGGAGTATTACCGCCACCTATCGTATATAGCTGGAAGCGCAAAACTTTCTGTTTACAAGCAGAGGAAGATCTGCCCTGTACATACGCTTTTCAATTAGCGTATTTTCCACACTATAAGGTGCACTTAAAAGCCTTTAAACTTTTAAAAAAACGACAGTGTTCCTTATAATCCGGAGTGCCTTATATATGGATCATCATCTTATACGATAGGTGGCGGTAATACTCCTAAGCGGTGAGCAGCCGGTTACAAGAAGTAGTCGAAGAAGAACATCGTCATCTCAGTTCTCTCGCATGCGCCCATAAGGAAGTAATGGAATAGTCGAATAAAGTTGTTATTTATGTTTTTTTCGCACAAAAAGTAGTCTCGTCGCTTGATAAACTTATAATTGAGCCGCTGTAGGCACATGGAATATTCAAACCTTTTCTTTAATGACTTTATGGGCCGTCAAGAACCAGTCCCTTAGGCAGTCTAAGTATGACTGATCCAGCTCTCAGATTTAATCAAAAATATCTTTATTTGTGTTCCGAAGATGAACGAAGGTCTTACGGGGTTGGTACAGCATGGGGGTGAGTAATTAATGACTTAATTTTCATTTTTGGGTGAACTAACCCTTTAACGGTTTAATATACATACTTATGAGTGAAAATTCCTGTGTTTGCAAGCATCATCGTACACAGTCGTTTTTGTCTTAAGTGAACGTAAACAGTTGAGAAAGAAAACGCATGTGTAATTGGTACAGTATATTGGATTCGTGCAGTCAATCTTAAAGGTCCCATTCTTCATGTTGTTTTGAAGCTTTGATTGTGTTTACAGTGTGCAATATAACATGTGTTCATGTTTCGCGTGTAAAAAAAAACAACAGTATGTTTCACACAATTTACTTATCTGTGCAGCGTTGTTTTCACTGTCAAAAAAAATGGACCGATGACTTCCTTGCTCTATGAAGTCCCTCCTTCAGAAAAACGTAACCAGTTCTGATTGTGCCAGCGGTTCCTGTGTTATCGCACGTTGCACGGAAAGGTCAAAGCTCTTACCATAATTTGGAGATGCATGTGCTGATTGTTATTGTAAAAATGTCAAACATATTACCATATCAATTTGAGCCTGAATCAGACCTGAAGAACATAGATGAAGAGAATCGAAAAGAACCTGTTCAAACACGAATTTTAGCAAGATGTTTCAATGCCGTAAGTTGTTTATTTAGTAGTTGTCATACTTTTAATTGGTTAAATTGTAATGTTAAAAACTGTTATAAAAGCTTGTGGTATATAGTTTTTTTCTTCCATCTGTCAAATTAACAATGGTGTTGATGAATTTTTAAAATAAGTCCATTGTTTATTCCTATAGTTACATGTGTGCATGAGTTTTGATTAGTGACTTTGACTTCTGTTAAATAAAATATCCCCCTAGGCATTGAACTTTGAGCTTTATCATTTTACAGGTATTATTTATGCTCTAACAGCAACATTACACACTAACTAAAGTTTGAAAAATGGAATCGCAAAGAACAGGCCTTTAACACAAATTCATTTCTTTAAAACAGTGAAGACTATGCAGTTTTATTTTTCTACATTTGAAAACTTTACACAAAATACAGTTTTTAGTATTTGAATTGATCAAAGTACTAGATTTAATTTATTTATTTGTTCTGTTAGTTTCCCTATATGCTTGTGATACTGTACGTTTCCTTGTTCTTCTGTAAGCTTTTACTTAGGCAAGTTTTATTATTTTTGTAGTATTAAAATTGGTGACAAGATTTCTGAAGATTAAATTGTATAGAAAAATTGTATAAAATGTTTTATATAAAAATAGTATTTCATGCAAATTCACTATATTGTAATGTATATCGTTATTGTGAAATAACATTGCTCATGTCATGAATTAAAATTTTGGTCATATTGCCAACCCCTAATTGTAGTAACCTAATTAAATATTCGCACAGTTATCACCAAAGCTTGCTCTATTTTGTTGTAGATCATTAATCTCTTTTACTGCCTCATAAGTCTGAAATCAGTTGTGTGCTGCAAACTCATTGCCTGTTAGAACAGCGAGTCAACAAGTCTGCACCCTATAAGCTTTCAGACGCAGCCATCATGTACAATCCTATATTTAACTAAAGAAGGCAGCATGAATACTCTACAACTAATGAGAACACACCTGGAACAAAAAACAAAAGGTTCAAAATAAAAGTCAGACGAGAGATACCCAGTCCCTTACGCTCCACTTCTAATTTTCACCCTCTGAATTTACTCTCAAAGTAGAAAACACAGTCCTCGCCTCCATAAGAAGTTAATAGGATAGAGGGTTTGGACATAAGCGGTTGTTTAGAGATGAATACACTACAGGTGATTATCCTTTAGCCTCAGGAACACAGCTGCTCTAATCCCTAAAAGAGCCATTACTGTTCTGTTGCAGGTGAAGCGTAACTGATCTCACTATTGTCACTAATCTACCCTGCAAACATGCCCCTGCGGGGCCGACGCTGGCTTTTTGTGGGCACAGTGGGCTAGGGCCAGCCCACGCCAAGCCTAAACAGGCCCAGTGCGGGTTGCCCAGACGAGGCCCACAGCTTTGGGCTCACTGCGGGCTATCAGTGAGCAGCCCACACTAGCGGGCTGCCCACATTAAGCCCATGATGGCCCACTGTGGGCCATACCATTCGGGCCCATGAGCAGGTTTTGCACCTTTGGGCCCATGCGGGTTTAGTTTAGGTAGCCCACATTTAGATTTGCCCACATGCCCACAATGTCGTCAGTACGTCCTCTAATCAAAATAACTTGGTAATTTTAGTTCTCTTAAAAAAAAAAAAAATATATATATATATATATATATATATATATATATTAAGAGAATAAGAAAGCACTAATATATATATATATATATATATATATATATATATATATATAAAGAGAATAAGAAAGCACTAATAACTTGGTAATTTTAATTCTCTTAAAAAATTTTTTTTAAACAATTTAAATATATATATATATTTAAATTGTTTAAAAATGTTTTATTTTTTTTAAGATATATATATATATATATATATATATATATATATATAAAAGAATAAGAAAGCACTCTTTATATAAAGATGGTAATGAAATTACGGGCCTGTTGCAGTTTCATTCCACACTTTATGTTACATATTTATATTACACGTTGCTCTTTATATTACATGTAGGCCTTTATATAATACAGATGTCATGAAATTGCTTTACAATAAAAGTAAAAGCAAAATGGTATTAAAAAGCATAATTGTCAACTGAATGGGTCATAGAACTACACAATGAGTTTAAATTCATTATATAAAATTAAAGATATTTTAAATTGTTAAATGTTATAATTCTAGATGTTTATTCAAATGCTGCGTGCCTTTTGACGTGTTCTATGGTTTCAATATGGGCGTACGTGCGCGAGTCGCATTCAAATCTGATTCAAAGACAGGAGCGCGCGCGAGCAGATGGAAACCATGGAAACGAGGAAACCCATCAACTGACAAACAGCAAACTAGCGTCTCTCACTGTTGTTTTCTCTGCTTTCAGGTAAGTCTAGTTACCAAAATCACACAAATAATACATACAAACCTTCCTGATATATGTCTTACGTGTAATTGATACACTTCTGTTGAATATTTACTTTATAGAAATAGTTTTGTGTCTTCGATAAAGTCCGTTAGCATCTGACTGAACCGTTTTCAGAAGAGCTAACGTTAAGTTGTTTACGTTACAATTGAGCTCTTGTTTTACATAAGTGTGGGTTTTTAACCACATTTTTGTGTTGATAACAGTTTTTGATAGTTTTGTTTTGCTGGTAATTTGTCAATGGGTGATTGGAAGTTAGCTAAGTTAATTTATTTAACCTTGAAAGAATTCATTGTAACGTACTTAATGACGTCATTTACAAATATTGGTAATAAGTGATTTCAGAAGGAACAGGAAAAAAACACAACAAAGGGGAATTATTGTTTAATCATGATAATTATTTCATATGCATTATTGCACAATATATTACCTTAAGATTTTTTATGTATATTCTTTAGCTATGCTCTAGCTTGCTTCCTTGTATTAAACCCTTTGTTCTATTGTAAATTCAATGTAATATTGTTGGCTCTGTGACACATTGCATGTTATTTTCTTGAAGATCATCATAGATGTCCTGCTGCACCCCCTGGGGTCCAAGACAATCTCCACGGCTATGACCTCGACTATAGTAAGCAAAACTTCATACAATACTGTTTAATTGTTGTGGGTCTGTAGGATTTATGATTTTGAATGAAGTCTCTCACTTTAAATTCATTAACTACAGTTTTTTTCAGTGACATTGTACTTGAGAAGCTAAATAATAGGTGGCAAATATAATGTTATAATAGTCATAGTTATAATAATTCAGGATAATAGTCATGGGTATATATATATATATATATATATATATATATATATATATATATATATATATATATTTATTTATTTTTCTCTGGGTGTGTTTAATTATGTTGGCCAATGAGACACCATACTGTCCAACTCAAAGCTATTTTTTTATGTATGTTTGACTGATAAATACTGAAATTCTTTTTACTTTCAAATGCTGAATTCAGGGGGTTATGGCTGTGCTCTTGTTACCAGATGAGATATCATTTGATCCTGTGATTCTTCAGGACAAGATCTTGATGCCATCCACACCCAGTACATGACGAAGGTGAGTTTCACAATAGCTATATCACCATCACAAACCAAGAGGCCAAACACAACAGGCCTTCATCCATATGAACTCACCCATATGTAGGAATAGGTTCCGAAACCCGGTATTAAACATTAAACGGGCCCTGGGGCCAAATTAAGGAAGACTGCAGTATCGATAAGCTCAGATGTTATCAGTTCTGCTGACGGTACTGAAGAAATTACACACACACTATTTATTATAGACATTATCTTGTGTCATTGTCATGTGTTTTTCAGGCTGGTTGTTTGTCATTTTGTAAGAGTAGAGAGAGGCTGTACCTCAGTGAAGACTTATTTTACATTAGATAATTCAATTTCCGTACCTGATAAGTTAGATTTTCCGAAAAAACTTCATGCACTGCTTATTTCAATTGTATTTTTCTTCTATTGAATTTATCAATACTTGTAATTTGTTATAATTTTCAATGCAGATTCACTCAATAATCTCTTGAAATTTGTTTTTATATCGCAATATATATAGCAGCAGATAAACTAAATATTTTATTTAAGGTTTTTAGTATTGTGCAGCTCTAATATTGAGCATTTAACCTGATTGAACCTGGAATTGTTATAATAACCTGGAATAATTTGTGATACCAGATGTATGATTATGTATGATAGATTTTGAACTGTATTTTTTTTTTTTTTTTTTTTTTTTTGCAGGTTTTCTGGGATCCACAGTGGAAGGCATCAAGGCGTGAGATGTTGGCTGGACAGATGTACCTGTACACCACACCGACCTCTGCTTTTACATGGATGGCGGATTACTATCATGTTCTGTAAAGGTTTCATTATAGCAAAACAGAGCACCTGTGACAGTGGAATCTGTAGGTGTAACGTAGTCAGTTAAAAGTAGTCAGGTGTAAAGTAGTCACAGAGAGAACGTTTTTTTTTTTTTAAGTTTCAAACTTTTTTCTCTTTCACAAAAAACACTGCAGTTACAGCTTTTCAAATTCTTCATTGGAGGTGTACAAATAATTTTCTTTTTTTCAAATCACAAAAAGGGCTGTGCAAAAATTAATTGCAATTAATCGCATCCAAAATAAAAGTCTGTGTTTACATAATATATTTGTGTGTGCTGTATATAATTATTTTGTATATATAAATACCTATGCATGCATGTATATATTTAAGAATTATTTGCACTTAAATTCTGTGTATATATATATATATATATATATATGAATACATAATCTATATTATATAAATATAAATATTTTATATATGAATAACACATTTTCTTAAATATATACATGCATGTGTGTGTATTTATATATACAATATAGGGCTGTGTAACGATTAATTGCATCAAAAATAAAAGTTTGTGTTTACATGATATATGTCTGTATAATTATTTTGTATATATAAATACACACATATGCATGTATATATTTAAGAAAAATGTGTTATTGATATCAAAGATTTATATTTATGTATAATATTAATTTTGTATAAACATATATACAGTACAAACATGCAAATATTTCTTAAATATATACATGCATGTGTGTGTATTTATATATACAAAATAATTATACACACTACACAAACGTATATAATTTATGTGAACACAAACTTTTATTTTGGATGCGATTAATCGTTTCACAGCCCTAATACAAAATAATTATATACAGCACACACAAATATATTATGTAAACACAGACTTTTATTTTGAATGCGATTAATCGCAATTAACTTTTGCACAGCCCTGTAAGAAATGTATGCTGACATTTAAGGCACGGCCACACGGGGTTTGAGCATATGTGACTGTGAATGAAAAGTGAAGTGTGACCACATGAGAATAGCCAAACAGTATAGATGATTCACAAAATTATACACCAAGAAATGTGCATAATTGGCCAAAATGTTACTGTTTATCAACAAAAATATGACCCTATGAGTTTGGTAATTTTTAGAATAGGATTTGTGCACCTGCAATGAAGAATTTAACTGATGTTTTGTGTAACTGATGTGTTGTGTTTGTGAGAGAGAGAAAGCAAAGAAAAAGAGGTTTGCAACTCATAAAACATTTTCTCGAAGACTAAAAATCTACAAATTGCACTGTTATAGGGACTCTGTTTAGCTTCAATATTACTAGATATAATACAGTGTCAATCTTATTAACTACTATTTATTTTGTATAAAATCATATACAGTATACAGGTAAAAAATTTGGAAACATTTTGGAAGAAGTCTATTCTGCTTATCAAGCTTGCATTTATTTGCATTTATTTAAAAAAAACAACAACAAAAAACAGTAATATTGTGAAATTTTATCATAATGTAAAACAGCTGTTTTCTATGTTTCTGTTTTTATGTGAATATATAATAGTGTAATTATATTATATATAATAACCTGAATTTAATGTTTTATGTTTTGTAATTAATAAATACATTGATTTGAAATCCCTTTGACTTCTGTACATTTGTGAAAATACAGAAATTAGTTATGTGGTGACTGCATTCAGATGTATAGAATAATTGTTTTTCCCAAAGACTTATAGTTATATTAGCCAAAAAGTATTTATAGTGAAACAGATTAATTGTGAACTAGATCTATTGTTGTAGATGCCCTGTGTGTGCGGTGCGGGCCCTGTGTGGGCTTAGTGAGGGCTTCCTTGGGGCTAAGTGAGGGCTGCCCATGCAGGGCCAACGTTTTGTGGGCCCAGTGTGCGGGCCCTGTGTGGGTTTAGTGAGGGCTAAGTGAGGGCTGCCCATGCAGGCCCAACGTTTTGCCAATGAGCAAATTCTCATGGGCCCTGCGCTAGCAGCCTGCAGGGGGCCCTTAGGCTAGCCCTAAGTGGGCCCGGACAGGGCCAGTGCAGGCTTTAATGTTGCTGTGGGACAATGTGAAAGACATCTAAATTCAATATATTATTATCATAACTATATAATAATAGAACAATATAACATAATAGATGGACTTTTAATATTTAATATTGCACAGACCACAACTGGCCAACAAATAAGTCTAAAAATAAATTATGTTTCTTAAGAAATGTATACCAAAAATGAATAAATTACAATAATAAAAAATATACATACTCTTTGTAGTGCAAATTAAAATGATAAAACTGTCACAGAACTGGTAGACATACGCTAGCCTAAGTATTTTCCTCCCCACAAACGTAAACAGTTTAACAAGAAGTGCTCCCAGAACCTTCCCAGCAGGTTATTTTTTAGATGTTATTAATTTAACCATGTAAATACATTAAAATGTTGCAGATGATGCCAGTAGATATTATTCTAATGAAATTTGTAATTTATTTATAACCAAATAAAGTTCATATGGCGGAGAGAGAGCATACTCGGATGAAAACCGCTTCAGTGAGCTCAATTAGGTAGTAACACCGCATTTTATTATCAGTAACGGTGTTGTAACGGGAAACAGTCATTTGTTTGATTACTTGTTACTGAGAAAGATAACGCCATTAGTAATGCTGTTTATTTATAACGCCGTTATTTCCATCACTGTTTATTAAAAACTACCATACTACTCATATACGATGCACAAGTGTGAGGTATTTATATTTATTTGTGTCTTCATATATATATATATATATATATAAAATATAAACTACTGTCAAAAAGTTTAACTTTTAAACTTAAAAAAAAGAATTAATTCTTGTCTTTAGCAAGGTTGAACTGATTAAACGGATTATTCAGCAAGCATTAAACTGATTAAAAGTGACATTTATAATATTACAAAAGATTTACATTCCAAATAAATGCTGTTCTTTCAAATTTTGTATTAATTGAAGAATCCTAAAAGAATGATATGATCAATAAGTTATGACATGTTCATCAAAGTAAGTTAAGCAATCTTTAAGCAATTGTGTATGTCATGCAAGATTCCCATTTTATATCAGTTTAATGTAATTTAAGTTGAAATGACTTATGACCAATATGTTTGTAGTTAAAAATTTAAGGCAGCAACTTTTTTACACTGTGGTTTCCACAACTGTTTTCAATATTGATAATAATAATTAAAAAAAAAAAATCTTGGGCAGCAAATCAGCATATTAAATGTCACTGAAGACTATAGTAATGACACTGAAAATTCAGCTTTGCCATCACATGAAAAAATTACATTTTAAATTATATATCAATTTAGAAAACTGTTTTTTTATTGCAATACTAATAATGTACTTTATTTTATACTGTTTTACTGTTATTACTGTATTTAATATTACTGTTTTTACTGTATTTTCTATTAAATAAATGCAGCCTTTGTAGGCGTAGAATAGAATAGTAGAATGTTTTCGTTTAAAGTATGAAAGGAATGCTAATTGTTTTAACCAAACAAAGTGAGAAGTATATAGAACATACACCAACTGTTGACGTCTTTTATGATGCTTCTCAGTCATGGTACTTAACCAGATTAGGAAAAAAAGCCTCAATTAGAGGCCTGCATGTGTTTGCTAGGAGTGTAAATTTACCTTCCAGCACATTATCCCACCTCGCAGGTGTTAGAAATTAAAGCGGAGGTGGGGAACTGCAGACTCATGTTTGATTAACAACAGAGCAGGAGGACAAACTTTTTTATGCTGATGCCAAGACAGCAAGGTACCCAATCACACGGGATTAGTATTATCTGGGGACCCGTGAATTAGAAATTACCCACCCACATCTGAATTTTGTGTGGCGCATTCGCACAGGATAAGTGAAGCCTGTGATTTTACTCAAATTTTCTGACTTATCTCCTGGATATGATGTCAATAGGCTTGAAAATGCCTTGTCTTTATTATAGCTGTATGATATATCATAAACAGAACAATGTTCCTTCATCCACAAGTCATTCATCTCCATCTAATTTCTATTTGTTTTGCTCTTCTGATGGTTTTCAGCATTATCTTTGCAAATTGTATAGTTGTATGGTGTATAGCGATATGACCCAGCACCCAAAATACACTCCTACCTTATTACAGGAAGGCAGTACAGTAATATGATAGAAATATGATGAATGAATTTTTGGAATTGTAAAAGTAACAGTAGCTCTTACAATACATTTTAACAGGCACAATTAGGCATTACTGAAGGAAATATCGATTTGCTAAGCCAACTAATTTGATTCATATTCTTTTGGTTTCTCTGGCCAATATTTTAAAAAATCAAAAATGCAATGAAAATACACGTATCGGAACTCGGTATTGGCAAATAAGCTAACTGAAAATAAAACTATCGAAAAAGTGGTATCAGTGCATCCCTACCAAAAACTATTGTTCATTACATATTATAAAATTATCTTTATACAATTTTTTAACAAAGATGATGGACCTAGTGGTACTAAACTGATTACCCAGAATCAGTACCACAATGGTTTATTATAAAAAAGTAATAATAAAAATGGTCCCTAAAATAAACCATTTAAAATGTATGAATAGTACTATTACTGCTCAACAATTTGACTAATTTTGCAAAACCAGAACTTTTTTAAAATTGGTATGGTCTATAAGTTTGTCTATTATTTGTCCACTCCTAACCATAGCCTACACAAATAGACTCCGATGCAGTATATAAAATGTATATACACGATTGAGTAGAAAGTGCATAATACATATTGTATAGGTGCATAGTGTATAGGCCTAGTGAGTCATTTGGAACACAATTTGAGAATTACACACACAGTGTGCTTTTTTTTCAATATTTGCACTGTTTTTCTCCAGCAATATCGGAACAGACCTGCGTCTCATTTATGGGTCGTGACCCACCAGTTGAGAACAACTGAAACTTTTGTATTCGCAATCTGTTTTGGTTTCATACCATTGTAAAGCTGCATTGCATCTTTAGAGAGATGATCTGAACGTTTCCATAAACAATGGAGAATAATAAAAGGTTGTAATTTAAAAAAGGTAAAATACCTACTGTTGCCACGTTACTGCGTCGACCACAGAACCACCGTTTTTCATAAACCTGTGAAAGAGAGAAAAATTCAGTATTGTTAAAGGGAAGGTTATTATTGCATAGGAAAAACGGATGGTTCTTCTGTAGTTTTAGTCAGCTCCACCATCATAAAAGACTCAGACTTATAGACCAATAAGGAGGTGTCTGTTTATTTCACTGGTGGTGACACTGATCTCTCATGCTGTGGAGAGGATAGTTTACCAGGGAGCTGAGTAATCTTAATCAAACGAGGGAGCAAAACTCCTTATAAGGAGCAAAGTTTCTAAACAGTTATTCGTGTGAAGGCAAAGCAAAGTTCTGCACAGAAAAATAGCAACCACCCTTCCAAAACTCTATGCCGTCCCATAATTCCCCTCTCGTCTCCCTCTCTTTCCCTCTGTCTGTCTGCCGAGTTAAAAGTGCATTTATCAATTCCATCTGAATGAGACTGGTAGCAGCAAGGGGTGGCGTCTCGTTCTGAAGAAGACCTTCGATAAAGCACTTGTGGTTGTAATACCAAGTTTCATTTCAGCCTGCCAAAGTTATGACTGCTCAAAACCCCCCCACAGGAAAACACAAGGCGGCTTGTGGCAGAAAGTAATGGGGTGCTCATACACTGCACAGTACAACTCACACAGAGCAGAGAAAAATTACGCCAGGTTGCTCAATTATATTTTAATCGCAAGAAATAATGTCATATTTACTGCAATTGCAAGTAATAAAATCACAATTACGATAAATAAACTTGCAATTACCTTTTTCTTTTTACTGAGGCAAAAATGGGCTTCCATAGCAATCAGTCATTATATATATATATATATATATATATATATATATATATATATATATAAATATTTTTAAAAAGTAAATACATTATATATATATATATATATATATATATATATATATATATATATATGAAGAGTTCAGATGCAAAAGCCTCTAAGCGCCATTTGAAATTTTGTTCTAAAATTATCATTTTTATCAAGCTTGTATAATTAAGTTCAGTGATTTCACTTAAATGGCAATGATTATTACCTATTAATTGATATTTAAGTGAAATTACTGAACTTAAATATACAAGTTTGATAAAAATCATCATTAAAGAAGAAAATTTCAAATGGCATTTAGAGGCTTTTGCATCTGAACTCTTCATATATATATATATATATATATATATATATATATAAATACATATTATGTATTTATATTATGTATTTACTTTTTAAAAATATACTGCGGGAAAAAAACAGACAAACAAAAAACGTTATTATCCAAGATGGTTGCCAATCTCAAGTTACTTATCTTACTTACTTATCAGTTATCATGTTTTGCAAAGACTTTTAGATAATGAAGATGATTACAAAAATTACTTTTTGCAATAAATGAATACATTGCTGTTCTTTTTTCTTTAATTTTGGAGTTTGTAGATTGTTCTCCCATTGTTCATCCCAGTGTATGTGTGTAGGCGTAGACAGGGCCAACTGGTTGCAAGAATGAGGAAGCTCGGTCAGGCATTGATAGATTTATGTCTGGCTCTGTCACACAGGAATTACAACCAATTAGTATCCACTCACAAAAGCCATTATTCTTCAAAACCAGTTTTTGATGAACAGCACAAACGCACAAACAAAGTACAATGAATACTCACAAATTAAACCCAGAGGTCTTTATCTAAGATGTCATTACAAGAACAGTATTAGAAATGAATTATGTGATCTAAATACTAAGCACATCATCACTGGCACTGCCTTAATAAGCTTCTGTCATAAAAAAATATATGTTTAGAACAAGCTGTATTGCTCAAAAAAAAAAAACACAGGCTGAACAATTGAGACATTCTCATTTTAAAGGGAATTCAGTCACGTGGAAGTATATGATCTGCAGAATTACAAAGCAAAGTCTCAAACCCAAAGAGATATTCTTTATAAAAGTTAAGGCTCAGTCACGCCTAGCTAAAACGTTTCGTTCAAACACGGCCCAAAATTTGCCGTCTGTGTTTGGGGGCAGAGTTTCATTAACACTGCCCGAACATATACGCAAAGAAAGAACTTCCATTATTGTCGCCGCCATGTCGTGCAGACGCGGTATTCTCTTACGAGAGGTTCTCTCATATTGCTTAAGTTAGCTTACACTATGGGAAAGATTCATCTTTTCGAAATATTGAAGCTAAAATATTATCCTTAATTTTTGTATTCATTGTCAACCCAGGGTGTCTAGCGTGCTCATTGGCTGCCCTGCAGCAACTGCAGCAGCCTACCACTAAGCCCCGCGTGATGTCATGTCCAATGAAAGGCGCTGGCACTCATCGCATCTTAGTGCGCCAGAATGGGCGTGGCTTAACATATTATAAGCTGGGCATAGAGGCTGTCTCTCTTATTTTCATCTGTTCAGCGAAGCTCTTCGCATCGCTGGATTCCGAGAGAAGCCGCCGCCGCCGTTTGAGGAAGCGAAAAGTCAGCTTAGGACAGCGACTGAAGAAGCCCGTCTTCGCCGCCTTCAGCCATCTGTGCAAGCTACAGCAGGTAATCAACCAGAATGTGGTTTTTACCGCCGGAGTTCTGCCGTGCGGTGTATTTACTGCCTTTTGCCGCTAAGAGGCGCTACAAATCACAGACTTTGAAAAGTGTCCGTTTTTTGTGTAATCTCCTGCAGCCGCGCCGCGGCTCATTCAGAGCGATTGAACGTTAGTGGCAGATTACTTCAAGAGATACTTAAATTAATTAATTAATTAATTAATTACAATACTGAAATTAAATTAAATAAATAATGAAAACGTAAAACATTGCAGTAGAAACATAAGGCCGTGTGTCCACCGAAGCGTTTTTCCACATGCCTAGCGTATGTTTTCAATTGTTTTCAATGGGAGCGCAGCGTTTTTTAAACGCCATGAGTGTAACGAGGCGCTGAGTGTTTTTTTTCAGCGTCGAGCGTCCAGCGTTTTTTTTTTTAAATGTTCAACTTTGGATAAAACGCAGCGCTCATCACTGTCACTTTTTACCCAGCCGTCCAATCACAGTGGAGGAGGGGCGGGACTAAACCACACTGACCAACTGTCACAATGTTCAAACTGTGCTGCGGATATTCTGTATTATAGCAACGAAATGTCTCAACAAAAAAAACGCTGCGCTGCCAAAACGCTCTCAAGCGCCCAACGCACAGCGTCTTCAGCAGAGCGTCTAGCGTTTTCAGCTGAGTAAAAACGCTTTGGTGGACACATGGCCTAAAAGTAGGAAATGTGGCCACGAGTCCGTGCCAACGCCCGCTCTAATACACGGCCGAAAGAGCCTTATATCGGTCAGGTTATCAATGTATGTCCCGTGCCCGCTCACGCTTACTAACACACACCTCTCCCCAAGCGCCACTTGTGCTTCACAAGGTTATCACAAAACGCTCCCTGTCCAAAGCGATCAAGACGTTACATATGAGTGTAAATCGCGTGCCCGCTTACGAGCGCTCACACTTACTAACAAACACCCCGCCCCAGGTGATGCTCACGCATCTCGGAGTTGTCACAAAACGTTCCCCATCCAAAACGATCGTCTCATCATTCATGAATGCAAGTCCCGTACCTGCTCACAAGCGTTTACGCTTACTAATAAACACTTTGCCCAAGGCACTGCTCCCGCATCACAAAGTGATCACAAAACGCTCCCCATTCATAGCTTCACAGTCCAGTCACTATGGCGCATTTTCGCCAAAGCGGAAGGCGACCTCTTTGCGTCAAAAACAACACTCACTGCCCAACGTTCTTTTCGAAAAACGAGGACGCGCTAGCCCAAATCTGGCCCAGCCACCAGCTGTATGCTTTCCCCTGTTGTATCTCATCTCTCAAGCTCGAGGCTCGATCTGGCATCTATCCAGAGCGCTGATCTCTGCACGCATGGTTGATCAATGGATACCCGTTATCCTGCCAGAAGGAGTGATGAACACGATTACACAGTCTAGAGCTCCCTCTACTAGAAAGCCTTACGCGTCTAAATGGTCTGTGTTCTCCAAATGGCGCACGACATAATCTGGACCCACGAACGTGTGGGGTCTCGCGGTTGCTTAGTTTCCATCAAGAGCTGTTGGATAAGGGGAGGTCCCCCTCCACGCTTAAAGACTACTGTATGTGGCAGTCGTTGCAGCAGTCAACGCGCGGCCGATCACTAGGAAGGAACAAACTTGTCATCCACTTTCTTAGAGGAGCCAGGAGGATGAATCCCCCGCGTCCCAGTTGATTGTGGGATGTTTCTTTGGTCCTCGGGGCCCTGAAAGCTTATCCCTTTAGATTCCGTGAATCTAAAGTACCTATCATTCAAAAACATTGTTCCGCCTGGAACAGCCTTACCTCGGCTAGTGCTTCTGACGTTTGCCGCTGACTCTGATATCTCTAGTCTAGTGGTTAAACATGAGGTATAATTTGTCTTGTGTATATCTAACAGGCGATCTTCGGTCTTCACAATTCTTATCCAAGAATAAAATGCCAGATAGCCTACATGACAAGCCTGAGCTTTAACAATTTCTTATTAAGAAAAATGTTTTAAAAGTCTAACTATCGAGCGAGATTTTAAATAACTAGAGATGGAACATTTTGTACTACCACTGAAATCAGTTGATAAATGTATGTTTTTTTTTTTGTTGTTGTTTTTTTTTTTGTTTTTTTTCTTCCAGAAGAACCGCAGCTCAACATTTACTTTCATTTGATTACAGTGCAGTCTTGCCCTCCGCACTATGGTGGACACATTAACGTATCGCAGCAACGCTCCAAAGCAGCCAATAGGGTGTCTTAGGGATGCACCGATACCACTTTTTTGGAAAACGAGTACGAGTACGAGTACTTGCATTTTAGTACTCGCCGATACCGATACCGAGTACTTAATAAAAAAACAAAAAAAACATGATTTAAATATTTTTATATAGGGGTTTTTAGGTCCTTGATTAAATTACTTGGGTAACACTTTATTCCGATAGTCCACTTTACTAACTATAAGTAACTTTTCAATTACATGTCAACTAACTGTCATTAGAGTATTAGTAGACTAGAGTATTAGTACGATCAGCTTAATATCTGATAACACTTTATTTATTTGGTCCCCCAACAGACATTCAACTGACTATAAGTAACTTGGCGACTACAAGTAAACTTATTCTCCTAATCCAAAGCCATTCACTTTGAAATTGTTCCACACCAGTGATGCACGGGTTGATCCAAAATGAGCGGGTGCCTGCGCCGCGGTCACCCGCGGTTACCCGCAGTTACGGGTCATCCAAAAATATTTTTAATGATATTCGGGTCGCGGTCGGTCAGGTCGTTTGGAAAAAAATGCCAATTAACCTTTGTATTTATATAGTACTAGATAGAATTTTCTATGAAATATATAGGCCGAATTTATTTATTGGCTGAATAACTGGCACGAAGATGACACACAAGCTCAGTCTAAACAGTTCTCAGTTCTGTACTGGTGTGATCCGAGAACCGCTGTACCTCTGCGTTCGTTACGCGGATGCGCAGTATCAGCAGTATCAACAACATGTCTCAGTTCAGTGAACTGTTAGAGTTACTGGAGTAAAATATAATTCGGGATATTGGTTTATTTCAACTCGGAGGGACTGTCAGGCATGTCTGAAAGTGAGTAACTGTAGTACCTTGTGGATCATGATTCAGTTCGATTTAGCGTACTGGTTCGACCGGTTCATTAAAAAGAACCGATTCGTTCACGAACCGGCCATGTCTATTATCACTAGTCTGCAGAGAGATGGAGGCGGCAAGAGAAAAGGTGAAGACTGGGGAGTGGAAGCTCCGCAAATACACAAATAGAAAGAGTAAGTGTGGGAGACATTTACCGAAATAATGAAAGATGATGACCAAAGTGCTGCCTTTGTTATATGTAGGCTACGTCTTCTTGCGATGCTGTGTTGTTACCAGTGTTGGGAGTAACGCATTACAAAAGTAATACATTACTGTAACATATTAGTGTTTGCTGTAACGCAGTAGTGTAAGGCATTACTAATCAATTTTCAGTAATGTTTTACTCGTTACATGTTCAGTGAGGCTTGTATTACAGTTGTATTACAGTGTATTGTCTGCTTTTACTTCTTAAAGGCAACAGACTGTGTGAAAGTTTTAAAGCAGTCTTTTAGTGCCAGTTCAGAGCAGTCGCGTCTGTAAATTAGTTTTTTCCTCATAAATGCGAACACGAAAACTAAAATAAAATGAATATTTTAAGTTCTATGGAGACTGGAGAGCCAACCCTTCCTCATGTGATTTGCGAAGGTGTAATTAACAGAATTACAAAAAAAAATATTTTGCCTCCTATTTTTTTCACGCATGAATGTGTGTCTTTTCCCTAATATTAAAAATAAAACATAGACTGATATTTGTCTAATGTCTTTTAAGGAAGTAGCCTATATAAATTACGTTTCAATACATGTATTTTCTGAGAATTTTTATTTCAAGTTTTGACTGCAAATGTCATGTCCATAATGCTGGACTTCCCCAATTTTAAATAATTTATCCTCAACTAGTTTTGTGGTTAACTTCAAATGTTAACTTCAAATAATACTAATAGCCTAATTTAAAGATAAGGCAGCATTGGATCTGGACGGTAAGCAGAATAACGCTGGAGTTGGAAGAGGTGTGTCGCGATTCTGTAGGTTCGTGGATCTGAGTCGTGTGGCGAATCGCGATTTCGGTTTCATATTGCATATCGTTACAGCCCAAAAGTTAAGTTCTACTTAGTTATTTTGGTGAAAGTAACTCAAAAGTAATACATGAGTAATGTAACGCATTACAATTCTGGGACAGTAATATTGTAAGGTAATGAATTACTTTTAAATAACAGTAACAAGTAATACCTAATGTATTACAGTTTGGAAGTAACTTGCACAACACTGGTTGTTACACGTTATGGCCCAATGACGCTACGATGAGCATGTACTACTTTTAAAAAATACGGTCAGGAAGAGGGTCGGGTACAATATTTTCTTACTTTTTTTGCGGTCCGAGTAGCGGGCGGGTAGTTGAAAACGTTGGTAGTGTGCGGGTTGTTTATACATTGACCCGCGCATCACTGTTCCACACGGCTGACATGTCTCCCCATCTCCCCGCTCTGAGCTGCAGCCGGAGCCTGGGGGTGGGCACTCGGCGCCTGTGATTAACCCATTTCTCAGAACATGGTATCGGTCCCCGGTATCGGGGGACTTTTAACGAGTACGAGTACTTTAGAAAATGTGGTATCGAGGCCGATACCAGATACCGGTATCGGTATCGGTGCATCCCTAGGGTGTCTATGTATTTATTACGTATACGGTCCCCGAGCCCGGAGAATGCGTTGGGTCCCCAGGACCATGATTGAGAAGCACTGGTATAAATCATTATAATCAGTAATTATGTCCCCAATGAAATAAAACCTTACCAATCTGCATTTTCCGCGGTTCAGATTCGGGCTCGAATTGCTGAGGTAGTACGACATTATCACCTGTCATTATTGCTTTGGGAGCTGATGTTCCAAATATGGTAAGGGGCGTGACAATTCCATCACACGATAAAGGTTTTTGGGCCAATCACAATGCACTGGATTGCTGGCCAATGAGATCACATCATGCTTGTCAGAAGGATGAGCATGGTAAAAATCGACACGTTTCATAGGCATATAGAAGCAACAATAATGTACAGTATGTGTGTAAAATAATGACTTTTTAAACCTACAACCGCGTAAACACATTGCATTAAAACAAATATGCAAAATAATTATATTTTTAGAACCACCACATGAAAAAAAAATCTCCGTCAGCACTGTAATAAAAAAAGACTTATAAATTATTCAGAAAGGTTCAGTCCATTGACACTAACTGAATTAATCTGGGTTGTATTTCCCAAAAGCATCGTAAGCCTGTCCGTTGATAGAGACAATTGGTGGCAATTGCAAGTTTTTTTCTTTTCTAATGTCTCACTGGAATTAAAATATGCTATGTTGCACTAGATGCTCAAAATTGAGGGCTGCCGTACTGAAGTCTGAAAGAAAGAGAGGGACGAACAAGTAACACACAGGTGGAACATTGCTCTGTCACACCATTAATAGAGTGACACTTTATTTATCCGACAGTGAGTTTCAATGGTGCTACAGGCCCCTGGACTAACAATCCACATGGAGCAACATAAACACGGCTCAACTATGTGCTTCTCCAGGCAGGCGGACGGTACAGCGCTCTCTTAAACAATGTGCTTCGGAGATCTCTTATCCGAGCCATTAAAACGAGTCACACATCAGATAAGCCCTTCTTGCCAACACCATGTGTAAACATTCACAACGCCTTTCTTCACTGAAAGCGCAAAACGCCACATGATGTGACAATCACATCCAATAAGAACATATTTAAGACTCCCATTAGTAGTCACACTGCTAAACTACTGATCATCTACAGTTAAACTGCTTTACTTGTCAGCATGACTATCGCTATATCCCCCAAAAACTGATTTGCTAAAATAACTGTTTTGTAAAATGTAATTGATTCCTGTGATGGCTGAATTACTCCAGTTTTTAGTGTCAATTGAAATATAAAAAAACAGCCCAAAAAATCGTATTTGGTTTATCAGTTCACTCTTCACGTATGTCAAACATACAAATAAGTGCATGCAGGGAGGGTGTTATATTTCTGAACAAATGACAGAGATACTCACCCGTCTAGTAAAAGGATTGCGTTTTTACGAGGATGGCCGACGTTGGGCCCATAGAGGTTTGCTCGGCTGTAGAAACGCACCGATTGCAGTAACGTCCTCAGAAGAGTGTAATCCTGAGCCAGACGAGAGCTGTTGACTGAACGAGAAGCCATTGTGCGGTAACTGTTGGGCTCTGTGCGGGTAAATAAAAAATATATACATGATGAGACTGTGCTTTACTAATTAAGGATGGATTCATTTAAAAGGAAATTTGCACAAACGTTTGGGGTTTGGGATTTTTTTTAATGCTTTTGAAAGTCTCTTATGCTCAACGAGACTGCATTTATTGGATCAAAATATATGCTTATAGACACAGTACTGGTCAAAGTTTTGGAAACATTACTAGAAGTCTCTTGTGATCATCAAGCCTGTGATTAAAAAAAATATATATATATTTTTGAACTTTTTAATCATCAAAGAATCCTATCAAAAAACTATCACAGGTTACTTTATATTAAAGGGTACATATCATGCTTTTAAATCATTCCTTTTTACATATAAATCATACATTTGTGGTCTATATAAAATGAAACTGAAATGCTTGGGTCTGATTTATTATTATAATTATTATTATAGCTCCACAGGCCCCTTTTCTACCCCTTTTCTGATGTGCGTCTGTGAGCAACTCGTTTTGGAGCGGCCTCTTTAAATAAAAAGGAGTTGCGTCTTTCCCCGCCCGTTTTACAGGTCGTTGAGTTCAAACTCGGTTCAACTCCACCCAATTTGGCCATTTTTGTAGTTTGATTAGAGATATACGATTATATAGCGTTTTTATTCATGTTAACAAAATGTCAACAACAGAAGACTTGTCCATCAAGCCTTACATGATCGAGCCAGAGCGAGCGAGTTGAAAAAGACGACGACGAACCTGCAGAACAACGTCTTCATATGGATGTAGTGCAATGGTATGTAACTGTATTGTGTTATAAGTGAAAGTCGATTATTTCTCTTGTTAAAACAAGCACACTAACAACATAAATGACTACGGTCTAATCTTACCACTAAAAATCTGTATTGATAATATGATACGTTTAGAAAAGCATCAGAAAACACAGCAGCTAAATGACCATTGATGAAACTCAAGAACAATAATAGTCTACTGCAGACGTTAAACGTTACTTCAAAACAAAACAACCCGGTCTCATCCCAAGACGTCATATAACTGACGTTTTGGGACGTCTTTTGACCATACGTCAATATTCGCCTTTTTAGGGCCCCCTTAAACGTCGGTAGATGAGGTTATGGGATCCTAACTCTACCCCAGACCTAAACCTAACCCTAAACCTAACCCGTCACCTAACTGACGTTAAAGGTAAAGCGTCAGTTGTATGACGGCCCGGGATCGCCATCTGCCGACGTTTAAGGGGGCCCTAAAAAGGCGGATATTGACGTATGGTCAAAAGACGTCCCAAGACGTCACTTATATGACTTTTTGGGATGAGACTGTGTTAAACAAAAACAAAGAAAGACAAAAGTACAGCTAAACAATGACCACCATGTGTTTTAAGAAACTAAACTACTTTATTTTTATTAACGATATTTACAGCATATCGAAATGCTCTGTTCGTCGTCTCCAAAGATAGAAGGAATTTACCCCTCATTCAGACAAAGTCGATCGGCAAACCCTTCTTTATACTGGCGGAGGTTGTTGAAGTGGGAATCCTTGAAGTGCTTCAGGTCACTACATCCAACAACCGAACATTTTGACTTGCCCTCTCGTAACTTCTGCATTATTGAGCTTGGACTACAAAATCGGAGCGAGAAATAATAATGGCGGATTGCTCGAAGTGTTGGGCCGGTAGTCAGTGTCCTTATTTGGCAGTTCCGCTGCAAATACGGTGACGTAATTGTTCAAAATACGTCATAGAGAACAGAAAAATCTGAACAGGTTGCAAAATATGACCAAAACAGAATATAAAGATATAAACGAAGCACCTAGGGCCTCATTTATAAAACTGTACGTAGAATCCTTACTAAAAGTGTACGTGCGCCTGAAAGCCAAAAATGTCGTACGCAAAAAAATATTAAAAATTATAAAACCGAACCTGCGCAGAATTCACTTTATAAATCCCAGTCAGTGGAAGATTTTGCTCACGTGCGTCTCCTCCCCGAAATAACCATAAATGGAGATTACAACGCCTAGTTTTACTATGCATATCCTCATCTGCATATAATTTGCATATGATTATTCATCCACGTGATAACATGTTTAACGGTACAAGACATTAGGAAAATATGAAATACGAATGTGCCGTCACATTACATTAATAAAAATCATTTAGTAGCCCATCCTTCCCTTGTTTTTTAAATAAATAAAATAAAATAATGCAAAATACATTTCAGAGAAAGTTTTTCTCAATCTTTTCCACTGGCCAAATAGTATTTTAATTGATTTATATTTTAATGGAAACAGATAGACCTTGTTGTGCATTATTTGCATGAAAACCATTTTCTCAGACAATCTGCTATCATGATAAGCAATTATCTATGTAGTTAACACATTAAAACACACACAGCATGCCGGAGGAAGTGTTCAAAAGAATCACATCCACAACAAATATTTAGGCTATATTTATTGAATATAAAAATGTTCTTCTCAGTAATGATTTCATGTAGTTTAAGTGTTTAACAACATTAATGATAATAGCATATTTAATCTAAATGTTTATATCATAATTAAACATAGTTTAAATCATTCATTTTTAAACTGTTATTATGAACATGCACTGTATTTGTGATGGACTCATAATGAAGATTTACGGTTTTACTTCATCTGCCGTTAGATTATAGGCTATATGTGCGTCAGTTTCACTAAACGGCCCAACACACTCGATGGTGCGGACATTTAAGAAGGGATGGATGTTTGCTTCAAGTAATAGGTTTGGTGAGTGAAATTATATTTGTATTATCGTGTTCTGTATACTTTATGTATAATTTCCTTAGATTTTCAGTCTAAAAGTGATCAAAAAGACATTTAACTCCAGCACACCATCGGTGTCGTCAAACTACTCCATCTCCAAAACGTTCGTACGCATGGGTCAGAGTTTGTGTGCAGGTGCGCACATTTTCCCGTCAAGTTTGTTTTTATAAATCACAACTTATGCGTCAGAAGTGGCGTACGCCTCGGCCTGTTTTGTGCGTACGCAACGGTTATAAATGAGGCCCCTGAAGAGAATAATTTCATCTTTTCTGTACTTATAGTCACTCCAAACGAAATGCATTTAAGGACTAAAAAGTGGATTTAGCATGATATGTCCCCATTAAGCAGCACAACTGTTTCCAACATTGATAATAAATCAGCATATTTAATGATTTCTGAAGGATTTTATGACACTGAAGACTGGAGTAATGATGCTGAAAATTCAAACAAAAAAAATATTTTAAATTATATTAAATTAGAAAATCATTGTTTTAAATAGTAATAATATTTCACAATATTACTGTTTTTTCGGTATTTTTTGTGATTCCTTTCAAAAACACAAAACATAGTAATGTTTTCAAATTTTTGACCGGTACTGTATCCCATTTAATTGTTATTTATTTTTAGTTTTTAGTTTTTTATTTTGGAGCTTGACAATTGTGGCAAGTAAAAATAATGCATTTTTTCGTGAACTATCCCTTTAAGACTTTTGTTGCAAGCTGACACCCAATCGCAAGCGAACATGCGAACTGCCTTTGAATTACGACCTATATTGTGGTCAGCACTTTGTAAACTATTTAAACAAGGCAACACTTGTGGGAGGTGCACACACTTGAAATCACAGCGAGGATGTTACAGAAGTCAAGTGGTGAATTTTATAAACATCACAGCCTGTGTGAGTGTGTGTTTGTGTAGGGAGAGAAACACAGAAATCCTGTTCTGAGCTGTTGTGTCAATACAGTACAGGGCCAGGCCGAGGCCAGTGGAAAATATGAGACATTATTATTATCCATTAAAATATTATCCAGATCCTATCATTTAGAAAATGCACAATAACACAGTCATGAAATAAATTATCCCAGTGCCCGTGCATCACTTTGAAAACTTTGTGTCACGCTGGCAAGATCCACTCGATAAACATCCACCCACAGCTGAAAATATTTCCCTTTGTTTCATTTGGCCTCCTAGTTCGCTTGAAAGAGTTTGTTTTTGAATTAACAGCTTCACAAAATCTGATTTAGCAAGTTATCCCCAACAGCTTTTCTTCGGACGTGGTTATTGTTACAGTTGAAGACAAAAAGACAAACATCCAAATGGCTGTTCCAGTAACAACAAGCCTTTATTAGAATTTGGTAAATGGAAGGATTTAACTATAATCCAGACTCTTTTCCAGTATTACATGACAGATATTAATAATTATGATAATATATCATTATTTTGTGTATGAATTTTACATTCAGTATGAGCAGACAGATTGCTCTCTTTGAGCGTCCTGCTCCCTCCGGACTTCTATGACAATCTCAGCAAATGGTTACACGCCGGCAGCTAGTAACCATTTGACACCTTAAAAATGTAGCCACTAAACAAACGATTAAGACAATATAAGGTTTATGTACATTCTTTAAGCGGCCTCTGGTATTTTTTTATAGGTTTAGGTCTTAATGGAGCTTAATAGTTTGGTCTAAATGGAGCATAGCCCATATCTGCACTAAAGCCGACTTTAGTGCCTGTCTTTATAACAGAAACACGCCCGTCATGGAACAGCTACAGTGGCGTAGATCGTAGAGTGTGTAGTTCATGAAACAGCTAACGTTATTGATGCGCTCGGACCCGAGTTCAAATCCGCCTTTTGCCGAACATATGAGATGTAAAATGTATAAACTAACATGAAGGTCTCTAGCGTTGTATTTTGCCAATGAACTAAAAAACGAAACCATGATATTGCTTTTTGTCTTCATAAAACAGCACAAGACTTTAAGAATAGGCATTCTGTTTGTGCTGGGTGTTTTAGAGAAACGTGTGCACTTTGCTCACGCGAACACAGAGCAGTTTTTCCTGTGAGTGAGACTGGAAAACGCGTAGTGGATGTAATCAGAGTGATAACAGAACGCTTAGAGAGCAGAGAGGAATTGGCTTTGACTCCAGTCCTGGTTTTGCGTCCACGCCGTTAGGAGCTCAACATCTGTCTCGTATGCATGATCGCTCTAGACTAGATTAGAGGATATTTTAACTAATTTTCGACAAAACTAGTCGATCACGAGTGGCTCAACTGGTGGATTTATAGATAAACTTATCTTTCAGGTATTTTGCCGACTCTGCCGAAATCGGGGGTGTGGCGTGAGAGCGTGAGAATTGGCTCAATTGCGTGAGTCTCACGCTCAATGCGTGAGAGTTGGCAGCCCTGTCATATTTGCAACGATACCACAACAGTATAGCCCGATCACATGATTTTAATGACGAATCATTCAAAAACAAATGAATTCAAATGTGGATTTGCAAGCCAGTTGTTCCTGAAGGAGGTCTCAGTACCCAGTGTATATGGATTAGCTTCCTTCTCCGAATCACAACCTGTAAGTATTATTAATAATTGTTGCTTTTATGGGTTTTGTAGTGTCGGGGCGCGAGCAGGGAAGGCGCAATAAGTATGTGTGTGCGTCTGCGTACGTGTGTGTGTGTAAGTTACGCTCAGCGCAGCTTCTAGGTCTCCAATGTCATTGGAGTTGTCATAAAGAATAGAGCGTCTTGTAGTACTGCAGTGCTTTATCAATATGTTTATGCGTTGGGCTAACAAACAATAACTGACTGGGTATGTCATCTGACCAATCACCACCGATTAGCGTCACGCAAAGGAGTGGTTTGGAAAAACGAGTCGTTGTACGAATCATTTGGGAGTCGGTGAGCAAATCAGGTGAAAATAAATGCATATTATAAAACAACAAAAGTGTTTTTTGTCATTGCATTCATGTAAAACTGTTGTTGGGGACTCCCAGAACACTATGAGGAACATTTTAAATGCCATAATAGGTGCCCTTTAAGCCAACTTTCACTTTCATCTGTGTTTTAAATTCATTTTAACCCAAGATTTGGGTTTGTCCATATTTGACCCAAATTTGGGTTGAAATAACCCAGCATTTTTTAGAGTGTATAGAAAATTCTGCAACTAAAAGCTGCATATGCTGTCAATAACAGCTATATATGAAGAGTTCGGATGCAAAAGCCTCTAAATGCCATTTGAAATTTTCATCTTTAATGATGATTTTTATCAAACTTGTATATTTAAGTTCAGTAATTTCACTTAAATAACAATTAATAGGTAATTATCATTGCCATTTAAGTGAAATTACTGAACTTAAATATACAAGTTTGATAAAAATCATCATTAAAGAAGAAAATTTCAAATGGCACTTAGAGGCTTTTGCATCTGAACTCTTCATATATATGTGGATATATATATATATATATATATATATATATCAACAAGTTTCCGAGGGGCGCTCCTGTAAAAAATAAAGTGGGTGAAACTTCCGGTGACGCGGTGGAAGTAGCATTCCAATGGTATTTTGTGTGTTAGTTAGCGAAGAGGCTAGCTGTTTTTATGAGAATTATTTTACTATTTAAAGATGCAAATCTTTATGAGAGATGTCGTTACGGAGCTCAGGGACAACATGTGCTGTTCGCGGTTGTATGTATAACCGAACTAAACTAATTCAGTGGCTTAAACGTGATTGTTTTGAACATAAGCTGAAAACGAAATCAGAGTGATCCTGCCAGAGCCCGTCTCTGATCCTGCCAACAACTGTAGTTTCCATCACCTCCCAAAAGACGACGAATCTTCCTGTGTACATTTGTTTAAATTCTTAATATTTTATAAACTCTATCAGCATGTGATTGGCTGTTCGCTACTGATGTTACACCTAAACTTAGGATCAAAGCCTGTGTTGACAGAATACCAAATGTGCCAGTAATCCAGTTAATGTATTCAAGTAGCACATTCATTTATAATTTTGAATAAACTTCAAAGCACAATGACTAAGTGTGTATTTTTTATTTTAATTGTTTGTCAGCTCGCACAACTGTCTGTCACCATGCCTTGATGAGTTTTGATTATTAATAATGTTATTATAATACTCCCAATCAACTACTGTGGAGGGTAAAGGTACTGTTATTTCACCCTTTTGAATTTCGTTGAGGTTGTGTTCCCACATCGTTAGCTAGTTTGGATCGCTATAACTTGAATGACTGTCAACTGTTGAATGCATGAGTGTCAAGCATGTCAAGTCGCGCTTTGTTTACTTCGAACCGGAAGTCGCGCCCACCTTTGACGCAAGGCCTCATGGGGCGTAGGAAACTTGTGGATATATATATATATATATATATATACACACACACACACATATATACACACACACACACACACACTGTATATCATTTTATGATAGGAACCCATTATTATCATATGATCATAATTATTCGTAAGGTGTATGTTGTTTTGATGTTTATAGAGAGGCATTTGATACAAGGGCATCATGAATAGGGCAATTTACTGCATGTCTGGAACAGGACAAATAATGAATGAGTGTTTAAAGCAGATTACAAAGTCACCAGGTGTCCTTTTGGATTCTGCTTTGTGATCTGTCTCCTGACATAAACCCTTTTGAGATGGGATTAGTTTTATATGAAGTATAGTATAATGACCAGAGCTTCTTGAATTGTCCAGAGTCCAAAATATTGTATCAGTAAAGACAGCTTCTATAAAATATTCCCAACTTATTCAGCAGACATCTTTCCTGCCTTTATGCTGTTGTACATCAAGCACTTCAAGTGTCTCAAGTGGATGTGGGTCAATGAGAAGACAGTGGAAAACGAGAAGATGCTTGTTGACTTTTTATGAAGCGATAACTTTGAGAGAGACTAAGGACAGAAAGAGACCAAGAGCAAGGACGAATGATGTCTCACTTGTTTTTATTTAGCTGGTTTTAGTAAATTCAATTCACATTTAATTCTTCACTTTAAAAAAATATATTCATGATTTGTAATCACAACATTTTTTCTTTTGTCAAATCAACTTAAATATTTTTTATGGTTCAGATAACATAATATTTTGAGTTTCTGGTGATTAAATCAATCTCCTTCATTGTATTAACTATTTTTTCCATTGAACAAAATAAGGCAACAAGGTTACTTCATTTTTTAAGTTAAACAAACAATATATTTTTTTACAGTGTTCTTATTGATCCTAACTTGTTTAATGTTTCCAGAATATACTGTAATTATCTAGGCAAAATGCTTATCATGGTAAATTACTGTGGTAGCAATATATAAATGTCACCCATTTTATAATTTTCTACCAACCAGCTGACACTGTTCACATTGTAATGGTTATCGGGGCGGTTCTAAACCACATTTGTGAGACTGCAATTTTAAGGAGTAAATACTCAGCAATGATGTTGACTGATGAATTTGCACATGGTTTGCCTTAAAGCATATTAAAAATACAACATAAACACATAAACAACATTAAAAACTTGATTTTCACCACAGGGGGACTTTAAAGGAATCGTTTGCTTTAAAATGAAAAATCTGTCATCATTTACTTAAATTGATGACAATTTTAAAATTTTTGTTCCTTAAATTGATTTAAACCTGTATGAATTTCTAAAGAAAAATAATCTGTCTGTAACCACACAGTTGATAGTCCCCATTGACTTCCATACTAGGAAAAAAAAAGTCATAATCTAGTCAATGTAGCCCATCAGCTATCATCCTTCAAAATATGTTGCTTTGTGTTCAGCAGAAGAAAGGTTTGGAACACCTTGAGGGTTTTCTTTTTGAATTGAACTATTCCTTTAAGTGTACATCTTGTTCAAGAATTCCACCTTGCAAGGTTCAAACTTGCAACCTTTTGGCTACTCCCACAATAATCACGGCTAGATGGATGCTTTCTTTTTTTCTTTAGTAAAAGCATGTTGTCACAGCAGAGAGGACTCACCATTGCCGAGCTCCCAGGAGATGTTGTATTTTTTGCCGGCGCTGTATTTGAGCAGGCTCAGAGCACTGGAAGCGTTCCACGAGTTGTCAGGGTTTCTATGCAAGGCATTCAGCCCAAAGATCAGGTGCAGTCCTGCGCAGTCGGCAAAGTTGTAGAGTTTGTCTAAAGACCTGGCTGGGAAAAAGCCAAACAAAGCTGTAACATTGATACTTGATACTTTTTTTTTATCATAACCATTTTACATTTTAGTTAAGACTATTGCAGTGTTTCTCAACCACTGGGTATCAAGACCATTTTGAGTGTGTTTTGGAGTGTGAAGTCAAAAAAAAAAAAAAAAACCACAAAAAAAAACGTAATTCTTAATGTTTTACTGATGCAAGACTAGGGCTCTCAAGCGATTAATCGCGATTAATCCAAAATAAAAGTTTGTGTTTACATAATATATGTGGGTGCACTTTCATTTTGAAAGACATACATAAAAGCTGTTGACTCTTCTGTCAGACTGACACAGTTTAATTAAAGAGTGCTTGAGAAAAAAAGCATTATACTGTTTCAGTATCTGTTGTCAGATGTGAGGTTGACAGGCTCTGTCAGTGTCATTACTCTAAAATTATTTATGACAAAATTAAAAAGTCGAATAAAATTTCATGTCAAGTTGCAAAATGCAGGTTAAAGGAAATAAAAAACAGAAATGCGTCAAATAAAGTGTATAAAAGTGTATAAATAAATGTTCAATCTGCCAGACAGACGGACATGATAATTCTGATTTTGCTAAAATACAGCCGTTGGCTATTGTTTGGAAATTCTATCTGTCAAGAGTGGCAAAAATAAGCACAAATATTTCGGTGCCCTTTGACCTCATTTCCTGCGTTTAAAAAGAAGCAGATGAAACAAGAGAGACGCACAGGGAGCCCCATCTTGTCAGTGATGAGAGATTTTGTGCTAAGTATCAGTCCATTATTATTTCAAGTTGGTAGTACCCATGTCTTTAGTTAATTTCAATGTTGAATAAACTGTTTATTTAAAGAAGACTTAGAACAATTCCAAAGTTCCATCATTTGCAAAGTTCCCATACACTTTCTGTCTTTTTATTAAATAGATTTCCTACAGAAAACGCAAAGAAGGTCTGCAGATTCTTTCTGGACATAGATACAACTAGCTAACATCATGAGGTAGTCTTGGCATTAAAAACACCCTGTTGCTATCACATATGTTCAGAGATTATATTTATAAAATTCTTTGACTGCAACATTGGCAGAAGTAATGTTCCTCTCATCAGCATTTTTGGGTAGATGAAGCAAAACAGAATCACAAGAACGCAACCAACAGGCAGAAAATCAGTCGGCATGGATGGGAATGCAAGAAACTGGCGTGACTTACTAAACTTCAGTTTAATTGCGCAGTTATCTTTATAGCTTTCATCACAATTTGAAACATCACCACTAACGGCAAAGTGTTGTTTCCTAAATAGCCTGTACGTAAATATTCTAATCACATGGGCGGACGTAAAAAGTCTCGTAAAAAGATCCAACGCACAGCTTCCCTGGGTACCAAACTATTAAAAACGGTCTTTTAAATCAGCACTTTAAAGCAGCAGGGAAGTGTTCCAATTACAGACCCGTTAAAATATTACCGTAATGAGATCAAGATTATGTTTAATTCAAACATGCAGTGAAACACCAATGACAGACATTTTATCACTCTTGCTTAGCAGGCTTTCAGACATCAAACAAATGCAGTTATGTGGACTTGTTTACTAGAATTAAAATGCCTTTATACAATACTAAGCATTTATATACACTTTAAGGGGTTCTTTGCAGTGGTCATCATGGTGCTATATAGCAACACTACCATTTAAAGAACCTGTTAAGCCCAGGTTGGTTCTTCATTGGTTCTATGACACCTCTTATTGTTCTACATAGCACCATATGACAAGATATGTGAGTTTCCCCTATGATTACAAGCCAATGAACCACTTTTAGTGCTATTTAGCACCATTTTTTTAGAGTGTAGACACACACACAGTATTACTTGGACCACCTTGCCATGTCTATGGAGTATTGTGGGAGTTCTGCTTGTTGTGCAGCCTTTAGAACCGCAAGGTTATTAAAACGCAGTCTCATCAAAGACAGGTGGATGGAAAACATGCAGGACTGCTGTTAGGGCAGAGGAGGAAACAGATCCAGATGTGATTTTGTTCCTCAGGTAACCCACAATTTCCCTCCTCGCTGCACTCTCGATCAGGTAGAGAAACAGCATAGGAACCATGCTGAATCTACTTTGTAAAAGCATGCCAAGTTTGGGAAATTTTTATAATATTTTTAAGCAATATCACATGAGCAAGAATGTAGGCACAACATACTGTACATGTCATGTATACAAGAAACAAATAAGGTAAATTAAATAGATAGAACGATGAATAGTTAGAACCAAAAAAAGTTCATTTCCATCCCTGGTTAGAACGATACAGATAAATAGACAAACAGCAATAGAATAACAGATAGAAGAATCAAAAGATAGATAGACCGACCGTTAGAAGGATAGATCAATCGATAGAACGATAGATAGACAGACAGACAGATGGATAGATCATGTTACAGTTCTCACACAGTTACTGCTGTGCAGTAGTTTGGATTTTTTTTTCTGTAAGGAGTAAATCTCATTGATAGAACAGCTAGTTTTCCTAAAAGCTGCTAGTTTGATCAGTTCCACATTGCTCAGCTACAGTAATAAGGTAATTAGTGTGTAAGCAGCGTCCTGAGTCAGACACTCCCTAGAGCTCTCGGCGGACGAAGAACAACACAGAACTCAAGTATTTCCAGAGACATCAGCTCTTTTGCTCTTTCTTTATCCCTCACTTTCTCTGGCTCGGGCATCCTCTCTGTTTTTCTTCTTATCAGTGGTAAAATGAAACAATGATAAATATCAAAAGCCAAAAGAAAGCCTCATTGGAAGGACTGGAAAATAATGTTGTTGACTTTGGACAATGTTGAAGTTTCTCTCACAGGTTATCAGCTCATCAGTAAATGTTTTTTTTTTTTTTTATGATTTTACTCACACCAAACCCAAGACCACATCTGATAGACAGGTTTTGAATTAGAATTGGGTCTTAAAATGCACAATATGTACACGTTATTTCACAAAGTTGTAATTAAATGGAGGAAAAGTATACTAATTTTGAATGAGCATGTGCACACTTATTTACAAATAATTCCAATGTGATTAATTAAAATGTCCCTATTTTGCTATAATAAATGTTCATAATTTTGTTTTCAGGGATGCAAACATATGTATGGTCAAAAAAGAGAGAGGCAATCGAAGCCCTAGCCCTGCGGAAAATATACAGAAACTTACATTGCCACCAACCCCTGCCATCCCCGGCCAACCCCAAGGCACATATAGTAAATTAGTTTCAGCCTTTAAATCATTTTTCACACCAAAAAAAAAAAAGGTTTTATAAAAAGACAAACCTCACATATTTTAAATTTAAAATACAGCCTTTAAATATTTTTTCACAAAAAGAAAAAAATATTTAAAAAAAATAAATAATTATTTTTGTTATAAAAAGAAAAAGCTCCTATATTTCAGTCTTTAAATCTTTTTTTTTCTCAAAAAAGGTGTTATAAAAAGAAAAACCTCACATATTTCAGACTTAAAATAATTTTTTCACAAAAATGGTGTTATAAAAAGAAAAACCTCCAATATTTCAGCCTTTAAATCATTTTTTTTTCACAAAAAAGGTGTTATAAAAAGACAAACCTCACATATTTCAGACTTAAAATCGTTTTTTCACAAAAAAAGGTGTTATAAAAAGAAAAACCTCCTATATTTCAGCCTTTAAATCACTTTTATAAAAAGAATGAGTCAAAAAAATACTTAACATTTACATTAATGCACATTAGCTTATCATTGAAATTAATAGTAAAATTTGGTCTGATTTTCCCGTGGCGTCTGTTGTTGCTGCACTCTACATAACAAAACGACAAAGAAGTTTTAGTAGCTAATAGTTATTCACTACTGAAAAACGCTTGCTGTAGGTCTGCTACAAGATTTATTTATGGAGAAGAGAAAAACACCGGTAGTGTTTGGGCACACCCCGATCCTTCATGTTTACTGAGCTTTCATGGGGGTTGGTTCTTGTCACATGAAATTCAATGCGCTTGCGGCATTGTGAAAAGTTGAAGTTGGAAAAAAACGCTTGCCGCGCGCAAACATTTGAAATAACGAACTTAAGTCTCAAAACTCACCCACAGGATACAAGGGAAAAAAAACAGTATACACGCACAAAATGCCATCCACTCGCGGGCGCGCTTCTGCACAGTGAGCGTGCACGATGCCATCCTCATGCGCACCGCGCAGCCCCTTGACGAGCTACCTCCAATCAGTCCACGGTCTAGTGGAAGAAACACTATACTGTAGTTCACGCTTGCGCGCATACTGCTGTTTTGGACAGCAGTGTTCTGATTTGCTTATTTCTATTTACTTGTTTGACTTTGGTGGAGGCAATCCAGAATTATTGTTGGTGAAATTATAATCAGACACCCCCCACCCCCCAAACTGATAATTTGGTCACCTAAACTGAAAAAAGTGGGAGGTGCCGAAAAGCGCGCTGTTTGCATCCCTGTGTTTTAGAGGGCTCTTAAAATAGGTTTACATCCATCCAAGGTCAAAAAATACTTTAAATTTCTCATAATATACATTGCACATCACCTAATTTCTCAAAGAGTCTGAAAATGTTTTTTTTGAAGATTCAGTCTCTCTTAACCCCTCCTTTCTTACGATTACTATGCTGTGATAGGTCAGACATTCAGCCAAGTCTGCTGTGATTGGTCTACTGCTTACAGTGCTTCCTCAGCACTTGATACACCGTGATATGAACAATAAAAATGCCGTCTTACCTTATCAATTAGAGCCTGTTCTAATTCATTAGAAGTGCAAAATTTGCTTCTGCTTCTGTCGACAGCACAAACCAAACGTGGGCAGAAGTTGTAGAAGTTGTTTGTGGACACCCACTGAGTCCATAGGCATTATGCAACTTTATTACATTGTTACCTAGGTGTGTAACGGCCAACGGGTAGCCAGACTGGAATTTTTGACAACTCATTTCAAGTAGTTAAGAATCAATTCTTTCTTTAGGAGGCAATAACTCCATTTATCATCCAATTTGCTCTGATATTAGTTGTGAATCATCCAGAGGTGTGTATATATATATACAGTATATATATATATATATATATATATATATATATATATATATAATTATATACAGTATATATATTTATATATATTATATATGCATATATATATACACCTGAATGAAACGTCATTATTTTTTCTTGTGTGACACCTGAATGAAACGCTCATTATTATGCGGGTCTTTGTCCCTCTCTGGTGAGAATCACCTAATTTTACATGATGAGGGCTGGCCTGTTCACGCCATAGACTTTAAAAAAAGATGGACGACGCCCCTTCACTCTTTTCCATCAGAGAGAACTGAAGCCGCCAGTGTCTCGATATGACGCTGACATCTTGGAACTTGAGTCTGCGCACTTGCGTGTTTTGGGACCAGTCATGCGCAGTCGTGAGCAGGAAGTAAAGCCGCGAAATCAAGGCCCTCACTCTCGCCGAATCAAACGCAAGCACATGCCCTGCACTTTCATTAAGTGGCCTCTGTCTGCTTCGTTCTTCTCCAATGATGTCTGCTGATTGCAGAACCTCGTTAAATTAAGGTAAATACAACTACTAACCACATAATCAACATTATTAAAAAAAGTCCACTGGTGCTTCAGTGACTACCTCGCACAGAGAACCTGTCAATCACAGCTGTCAATCATGATGTCAGAGCACCGTTTTTATCATCACATAACTAACTAAAAACAAACTTATTTTAAAAACGAACACTTGAAATTACATCAACGTGATAGAAACTACAGTAAATGACAGAAACTATCTTTGGAAAAAGGATATGTGAAGTGTAATTTAATTGTTTAGTTGGTCTCACGTCCCATTGAATAACATGGGGAGGCGGGGGTTATGAGCTATACTAGGTCCGGTCACAGGGGGGCGATCGAGACGTTTTGGCTTCACTTGTAAGGGGTTTGTGCGGCATGCTTGGTTCACGCCCATTCGCATATTGCCTAGGCAAACAAAAAATGTTTTTCACAATATAACCCAATTCACAGTTTTATGTGAATGATTACACAGGATGATTTCAGATCAACTTTCAGAAACTCTAGGCCACAACACCCATTAGTCAAAAGTCTTGTTGACACATAATTAGTATGCGTTTCGTGGCCCTATTTCAGAAATTTTCATTCTTTTTTTTTTTCGATAACTACTCATAAACAATATTCTCTCAAAAATACAAACATGTACATACATGTTTCTTACATATTATGGTAGCCCTGTTTCTGCTAAATAGAGTGTAATTTCACCTGTGCCATTAATATGTTTATAAGAAACTGAAAAAAGCACATATGTCGGGGCATCTCAAAACATCTCAAGGGCCCCAAAAACACCCTAGACCTCAGAGGGTTAATGCAATCTATGGCTACGTTCACACTGCAGGGCTTAATGCTCAATTCCGATTTTTAAAAAAAATTCAATTTTTTTGTAAGGCCGTTCAAATTTCCAATTAAATGCGACCTTTTGTGATCTCCTGTGTAAACGTGAAATGACCCAGAAGTGACCCGAATGCGCAGAAGAGTAATCAACGGTCAACGACGTCACTTGTTGTTTGCGGAATAGTTCTTTTTTTCCATATGTTGCGAGCTTTTGCTTTATTATTATTATTGCCACAGCCCATATACAAACACAGACAACAATTATTTTATCGACAGGCAAACTTTGCACATAAATGTAAGATTTTTCCGATCCTCACCGACCTCGTCATAAAACCCGTTTTATTGATAGTGCGCGTCCTCGGCAGCAGCGCTCCATGCTTTGTCACCGGTGGCCGCAGTGCGACACTGGTGGCTGGTGTTGCCAGATTGGGCGTTTTTCGCTACATTTTAAGGCATGTTTACATGTGTTTTAGCGAGGTTTTCACCTGGAAGGCTCTATAGAAATCTGGCACCCTACTGTACGAAGTTAAACTGACAGAGAGCGCACGTACACAGACACCAGAATGAACGTGTTCACAGTAATGTTCATCAGGCAGTAATACAGTACGTTCATTTTGGGCGAACGTGAACTGTCACGTTCGCCCAAAATATGAACGCGTTCATGCACTATCGTTCATTGAACGCGGTCAGGCACAACACTGGGGAAGAGACACGTCTGCAGCGGCCCATAACAGTGCAGAAACGCGTTGGAGTTAGCGTGTATTGGCTAGCTACAGGTGCGTGCAATGACGTGCGGGTCGGATATATGTGACCTGGCCGTTCAGATTGAAGTCGCATTTCAAAAGATCGGATACATATCGGATTTGGACCACATACCCAAGTGGCCTGGGTCGCATTTGAAAAGATCGGATCTGTGTCGTTCAGACTGTCATGAAAAAATCAGATACAGGTCGCATAGGGGCCAAAAAAAAATCGGAATTAGGTCGTTTCAGCCTGCAGTGTGAACGTAGCCTAAGTTAGTGACTAGTGCACTTCGTCGGAAAAAAAAAAATAAATAAAAAAATAAATTCACACCTACCCTGTGCACCTCTTCTACACAGCACTGTGTGAATACTGGAGTTTGTTAAAATGGCCAATATGCACCACATCACTCTAAACAATGCTGGGTTGTTTGAACCCAAATTTGGGTAAAATATGGACAAACCCAAATGTTGGGTTAAAAATTTATTTTCAACTTCAACTTTCATTTTCAACTGTAAATTTCAACTGTAAAACCCAACATTTGGGTTTGTCCATATTTCACCCAAATTTGGGTTGAAACAACCCAGCATTTTTTAGAGTGTAAACTGCTTTCATGTGCAGTATGCAACAGGCGCCAATACGCTCTTCAATAACAATTCTAATTCTAATTCTTAGATAGCGCAACAACTATGAGTACTGTATGAACGCACAGATGTACTTTTTAAAAAATTGCTGCTTTTGAACTTTTGGAGTCGACTGTCTGAACTTTTGTAGCAAGTTCAGCAAACACTGAACCCAATGAGTAGAACTAAAGTGCCGGATCCCCCCTCTCCCAATGTAATGGAAACAGAAAGGGGTCTGGATTTTGTCAGGGTAGCTATCTGATCACAGACATAAGACTCCCATAACAAGCTGAACTGCACCAGAGCGCTACGGCTCATTTCTGAGCCAGCTTATTTCCATTTATGACACGTGATTACCTACAGCAACTATCAGGACATGTACAACCAAATTCCCCAAAAAAGAAAAAGAAAAGATCAAAGCACTTTAATACCAAGAAAACGTCTCTAAATCCATGTCTATGGGCTCTTATACAATAGACTACATTGTTTTCAAAAAGACAGAACAAGAGAAGTAAACTGCATTTTTTTTTCCAGAAGTGTGTAAAAGCTATACCGAGAGATCCGTTTTGAATTTTTCTAATTGAAATTATATTTTGAATATAAAGACGCTTGGACTCCTCTGTATGATTAAAGCCAAACTATGTGACATATATTAAAAAATGATTTATTTCTTAAAATGGATTTAAAAAAAGGCCAGATTACTTTTATAATCATACGCCACATGTACATACTGTTCGCATTCCTCACCATGTAATCAATTCTAATTGCACGCAAGCCCCTCACAGAATCCCATTACATGGGATGCAATTACATTAATTACATGGGATGCATTCTTCAGCGCTCATATCAAAAGGACAGTGGAGAAGTCATGTGGGCTCAAGTTACACCTAAACAAAGGAAATGTACACTTAACACTACTGAACACTTCAGTGCAAATGATGAAGCTGTTTTTAAGTGTGATGTTCCTAAAAGAGCGATACAAACTAATTTAGCAAAGCTGATTTTGATTTGACCATTCAAATGATGGCACAACTGAACTAAAAGATTCATTTAGTGATTATATTGTCCAAAAAAAAATGTTTTTGTTAAAACTTTGGTACAGTTTTAACAAAAGCCCTAATAATACAATATTATAATTATACAATTTTAAATGAAAGCCATACTTTGCTGGCATTAAAAATGGGCGATACTTTAGATTAGAGTAGGAATTAGGTATTGGGTATTATGGATATAGAATATGGTCATGCAGAATAAGGCATTAACATGTGTTTTAGAAGTACTAATAAACAGCCAATAACATCACTGTATATAAAAAAAAAAAAACGTTTCTGCTTTAACTTTTTAAGTACAATCAACGTGGATGTTTAAGTCATTTAAACTTCTCAAAAAGAGTTGTATCTTGTATATCAAATAATTGCTTATCTTATTTTGATGAGTTAAAGCAATGCAAAAACATATGTTGTCATGATGATAATGTATTAATCATATATTTTATAGTGTATGCATGATAATAAGTAACCAATTAGTAGTGAGAATTGGAAAACTAAACTAACATAAAGTGTTTAACCTTATGTATACGTTAAAAAAAAAAGTGCAGGAACTCAAATTGATCAATCACTTTTGAATCTGTTCATTTACATTCAACCGACTGAATTCAAATGAACAGAACCTTGAATCCGTTTACCCCAAAAATGTGTTCAGATTAGTTCACCGGTTCATGAAGTTATACTTACATTACATTGTTACGTCAGTATAGGTGGCGACAAGTGAGTGTGTTATATTGTGTTACAACAGCCTGGCAGCCACACAAAATATGCTAGCATTATGGCAACACATTTTTTTTTAATGAAAAAAAAATGTAAACGATTAGTTTCACGAGGTATTTCTTGCTAAACTGTGTGAGAAAGCTTTCCAGTCATTGGAAGTTAATGCTATTATTTCGCCAATTTCAATTCCCAGCTCTCTTTAAAGCAATTTCAAGTTTAATCGTTCAATTGCAGTGGAAAAATAACCAGGTCTAATTATGACTAATGACTACGGATGCCGGACAAATCCTCTGTTTCTGAAGAGGACGGAGACCATCCCTGACCATTCATCAACACTCATTTCATCCTGACGTGCAATAGTTCGAGTGGTTTTAAACCATTACAAGAGCGACCTTCTAAGCGACTAAAACGTTAAACAACAAGTAATATCCTGTTGAATTGTAATGAATGGCTTCTGAACTCGCTTTCCATTCCATTTTTCAACCCCACAAGCTTGCTGTTATTCCAGCACTTAGAGCAAAACTCAATCCCGCCGCACATCAGTTTTAGGGATCATTTCAGAGACCCCCGTCAAAGCGTTCCCGTGATGTACGACAGGCTTCCCTTCAGAAATAAGTGCCAGGAAAAAGGGTGAAAATATGGTTTCAATATTCCAGCTATGCCTGTGGTAGTCTACAAGGTATGTGTCACACAAACCCAAGTGCACTCGTGTTTATAAATACAGAAATTACACAGGGACTCTGGTTTGATAGGGCTCGATACACACTCGAAACCGCTCAGGTCAAACCACTTTTGTGTTTGGGAAGAATGCAAACTATGAAGACACCTGTTTATAATTCAGTATGGCTAGCTTGGACTGCGTGTGCTTTCGTCTGCGCGCTTTACGTCTTTATTTTCGGGTGGTTGGTTGTTATCACTTGCGCGCAGAAGGCCGCGTTATTCCGTGCGGCTCTGTTTGCGAGCGTACACATACGTACATGCGTGAGGATATACATGTCTGTGCGTGTGTGTGTGTGTGTGCGTGTGTCTGGCCATGTGGTTGGCAGTGAAGGAGAGCATGAGCTGACTGATATGTTAACATCTCAGAACACACTCTGGTGTATAAACATCCACACACGTTTGTGTACACTAATTAATCTTCGCCGTGAGGCTGCCTCATGCACCAGCACATGGTTCGGGCAGCGCAGGACTGCCGCGCTGGACTTTGATTTGCCGCTAGTGTCAACAGTCCTGGGCGCAGGACTGATTGGAGCTGCATTTGATGAATTCAAAGACGAGCGTGTGTGCCAAATTACATCAACCGCTTTAAAATGTCTTATATAAGATCCAAATTCAAACCAAAACCACTTGTGGGGGCAAAGTTGACCAAGAGAGTGAACCGAGAGTTTTTAAACATGTCCTTCAAGTATTCCTGCTGAAATGCATTATTGTGATGTGAAATCAGACCTGCGATAAGAAAAAATGTAAATATCTTGTCTTCCAATTTGAATCTTTCACAATGAGTTTCTTCTCTGATGTCAAATACTTCTACTGCCTTCACATCCTGCTTGAAAGTTTGTACTTATGAACTTGAAAGTCTTATATATATTAGCTTGGCTCTGAGTATTATTGAAAAAAGTATATCATGCTCATCAAAGCTGCATTTTTTTTAAATACAGTAAAAAACAGTAATATTTTGGAATTATCTTACAATAAAAAGTCTTTATGCTTGAGTTGCATTTATTTGATCAAAAACGGAAACATTATGAAATATTATTATAAGTTAACATAACTGTTTTCTATTTTAATATATTTTAAAATGTATTTTGTTCCTGTGATGCTAAGCTCCTTCAGAAATCATTTCTTATTATTATCATTGTGTTAAAAAAAAAGTTGTGCTGCATTTTTTTCCCAACATTCTTTGATGAATAGTATTTATTTGAAATATAAATATTTGTAACGATATAAATGATGCCTTTACTATCGCTTTTAATCAAGTGAATGCATCCTATTGGAAACAAAAGGTGCAATAAAACTACTGATCCCAAACTTTTGGTAGCGTTTGTCATCCTGACATGACTTATATTCAGCGTAATACACAACAGATTTTCAACAAAGACAGATTGTTCGCCATCTACCAGCATTCCTAATATGTCATCAGCTGAAAGGTTTGAAGAGATTTCCAGTAGTTTGAGATGTCAGAGAGACACAATAAGTACAGAGACATATGAAGATTTGTCTAACATTACTCGCAGGTCAGTGGTGGCTGCTGCTGGTCTTTCAAAGAGTGGAAGCAAATTATTAGCATACATCATAAAAAATGTACCATTTATTTATATGGAAATTCTGCCCTACGTCCATTAAAGGTCCCCTGACATGAAATTTTCATTTTTTTAACATTAATATCAGTCCCCCTAGCCTGTATATGGTCCCCCATTGGCTAGACATTTCAATCGGTGTATACCGAGCTTTCTCTGCCTTTGAGAAAATGAAAGCTCAGATGCGCTGATCTTGAATCTCCTCCGTATGATGTCATACAGAGGAAAGGTAACCTCCCCTTTCTCTGCTTTGCCTGCCAAGAAGAGAATTTGGCTCGCCCATGAGAAAATGAGCTAGGAATTACGAACGCACAGGCGCGATTTGAGTTTTTCCTCGAGAGATATCATGGCTTGCAAACGAGCGAAGCACGGCAGTTGCTCAGTGTTCGGATGTACAAATGAACGCAAAAGTATTTTTTAGTTCCTTCATCCAAGTCTCTGAAGAAACAATGGGTTAATTTTATTTTCTCTGGAAATGCGCCGACACAACTTCGCAAAGTTTTGTATGGTCCAAACATTTCACCGACAACATTTCCTCAACTTGGGCCAATACAGAGCTGGCCTTGATGAACGTCTGAAAATAAATCCATCGAGCTACCAAGAGACAATTTCTGATGTGTAGCCTAATTGTTCTCTCAAAATCGTTCAATATTGTTTATGCATCAGTAAGTCAAGCCAGTGACTAAAATATCAACTTCACATCGTTTCTTTTAGTAGGATCATTTTAAATTGTGAACAAATTATATACAGAAAGCGATCAAAGAGCAATCTTTACACAGTGAGAGTTTATCTGAAAAACTCGTTATGACATCAATGACGCACGTTACACTGCACAACGAAGCTCTTGCTGTATGTACATCATCGTGTTTGCATTGGTGAAAGCATTAGAGAGAATGCAGAAACTGCATTGGAATGATAAGATCTTCATTCTCGCGATTAACAGACTGTCATCTTCTTTGCTTAATGGTCATCACGGCAACATTTTATGTGATGGGGAATAGATCTAAATATTTTAATTACTTCTCACGATTTGTTAATGTCGATAGCTGTAATGGTAAAAACGTATAATAGCTGTAGCAAAAGTATTCGAGAGAGTTTAACATGTAATATGTAGCTATTTCATATGCAAGCATGTTAGCCAATCACAGCAGTGGGCGGTTACACTGAATCCCACAGCAGACACACCCCTTCAAATGGGAGGCTAAAATCAGGCTAGCAAAAATGCCTTTATTTCTAATTCTTACTATTTTTGATCTAAAAAAAAATACTAAAATTATATGGGCAACCCAGGAAACATTACAAAATAGTAAAATAACCCCATGTCAGGGGACCTTTAAAGAAAATGCTCTGTGATCCTGTCGTACCAACTAGGCGTCTTTTCCAGTGACTTGACCTGTGTCCTCTCAATGGCCAGCAGGGGGAAATGTGGGAATTAGGTTAAACTGAAACAAAGAACGTATTGTATAATTGTGTGAAATGTATGAGAAAAATTGGCTAGCAATTTCGCAAAGCAAATACCAAGAAATAGGTTGCAGCAGTTTGTCTTTCGAATACACTTGCAAAATCTGCGATGGGACTGTGCTCGAATAGCTTCAGCGTCAGTGACTTTTTTTAATGTACAAAATCGCTGTCAATCAAAAGGAGATGCAGTCTTTCGACAGACCCACCAATCATCACGCAGAGCCCCGGAGTCCACTCTGCCCACTCCCCCATTCACCCCAGGTGAATTTTTTGCAGTATATTTATCCAATGATCATCTAGTTTTTGAAGCACTGAAAAAACTGCTCAAAGCAGCCCCATTGAAGTCAATGGACGCTAGGCTTCAACAGGGAAATGTACTGTGACGCTATGGGACTATATGAGAAGGAAGTTGAGTCAGCCAACCTGCTATAGGTAGCTGATTCTGAACGAACTCGCCTTTGAGATGAACGTGTTCTAACGCATTTTTAGTCAATAAAATGTAAATGATATAACAAAATAACAATAGTACCCACTGCCGCAGGTGGTCTTCGCTCATTTCTGACCGAAAAAACAAAAACCAAACAAATCACAGCTTCATCAGAATGTTACAAAACATGGTGACTTTTATGGCATTAGGTATGTGCACACACAATACAATTTAAGCCATGAGTCGAGCAGGCTAAGTGGTCGTACAAAACCTTGTCATACTTTCGCTCTTCGGTCAAAAATGACCGACCATAGGAAATTAATGGGAAATTGACAAAACACATAAATCAGCCACAATGCAAAAAAAAAGTGCTCGACAATGAAGGGGTGAAACTCTAAAACCTCAATAGTGAAACATAATTCATAATTCATAACCTAGTTCTTAATTATAGATTATAGAGAAATGGGTTTAAAAGGCCTAGTCTATATATTAATCTGAAATACTGCAATTATTTAAAAAAAAAAATGAAATAAAATGTGTTTGTATTATTTTCGATGGCAAAAATGGACCATACATATTGCATAAATATTAATAAGTAGTAACATTAAATTCTCTCAAAATACAAAATTAAAAGGAAAAAAATATTATAGAACGAAAATAAATTGCATTGGTTTTACTGGAATGGAGGAAGTTTCATTTTAGGTGTCCGGTCACTTTTGACCGGGAAGATAACAAAAGGTGCACCGAAAGGAAGAGCAAACTAACCCTTTAATCTGTGTGAAAATGATGAGGTGAGCAATAAGAATCCACTGGGAACAATTATAACAACTACTTTTGCTGATAAAAACTGAATCACGTTTTTTTTTTTTTTCGACAGAATCAAATCATGACAAATCTGAATCTTTTGACATAAGAGGTCTTTGTACGTCCTCAAATTTAAAAAATGTCCTCCTCATTAAATACAAACATTTGTTTAATCAAACTCCAAAAAGTCTTGTTTGGTCATTGTGTGACCTGTGATGTCAAACAGGCAAATATTTTGCATATGATTGCCTTCAGAGCAAGACATAGATAGATAGATAGTTACATCATAGGCCCCGCCCATTGGCGTTCAGTCACTTAGCGGCTGAAACTTGCCTACAATGAATGTGAGCGTCATGTCATATGAAAAGCAAAAAGAACTCATTATAGTGTCTAATGCTGTCTACACTGGATACAGTATCCATATGTGCATACAGTTTTTGACTTATACACACACTTGAGTCTATCAACAACAGGATACATGGAAGAGTGAAGAACATTCACTTTGACGTGTCCAGTTCAAACAGCTCATCTATAGAAACCTCAGAAGGATATCAGCTTCAAGAACAAGTGGATGGTGTATTTTTTTTTAATGGCGTCATGGATCACGTCAGAGGATTATATGTTTGTTCAGAGAATTTGACTTGTAAATGGTGTGATGGAGGGTTGGCAAAAATACATTTGTTGACAGATGAAGCAGCAGCTGCTTCACAAACCGTGAGTAAATGATTCATCTGTAAATTACAGTTTTATATGGATAATATTTTCAAAACACTTAACCAAATGCAATAGCGAGTGGGTGCTGATACTGTTTCCTATGCAATGAAGTTAGCCACTCATAACAGTGGCTGTTTACTGACAGGCCTTAAAGGAGCCACCCCTTAAAAATCTATAATTTCAGGATGGATCAGAATGAGGGGGTTAAAATACTTATTTTTTCACACCTAACCCCTTGCTTTGTATATTAACCATGGTAGAATTACTAAAGCATGGTCATGAGTGGCTATTTCATTAACATATGTATAATAATTATAATGAACAATCCTTTCTTAAACTAATTAGCCTACCTGCGAAATGTTTATGGCTGGAAAGCATAAATAATAAAGTTATTGCATCTTAGAATGGCACCAGAAACAACACCAAAGCCACGGGTTTGATTCCCAGGCAACAACAACAACAACAAAATAAGTTTATTTGGTTTATTGTCTGCCAAATGGATAAAATGAATTCTAAGTGTGTAGCTTCAAATGCAGCTTAACCAAATATGGTAGTTTATACAGTAGCAACTCTAATACTATCACACCAAAAGAAAAAAAAAATAGTTTATTATATCATTAATCTAGTTCACAGGTGCAGCACAATATATTTATCTGGCCAATCGTGTTTCCACGAACACATTTCCACAGGCCACTCATTTCATTATGAGCAGCTGAGCAGCTCCTTTCACATACCTGCCAAAATGATCTTAATTATCTACTAATGCCATAATTGTGCCATGATCTCTTTAAAGAGACAGCACAGATAAGAAGGGTGAGGCACTGAAAAGCCCTTGAGCTGTTTTACAGCTGCTCTTCAAAGGATTTCCTTCCTCAGACAACAGAATCAGTGCGGCCCATCCTTCACAGAAAACGTACAGATCGCAAAATACACACCAGCTTTCGTCTTTCAGCTCTGTCGGAGCTACAGGAACGGTTTCATTTAGGCTACACGCAAGCCAAACTCACACAAAAGGAACCTCTGTGACATGTTTGCTTGTGTTTTTCAGCTCTAGGTGACAGGATGTTTCATGAATCGTCTTTTAGCAGTAAATCATCGTCTGGGAAAGTAAGTGCTTGTAATAATGTGAAGTGGACAGATTTGAAGGGGGGTTAGCCTGAATGGTCCTCTCCAAATAAAACCATCTGAGGCTAAAGAAGACGAGCAGACGGAGCTGAACCGAGAAATGAAGCGTGAAGGAGAACGTAACGTACTACGCAAAATTCCCAAGATGGCAAATAATGCGAAACAGCACTCTGGTCTAACACACAACATCACTCTGGGGAAAAAAAAAAAACGCTCTTTGTGATAAATATGCCGTCTTTCAAGATATTTCAATCAAAACTTCAGTGCCAAAAAAGGTGAAATGAACCTCTAGCAAATTACTTATTTTGTTTAGTTGTCTATTCAGAATCATGATCTCGATTTAAAAAATAAAATACAAAAAGCAGGAATCTCAGTTTGGAATCTACTTGGTTTGGTAGAATGTACAAAAATTAAAATGTTTTTTTTATTATATTTCAGAACAAAAAATACTAAAATATATTCACTACAAAACATCTTTATCTTTAAATCAATAAATCAGCAAATCAGCATACTAGAATGAATTCTGAAGGATCATGTGACACTGAAGACTGGAGTAATGATGTTGAAAATTCAGCTTTGCAACCCTTGCTCCATTTCAGTCACCTGATGGAGTTTGGGCTCCTTGCTCTGGTCACAGATCCTGAGGGATAAGAGTCCAGGGTGGAGCCAAGGGATGATTTTGAGGAGTTGGGAAATGGCAGACAAGCAGTGACTGAAGACCAGCGATATCTTCCTCATCCAGCTCATAATAATTCCTCAGGAGCCCAGCTTACTGCACAAACCTCAGTGGAGACAGTGTTGGCAGGGATCCAATCCATCCTAATTAACTTCACCAATATGCCCTCAATGGCGAATGATGTTACCAGCTCACACACACCTCAGTAGACTCACTGGGCTAAGGCTCTGTAATGAAATTTGCCTCAGGCGATTGTTCCGGCTCTGCTGTTATGGTTGGTTTGGGCACACAACCAGCGGTGGGCTTTGGCATCCCACGGAAGGAATGCTGATGGCTGCTGGGCTCTGGGTCTGGAGTGGGGCTAGCGATGTCTTCATCCGCAATGGAAACAGTAAAGAGAGAGACATTTCGTACCAGCACTCACTCCACGAACTCAGCGAATGTCCCTCAAGGACCATCACTGGGCAGACGTGCCTTTGTGTGCTCATTCGCTAAGGCTGGCCAGAAAAAAAACACACACACAGGGAAAATGCATCAGGCACCCCAGATCTAAAAAGTTAGTCCTTAAGGAATCAACACTCCTGCTCCAAACCGAGCATTCAGACTGCTGATATCTATTTTAAATGTTGGCTGAAAATAATGCTTTCTGTAGTCTTGGTGCTTTCACAAACCAGTAGCATCTCATTGCAGAACACGAGAACCAGGGGGCGGAGTTGGATCCAGATCTAAGGGGTGGAGATGGGTAGGATTAGGGGTGGGGTAAGGGATCAGGGGGCAGAGATAGGTAGGTTAAGGGATGGGGTTAGGGATCAGGGGGCAGAGATGGGTAGAATTAGGGGTGGGGCTGGGGATCAGGGGGCGGAGATGGGTAGGATTAGGGGTGGGGTTAGGGATCAGGGGGCAGAGATGGCTAGGGTAGGTAGGTTTAGGGGTGGGGCTGGGGATCAGGGGGCGGAGATGGGTAGGATTAGGGGTGGGGTTAGGGATCAGGGGGCAGAGATAGGTAGGTTTAGGGGTGGGGTTAGGGATCGGGGAGCAGAGATAGGTAGGTTTATGGGTGGGGTTAGGGATCAGGGGGCAGAGATGGGTAGGATTAGGGGTAGGGGTGGGGCTGGGGATCAGGGGGTGGAGATGGGTAGGATTAGGGGTGGGGTTAGAGATCAGGGGGCAGAGATGGGTAGGTTTAGGGATCAGGGGGCGGAGATGGGTAGGATTAGGGGTGGGGTTAGGGATCAGGGGCAGAGATAGGTAGGTTTAGGGGTGGGGTTAGGTATCAGGGGGCAGAGATAGGTAGGATTAGGGGTGGGTTTAGGGATAAAGGGGCAGAGATACGTAGGATTAGGGGTGGGGTTATGGATCAGGGGCAGAGATAGGTAGGTTTAGGGGTGGGTTAGGGATCAGGGGGCAGAGATGGGTAGGATTAGGGGTGGGGTTAGGGATCAGGGGCAGAGATAGGTAGGTTTAGGGGTGGGGTTAGGTATCAGGGGGCAGAGATAGGTAGGATTAGGGGTGGGTTTAGGGATAAGGGGGCAGAGATACGTAGGATCAGGGGTGGGGTTAGGGATCAGGGGCCGGAGATGGGTAGTATTTGGGGTGGGGTTAGGGATCAGGGGGCAGAGATAGGTAGGATTAGGGGTGGGGTTAGGGATCAGAGGGTAAAGATAGGTAGGTTTGGGTATATTTAAGGTGGGAGGAGTCGGATCCCAACTCCCAACTACTTTTGACATCTAAGAGGTCATCATATTATAATAATATCCTGTAAGTTTCAGAACTGAAAACATCCTTCTTAGTCCAATAAAAGCTTTCATTGACACCAGCCTCTGCAAACGACTCGTTTTTCAAAGTGGGGAACTATGACGTCAAAAAGGATAAAACACCACCCACAGAAGATCAACGCCTGTTATCCACTCACAGCAGTGGGCGTTTACTTCCAAGTCTTCAGTGCGAGACGCCCATAAAAACCCAGCGTTTTTCAGCTAGGCTCAAAACTTGGGGTACAAAATTAGCCTATTACTTATCCATTTTGATGTTTTTGAATGCAAAAACCAAGCGAACACCTTTAAAAGACCATAGTTACCATAATGGCTCATCTCATGAGATAAGTGCCATTGTACATAGTTCAGTCCCTGGCCTCAGCTCCACATCAGAGGTGCAGACACAAAGAGCAGTAAGTAACTGTAGTAAACGTGTCTGACAGCACTGGAATAGCAGTACAGCATTGCAGGTTTCCACCAGATGCTCCCTGGAAGGTATTTATTGAGGTAAAATGATTGGAAAAATTCTCTGATCTTTTCAAAGGTACAAGCCATCAAAACATTAGTCTTGGGTTCCCCATTGTAAATTCTCAAGTAGACTGATCACGCTTACTCTAGTCAAACATGTCAGCAACCTGAAACAGATATCATCTAACCTGAGTAAGTTAAAACTTCTGTTTGAAGCTTCAAAAAAACAACCTAGAAGCAGATTTACAACAACTTGTTCTCACAGACTTCAACAACTCAATTCTATACTCTCAATATTACTACCTCTATTTAAAATGCAAATTTAAAGGTGATCTCATTTATATTTGTATACATATTATTCACAGTGTACGCATACATTTTTGCACATTTAGATAAATACTGAAATGTACAATATCAACATTTTAGCCGAGTTTCCATCGCAATTACCAGGAACTATTTGTCCCAGGAACTTTTTTCCCCTGACCGCTGCGTTTACACCACGTACTAAAGTACCAGTCCAGGGCGGGAAGATTATAGTGACGTTGAACTGCGTGCGACTGCTCTTCCTAGCCTGCACGTTTGTTTTGAGTTTTGTATGGAGGAGATTCAAGCTTTGCTGCTTTTGTGTGCGATTGGTTCACTAACGAGGTAATTAACAAAACGGCAGAAAAGAGACGAGCACCCAAAGCGTATTCAGAAAGCTCGTAATGCTAGATATAAAAGCAGACATTTGTTATCAGCGGACATTAACAGTGAGATGGATGGGACGAGCGCGCGCCATCGGGCAGAAAGAATAGCGTGGTGAGAACCAATCAGCATGTTCAGCACTCAAGTCCCACCCCAAAAGTTCCTGAACTCTGAAAAAGTACCACCTCGCCAGCAGGGACTTTCTGGGGGGGATATTTTTACCCGGAACTTCATTTAGACCCTGGTTCCTGTGGTGTAAACACACCAAGAACCACCCCAAAGTTCCTAGTTTCTGGGGAAAGTTCCTGTGGTGGAAACGAGGCTTACGATTGTCTAAAACACAAACTCTTTTAAGTAGACCATTTTAAGTAACCCAATCTTATGACAAATGTAACTATTTTTTTTTCTGTGAAGTTCAACATGCAAAAGCGTTTCCATTTTAGAAATGGACCATAAGTTAATATTGAATGTAACTATCCAAGTAACTATGTCTATTCAAGCATTTTTTTTTTTTTGCCCGTGCCAGAATCACACTTTAAATACGAATGAATAACTCCAAACAGCAATAAGATCACATTAGTGAATGATTTTACCATTATTAAAAAGTTTAGCACTATAAGCTACTGCTAATCGTGCTAATAACATTAGTATAATGGGGCACTAGCACTAGCACAATGCTCTATTGCCGTGCCCAGTCAACAGCAGTCTCCATCTGCCTTCGCTTAGAGCCGTCAGGTCTTGTCACTCAAGTTTCAAGTGAACAAAATAAAGCAAAGGGGTTTTGGTTAGCCTTTTCTAACGGGGCTGTTTTAAAGCTCTACAGACTACCACAGAAAACTTAATTTTACTTTTCCTGCCCATGTTCCCTAGACCAGAGTAAATTCCATTACATTTCCATTACACCCTTATGGAATTCCTTGCAGAATACAGATTTCTTCATGCTGTTTTCAAACCGTACTGAATCTGAGGTGCAGGGAGGTCTTAGCACCGTTGTGGCAGTATTGCATTTATCCACATATTTTTGTTTCATCCAGTTCAGTTTAGTTCATTTCAAGTCCTGATAGATTTCAGCTTTCTAATAGTACTCCCTGAGAGGAAACAGATAACTGGTTAGGTTAGCAGAAGGGGCTTCTACAATATTCAAGTGATAAAGGTCAGCCAAAATTGAAGATTCTGTGGAATTTTGTGGAACACAAAAGGAGATATTCAGTAGAATTTCCTAGCTTATTTATTTTGTAATGCTTCAGTCATATTATGACATAAATAATGTACATACAGTTCAGGAACAACTTTTATTGCAGCAATAGTTCTGCATTCCACATGTAATATTCAGGCTTCTGGCCTGAATTCTCTAGATTTACAAATAAACAAATAGCTGGGCAGGAATGAGAAAAATTGGAAAGAGCAAATTCATTTAATTTCTTGTTCTTTTAGCTAAAAATAGAATCCACTTTCTAATGTATACAACATTATTTGTCATCTAACAAAAGACTTTTCATGGAAAAACAATTGAAATGAAAGCATTTTTGGCTGTTCCTCACAGTACATCCAAGATTTCCAAACAAACGCTTGGCATCACACTCTCTGAGAAACTATAAACAGTGTCAAAGAGCAAAACTTTGGAAATGATTTTTAGGAACACCTTCCTGTTGTTCTTATCAATAGTTCTTATCTAGGAATTGTGAAATGACTTCATTTGGCCTTGGCACACTAGTGTTCAAGCATGATCTCAGACGCCACACCCAGGGTCCACTCAATAATCCATACTGCAAGCAAAAATGATTTAAAGAGCTTGGGAAACTTTACACAACTTTCAGAAGCAAGCTGCACAACATAATTTTGCACTTTTTATGTGAAACACTTTGTAAACACTACTTTTAAAAGGTACTATTTAAATAAAGCATTACTTAGAGGCAGAATTAATCACTGGTTTTGCAAAAGTTTCCAAGTTGGAGACATCAGATCTACTCGAGAAAGACAAATAATGACAAGTTAACTACATCTCCAAGCAACTGCATATTTTCCTTATTTTGTATTGAGATAATCTACTTTTGGAGAGACAGAAATTCTGAAATCACACAATTTTGTGATTTATGAAACTATCAACGCAACTAATTGCAATCTTTGGTTCTCTCGGTAATATCTTACTCTATGGGAAAACCTCTTTTCCACGAGACATTGAAGCCAAAAATTATACTTAATTTTTAATTAATGTAAAACGCGTTGCGGCAGCATAGGCAAGACTGCTTGCGTGCCTATTGGCTGTCCTGCGGCAACAGCCTATCAAGAGAGGCCCTTGGTGACGTCAGATCCAATGGTAACCTCTGCGTAACCTTTCGCCAAAGCAGCCGTGTTCTGGGCCTATAAATATAACCCGATGGGCTGATATAATCCGATTTTTCATCTCGGTTACTAACGTAACCTCGGTTCTCTCTAGAAGAGGGAACGAGTACTGCGTATCTTTGCCGTGCTTGCAACATTCTCTGGTTCACTTCGGCGATGAAAAACCAGGTTATATCAGCCCATCGAGCTATATTTGAAGAGTTCAGATGCAAAAGCCTCTTAAGTGCCATTTGAAATTTTCTTCTAAAATGATCATTTTTATCAAGCTTGTATATTTAAGTTCAATAATTTCACTTAAATGGCAATGAAGATTACCTATTAATTGTCATTTAAGTGAAATTACTGAACTTAAATATACAAGCTTAATAAAAATGGTCATTTTAGAAGAAAATTTCAAATGGCATTTAGAGGCTTTTGCATCTGAACTCTTCATTTATAGGCCCAGGCCACACCTGCTTTGGGGGAAGGTGACGTAGTGGGTGCGAAGCTGACATCTGATCAGAAAGTTGCCGCAGGACAGCCAATATGCAAGCGAGCCGTCTTGCCTATATGTGCATGCTGCCACAACGCGTTTTACATTAATTACATTAGTAACTGAGTACTTCATCACATAGAAATGATCAAATAGAAATTATCTGATGGAAGTTATCATAGTTTTTTTTTTTTTTTTCTTCATGACAATCTACTATGGTATTGTACCAATTTGTACAATACCAAATTGTACCAATTTGGTACATTGTACCAAAACGGCATGTAAAAAAATTATAAAAACTAACAGCTAATGTCAATTTGAGTTTAAATGTTAGTTCTCATTCAAATACATACAGTATTGCTTTAAATGCTAGGATCTTGTCTCTTAGCCAACAATTCAGATAATTAAGGACATTACTTAAAAAAAAAACATAACAATTATTAAAATACTTAATGTGGAAAACTTAAGAGAAACTGTCTGGTTCAGTACAAATGCGATTACATTACACTAGTGTCAAGTATTTGTTTAGGCATCCAGTTAGTGATTTTGCTCATGTGTGATGTCCGGCTGCCAAATCATGGTTGTGATTCTGGCCTCAATATTAAATCTTGGGACAAAAGATCCCACGTGAGAATTATAATCAAAAATGACCTCAGTGGGAAGCATCCGGATGATTAATGATCCCTGACAGGTGTTGCAAGAGCAATGCAACCGACAAAGAAAATAAAAAATGAATAAAACACTCTCCACAGGTGGTAACATCTAGATCTCGACTTCTCCTCACATAATTCTCATATCTTTGGGCAGTTTTAATACATTTCTGCAGCAGACCCACTGAGCTTGGGGTCTCTGTTCAGTCTGAACAGTCCAGAGAAGAGTCCAGCAGCTTTGTGCTATTAAAGAAATAGTCCAGAAGAAAATAGTAACCTGATACACTTTGAGGTGAGAGCACAAATCATATAAGACGTTCATGAGCCACAAATCTCTCCTGTGTCTGAAACATCACAGAAATGTGCATGACAGCGTGGATGACAGAGCCAGTAGCCTGTGATCAGCCAGAATATGAAAATAGCAGACTGACATACACCTACTTTCCTGCACTGTGACCTGCATTAGATCAGATCTCCAAGTAGAATACAATCCACAACATTATATTCTGACATGCAATATCAAAATAAAGAAATTCAACAAAATGATTTTTTGTATTTTTTTGACAACTTGACATTCTACTAACTATAAGTAACATTTTAACTAAATGTCAACTAGCAGTCATCTGAGTATCAGTAGACTGTTTAATCACTAACACTTTATTTTGATGCTCCCCCAACAGATATTCTACTTACACCTACTGTAACCCTAACCTAATAGTCAACTAACAGTCTACTATTATGAGTAACTTGTAGTTGCAAAGTTACTTACTGTACAGTACAGTTAGTAGAATGTATAAAGTGGACCATCTTGGTTGGGAAATTTCATTGTATTCAATTACATTTTCTCACTGAAATAGGCGTTTTAGAGAGCAATACAACCTATACATTTCAATCAAGGTTGGGTAGAATCTAAATGGTCTCTTTCTATTATGAGTTGGAATTTGATGTCACTAAGGATGTTGAACCGGGATTTGAATTGGATTGACAGAATTGACTGACTTTCAGTTTCAAAAAAGATTAACTAGCCATTTGTCTAAGGCACTTATATTATTTTTTGCAACAGCAAAACAATTACAATTCATAAATATAATTAATTTGGACTATTTATGCCCATGCATATCTTAAATCAAATAATTTGACATGTAGAATAGATTTTGTTTGATAAGAAATATTTTTTAAAACTACATTCAATACTGTTCACTGAAACAGTCACAATTTGTTTTCAGATTTCTTAATAACTAAATATTGTACAAGCAAGAGTGCTGTTGTATTGCACATTCATTTAACAGTATATTTTTTAATACTATCAAAAAAATTATGTTAAAAATTATGTATAACCTGCACTGAAGAGAAATTTCTAAATTTCTGGTAAGTTAGTTTGCATTTGCTCGCCAATAAAAATAGCTCCTAAAAAGCCAAAGCATTGGACAAAATACACACTGTAATATTATTAAAACTAATAATTATTGTTACATTCAATATGCATTAACATACGGTAGATGTTTGGCCAGATGAAAAAGTGTAAAATGATGTTGTGTAATCACTTCCACTGTAAAAATTACAGCTTTATCTTTAGCTTTATCTAATCAAAAAAAATTGTGGAAAAAGATTACAAGCAATATTATTAATTAAATGTAACAAATTAGAATTGAGTAATAATTAATCAAATGAATTCCTTAAAAGTTAACCAATTAAAATAAGTAAAACTTACAAAAACAACCAAAAAAAAAACCTAAATTTAAGTCACCATTATGGTGATCAGTGTTTGTTTTTAGGTTTGTTTTAAAATGACGGTTTTCTCCTTCAGTGATTCTGCTTGTTAACATCAGGTGTCTTCATTGTTGGCAATATAAAATAAACAGTTCTTAATTAATCTTTGACGTCTGTCAGTTAGTGAGATATTTTTCTTAAATTTTTTGTAAGGATTAATTTGATTAATTATTATTCAATTCTAATTTGTTAAATTTAATTAATAATATTGCTTGTAATCTGTTGCCACAATTCTATTGATTAGATAAAGCATATTCATGTGTAATAATGTTTAAAAATCTTTTCTTTTTTTACAATTCCTCATTTCGTTTTCGGTCTCAATTCAAACTCAGTACCTGAAGTTGCACTCACATTCTTAATTCTAAATGTCACACAACCCCGACTTCAATGCACATGTAATTCTCCTGGAGAAAGTTGCAGGGTGAACTTGTGGTGAAGCCAGATGGTCCTTGGAACATTAAAACTAGTTACATCAACGTCCAACCAGGCTGAGAGTACTGAGGCTGCCAGGTGAAATCACTACGGCAATATATAACCAGACTTCACCTCGCATAACGCCAAGCTGCCACAACAATCACTCCCTTCGGTCTTTGTGATGTCGGCTATTAATAAAATGCCCAACAGTGCTAATTCCTTAAAAAACACTGAATATAATGGTGCTCCGGGGCGAGCCTGTGAATATCGACTGACAGCTTAATTAGGAAAGTGCTACAAGTCTGCAAGTAATGAGGGACGCATGTTTTGAAGAAGGGATTGAAGACAAACGAAGATCTGTTTACCTTCGTTTGTCTTCAGTTCCTCCTACAAAACATACGTCCTCCATTAAAGTTAACATGAAAGCACATTTTGTTCTTCCACGGAGATTTATGTATTATTTTCGATAGCACACGTTCCAGGTTATAAGTTCCGGATGTGCATAAATTGCTGTTGAAATAACGACGTGTTATACTAATATAACAATTTGATACTTGGCATAATACTTTTCTTTTTAAATAAATCTCCATGCAAGAACGAAAATAAGTGCATTTTAGTGAGTGTGCTGGGAAACCCTTTGGGCCTCGGTCATGAAACACGAGCAGAACGAATCTTTTTGTAAAACATTCATGAATCCAATTAAATTAAATGCGGTATTTTGTGTCGCAATGGTTTTGCAAACGATTTGCACAGAAATTTGCTCTGCTCGCGTTTCACGAACGAAGCCCACTGAGATTTTGCGATTGCTACGGTGGTTTCTTTCAAGCATTTTACGCAATTACACTCTTTATTGATTTTTAATAAAGGTTTAAGTCATGTCCGCACTTGAATCGCATGTGCTAAGAACACAGATGTCTTTGGGAATCGTAGCCGTTTAATATTTGTTTATGAAGGGGTGGTATTAAACTACCTGCAGCTGCTGCAGCGCAGTCCATTTTCATGTTTTCATGCACAATGATTCATTTAAAAACCACTGTCAAATGAATGAATCAAATGAAAAGGAAACTTCAAAGCTTATGGCTTTATAACAATTGCAAGAAAGGGAACTCCTTTGGTGGGATTATCTTGGATTATTATTTGGTATGTTGTGTGTTGCATGGTAAGGCCAGGCAAATAACTCCAATATGTGTGACTTGGTAAAACCACCAAAGAGATGTAGATTAATGTATCATGTCATCATTCATTTCCTAGATTTTGATACTAAAGGGAACTGATGCAAAAGTGTAAAATGTGGCCTTTCCAAATCCCACAAACTCCTGGCTCAGAATTTGTAGAAACATAATCTCTGAAACAAAAATGAAACCAAATCTCCTGGCCCATGCACCTCATATTTCACAGTAGGGTGATCTTATGTTTCCAAATGTAACATAGACAGCAACTGTATCATACTTTGATCACCACAGTATTACAAAGATCTATTATTAAACAGATTGACAATCAATAACAGAATCATTGGCATCACTTCTGCAAGTCCAGTTTTTAAATCCTTCATTTATTTTAATAACACTGTTTGGTTGCAATTAAATTATCCACACTGGACCATAAAGTGAAGTTAATTTTCAAGGCAAATTTTAAACATATCCGATAATTTTGACGCTAACATCATTATTAGATTGCGTTTGTGTACCCAGCAGGGAATTTCAGCTCCTTCCTAGCATTGTAAACATCTGTTTTCTCTTAACATTTGGTCACAGTTTATTTTCATTATTTTGAAAATTGTAAATACGCTGCTATTATCTGTTTCTACTTGCAAATTCATTTAAAGGCTAGTTTATCACTTAATTTGGCAAATTGCAATATATAACGCAGTCTGAGTCTGACGGCTCCTCGTTACATTTACGAGATGCATCTAGAGTCCACTCTGTCTTCATAATCTTCTGTTGTGGCACATTTTATTTTTCCAGTTCACTTGTTGTTTTATGGTCGTTTAGAAGAGAAAGGTCTTGAGTAATGGGCAAAGTGGAAACATTCTGAAGAGTCTGTTATACGTATTAGTGTCTCATTTATTTACAGTTCCGTTCACTCACGAGTCACGCCACACACTGAGAATGTAAATGTTCACGCCATGTTTGCCAACATCTCTCTAACTCTCTCTCTTGTAAAATATCAACAATGCCTAATAATAAGTGAAAGGATATAGTATAGCAATAAGTATAGCAATTAAACAGACAATTAAATAGTCAGCAATTATGCTGTATGCTGTACATTTTTATGCTTACAGAATATTGTTCAAGTTCATAAGCTGTACTATTTGTATGACCTATAAATATTCACCTCTTAAAGGTTCACCCAAATAGGGACAGCTTTGTCATCATTTACTCACCCTCGTCATTCCGAACCCATAAGACGTTAATCCTCATAAGACGAATGGAGATATTTTCATGAAATGTGAGATTTCTGTCTTTTCACCTAAACCACTGACACTTCAAAACGTTCATAAAGAGATCGTAAAAAAAGAAAAAAATCTTCAGAAATAGTTTAATCATGTCTTCTAAAGAGACACGGTCACTTTATTTGATAAACAGATTTAATTTAGACTTTTGATCAGTGAACGTTCATACAGCACTCAAATATGGTTAACAGAAGCTCAACCAAACTTGGCGCGCAATAACCAATCAGGTTTATTCATCATAATTGGATTCTCACAGTTGACAGTTGAGCCCCTCTTTACAATATTTGAATATTTTATGTATGTTTGCTGATCAGTGTTTATATGCGAATAATAGTAGCCTAAATAAAATCAAATAAAGTGATCCTGTCTCTTCAAAAGACTTGAAGAGAAGATTCTCTTTGGCCTGGTTTCACAGACAGGGTTTAAATTAAGCCAGGATAGGCTTTTGTTTAATAACAAAAGCCTATCCTGTTGTTTAATTTAAAGGGTTAGTTAGAATGTTCTGTGTTCCGAAGATGAACAGGGGTCTTAAATCCCTCAACACACATTAAAGGGATAGTTCGCTTTGAAATTGATATGTTTTAGCTTACCTTAAGGGCATCCAATATGTAGGTGTCTCTGTTTCAGCAGTATTTTCAATTTTGATATTTTTAGGTCAAACCGTTCATGTCTATGAGTCATTTAATGGATGTCTATGGGGTCCACCTCAAAGAGCATGCACAGAGAAGTCCAAATTAAACATGATTCAATGACTCGTAAATGTAAATACACATTGATGGCCTAAGACACAAACACGTCAAACAGTATTTATATCGTTTTTACCTCTTGTCACCGCAGCCACAAAGCGCCCGCGCCCTCAGATCACTTGGACGTGGCTGTGGTTACAAGAGGTAAAATCTATATAAATACTGTTCGTTTTCTCACACAAACCGCTCGTTTCGTGTCTTGGTCCATCAATGTGTACTTACATTTATGAGTCATTAAATCATGTTTAATTTGAACTTCTCTTTGCATGCTCTTTGAGGTGGACCCCATAGACCTCCATTATATGACTGAAAGACACAAACGGTTTGACCTAAAAATGTCAAAATTGAAAATACTGTGGAAACAAAGACACCTATATCTTGGATGCCCTTGAGGTAAGCTAAAACATACCAAAAAATAATTTCAAAGTGAACTATCCCTTTAATGACATAATTTTTGCCTTAGTAAAATAAAAACATTACTGTGCATCTTAAGACAAAAAAAATGGCACTGACTTATTTTAAGATAGTTATGTTGAGTTAAAACAGCTCAAACATGCATTGTAGGTCTAGTCTAGGACCCTGTTTGTGAAACCAAAGGGTTAACGAACAGGCATCTGAGTTTTGGGTGAATAGGCTTTTAATGGAGGGACAGAAATCTCTCACATTTCATTCAAAAATCTTAATTTTTCTTTCTGAGATGAACAAAAGTCGTACGGCCTTGGAACGACATGAGAGAGTAAATGATGAAAGAATTGTTCCTAATTTTTTGGGTGAACTATCCCTTTCTCTTCTGGAGAATATTATGCATGTGTTTGAGTATCTGCTTAATGTCTCAGATATAGAAAAAAAAAAAAACTCATGTTTTCTTTCACAGGCAGAAACATCTGTCAGAGCCTCAGATCTATCATTAGCACACTATTCTACGTGCACTCACTGTGTTTGTGTTGAGTGCACACATGTGTGTTTTCGCTGCTGCTGGGGGAGGAGAAAAACACTCCAAACTCTTTGTGTCACTTCGAGCACAGTCAGACAAGAAGAGAGAAGAGGACAGGAAGGACTGTTCGATGACTGGCAAATCAAATTCTGCCATGCGGTATTCATCAAAATACTCCAGCAATCATTTCAATGAAATAACCGCCCAATTCTGGTGCAAACGTTTTCAACTGGACAAAAATTTGGGCTCCACGAGCCAAAAAAAAAAAACGGTTCTGAACAACATGGGCATGTTACCCACACTTGCAGAAGGAAAACAAATGACGCAGTGTTGTGAAATGGCACAATCTCACTCCAGACAGCATCTGGTCAAAAACACTCCTCATTTTCTCAGATATAAGCCTTTATTTTATACACACAATAAATAAATATGTTTCCTCACCATTTCCTTCCTTTTTAATGACTATTTCAAGACCTAAAACTCAAGCAGTTGCTGCGATCAACGAAAACGAGAGGCTAAAGGCTAACCGTCAGCTATAGCTAATACCCAAACTGCCCTCACTGGACAACTTCCTGTCATTTGTCTCAGAGCAAACAGGCAGGAAATAGCTTTGAATATAGCTATGCTGCATTTTAACATGCTAGCATCACACAGAGAGGCTCACGCAGAGAGACAGTTATTTATGATGAATGCCGCTCTCCTGAGAGTCTGGAGAACCGGCTGCTCATGGATCTAAAGTGCACCGTGACCTCAGACACGCTGAGAATCGCACGATGACAACTATAGAGCCCTCTACAGCCGAGCTCTGAGGACATGATGGAATTTGAATATATTTAACAACATATCATTTGACACTTCACTCAATGCCTGCGGAGAAGAGAGAGGTTTCCAGGAATGGGTGACGAGCAAAACACGCATAAGTCATTTAGAAAGGTGTACTGTGGATATTTATCATATTTAATATGTCTGCTTGTACTGAATGATATATCCATCTGTAGTGGGGTTATGAATGCAAGCGTATTCATGAATCCATGACTCCATCAGCACTTCAGACTAACACACGGATGAAATGTAAGGTTAAAATGTCCAAAAAGTCTTGAAAGGTGAAAGTTACACAATCATTCTGGTTTGCGATCGTTTTAAAATAAATCCCCAACTCTAACTATTCAATTGCTGCGAACAATTCAGCCCTTACATGTGGACTGTATTCCAACCTTGTGTTGTCATTTCCTAGGGTGTCCAATTCAGGTTTGTTGTTTTCTATATGTTAGGGGTGTAACGATACCCTCAATTTCACGATTCGATACATATAACGATACTGAACTCACAATACGATATTATTGCGATACTCCAAGACATATGGTAAAGACAAGACATATGTTGATTTAAAATGCTAACTTAGATATTACATTGTGGGTTTAAATGAATAGGCTTGGACTTGGTGCTTGTAACCCAAGGACAATAAAATATTGATGATTCTGAAGCTGAAAATACTGCGTTATTGTAAATGAATATGCTTGCCTTGCACGCTTTCACTGACTAGATATATTTAAAATAATGTCGGCCGCTTTTTACTGGTTACATAAATTTGACATTATCAGGACCCACAAATATTCCCCAATCGCATTATTATATAATCAAGATTATACATAGTAAAACTCTGATTGTTTAAAAGATTGTAGTAAAAAATTGATTGTTTCTCACACAGTATTTTTATTTTTGGGGAACTATCCACGATACGTATTGTTGAATTTTTGTATTGCGATATATTGTTACACCCCTACTAAATGTTTTTTATTAAAACAGGTTATTAGGTTTTATTATTAGGTTTTATTAAAACCTCTCATTATAGACACTTAATCTATACATGTAATTATATAATCAGAGGTTTCAATGTTAAATTCATCTTAAAATATAACTACCAACTATATTTTTACATTTTCTTTATGTAGTGATGGGCAATGATTAATCCAATATATCGCATTAGGGCTGTCAAACGATTAATCGCGATTAATCGCATCCAAAATAAAAGTTTGTGTTTGCATAATATATATCATTTTGTATATACACACATGCATGTATATTTAAGAAAAAAAAAACATTATTTATGTATGAAATATTTATATATAATATAAATACAAACAGTATATACATGAAAATATTTCTTAAATATAAACAAGCATGTGTGTGTATTTAAATAAATACCCACACATATTATGTAAACACAAACTTTTATTTTAGACGCGATTAATCATTTGGCAGCCATATTGCCTCCAAAATAAAAGTTTGTGCTTACATAATGGTGTGTGTACTGTGTGTATTATTTTTTTTATAAATACAAATGTATACATTTAAGAAAAATTTGTATTTATGTACAAAATAATTATACAGAGTACACACAAATATATTATGTAAACACAAACTTTTATTTTGGATGCGATTAATCGTTGCCCAGCACTAAAAATAATTAAAGATTTATGGCAAGAAAAAAGTCTTTTCAAAATGTTTTTTTACTTGCTAAAACAGTATGATCAAACAGATGACAGAAGACTTGTAGTAGATTGTGTACAACAGGTTTTCAGCAAAGTTTTGATCATGAGTAAAAGCTTTAGGTATGTGCCAGTAGGCTTTACAGGGTTAAAAATCAATCGCTTTAAGGGATATTTAGGAATATTTAAAATGACTGAGTTCACCAAATTGACATTGCATTTACAGTATGTCGGAAATGCAGATTTTATAAAGCTACATTTAATTGTAAGAAAGTAACATTGACTGAATTCAGAGAATGCAGTGAAAGAGGAGTACAACAAGAGGCATCGTGCAACTGTATAACTTGAGAGTTTCTCAAGCGCCCTGACCTTGAATTGTCTCAGATGGTTTGCTTTAACTTAACTGGGCTAAACTGTAGCGAGTGTAGAGGTGAAAGCTAGAATGACCTTGGGCTTGTCTCACCACGGTTTGTTTTAACTGGCAGGGGGCTTTCGCGCCCATTACTGATACCTCTAAACGAGAAAGGGTCAGAAAAGCCGACCCGTGCGGAGTGGAAATGGATGAGGCAGGACATCTCTCTGCAATTCCCCTGCCACTCGCCAGTGACTGCGCAGGGGACGTCCTGATTGCTAACAGACCCGTCTGTGCCACGCACCCAGGTGTCTTCATTCTCCCCCATCAGTCATGCACACGACGGGCCTTTTGCTGCAGCACACATGCTGAGATCCACAGCGAGAGAGATTCCTTTGCTAAGTGTGTTTAGTCGTAATACCTCTTACAGCCGCCCTGTCAAACGCAGATGTTTGGAAAATACGGGTGAAAGTTAGAAGAGTGCTTTTTTGCCGAATCTGGCACGAAGACGATAACGGTTTAGGTATGAATGAACAACATTCGGATCTGTTTGACGCCAAGAGCAGTTCAGAAACTCTCATCTGAGCTTGTATATCAATTTTAATAAGAAAATGTGCAGCATGACCTGCACTGGAACTCGCACAGTGCCTGACATAAAATTTAGTACAATCTTTCCACAGTAAATCTGCTTTAAACAAATAATCTCGCTCCGGTTGACTGTACCTGATAGTGATTTGAGTTTACATTGAGATTACTGCAACGATTATAATAATAAAACAATGGGGGGAAAAAAGCGAGTCTGTCAAGGAAAACCCCAAAATATGTCATTTAATTCCCCTCATGGAGTGTTGGATCAGAATTCATCAAGAACACTGTATGAAATCACCGCAAAGTTCTAATGCACCCAAACAAAATATCACACCTGATCCAACCAAAACATTTTGTGTGTGTGTGTGAATCACCCTCATAAATATGCATATAGAAAAGACTACTACTGTAGGCAAACCTGATTTGAATCGCATGCAAAAACGGCTCTTCCTCTCAGAACTACGGGTGCTTTACAGTGTCATTTTCTGAAATCATTGTCAGCTGTTGTTTCCACTGGCCTTTTGTATATGTCATCATTCAGCTTCATTCTGTTCTATCCTTGATCTGACATTTTCGGTACTACAAAAGGTCTCTGACAGGTCCTCTGAGATTTCTGCCTTTCAAACAATTATTCACCCATAAAATGATCTGAAAATGTGGGACAATGTCTGTGTGTTTGTGACTATGAAACATGAAATTGGACACTGGATTTACAAACAGGCAAAGCACAGCTGTTAAAAGTGATCAATAAAACCATATGCTTGGCTGATATTCTCATCATTTTAAACCTATGCGTTTCTGGAAACAAGCAGCAACAATTACATCACTGTACCAATGGTTCTGGACATCAATGAGAAAAACAACAACAACACAACATAATTCAGAAGAGCTCAAACACAGAAAGCATCTGAGATATTACATTAAACCATATACAGAACTAAAGATAACTGATTAAACAAACAATATGCACCATTAAATTTGTTAAAGGCACTTTTGTGAAACCCTGAGGGCCTAACCCAATATAGGCCTATACTATAGCGGAGTATGCATGTTGCTGTAATCTCCTACCTGTTAATGTTACATCGCTGTAGATGTTGGAGAGCTGTTCTTTCAACAACACCTGTTGCATCTGAGCCGCTTTTTCCCGCTGGAGTTCCAGCATCATTTCCGGGTGGCTGGCCAGCTTGCAGCCCTTCTGTTTGTCCAGGGCGAAGTCACTCCGCACTATGTCTGCATGGAAACCGCCATAATGATTTTGGAGTTATTTTTTGTGAGTATTTGAAAGGGGTGTCCGCTTAACGATTAACCGACATAATTTGTCAACCGGTAACGTTAGAGATTTAGGACCGCTCACATGATGTTAATGTGCTACGCAGTCACGAAAGCTTATCGTTAGCATTCGTTTTTAAGTATTGCGTTTAAAAAAAGTTATTTTAAACGTTATAGTAAGCAGCGAAAGACAACTCTATTAGCTTTGCAGGTGTTGTCGGTTAGAATGTGTGCGCACGTGAAGTCGCTGCTCTATAGCGCGTGAGAACCATAGACTTTAAAATAGGGTGAGAACTGAACCGCGTGCTTTTTTGTTGATTAATTATATATAAACGCTTAAATGCGCATGTTTATGTCAAAGTTACCTTGTATTTGTAAGTAAACACAGTCATTTATGTCTTTTAAAAGAGTAGTTCACTTTAATAAAAAAAAAAAAACTTTTGCTGATAGCCTACTCACGTCATCCAAGATGTCCAAGCCATTCTGTCTTCAGTCGAAAAGAAATTAAGGTTATGATGAAAACATTCCAGCATTTTTCTCAATATAATGGACTTCAATGGGAACCAAACGGTTCAAGGTCCAAAAACAGTTTCAGTACAAACTGCAAACTGTTGAAAGGGCTTTAAATATTCCAGACGACGAATAAGGGTCTTATCAAGCGAAACGAAGTTTTATAAGCTCAAATGGTCGCTTTGCTCTGTTCTGTATCTTTTCGTATCATTTGGTTCATTCAACGAACGAAATGAACGAGTTGACTCGAGAAAAGATTCGTTCATTTTGATGAACAAGTGAACAGGAGAGTCACGAACGTACATCACAGAAAAGAGCAAGGCGACCATTTGAGCTTATAATACTTAAACTTTTTTTTTTTTTTTTTTTTTTTAAATGAGTGATCGTTTCGCTTGATAGGACCCTTATTCATCGTCTGGAATCGTTTAAAGCCCTTTGAACAGTTTGCAGTTTGCACTGAAACTGTCTTTTGGACCTTGAACCGTTTGGTAGTATGTCCATTATGGAGAAAAATCCTGGAATGTTTTCATCAAAAACCTTAATTTTTTTTCGACTGAAGAAAGAATGACATGGACATCTTGGATGACATGGGGGTGAGTAAATTATCAGCAAAAGTTTTCTAAAAGTGAACTACTACTTTAACGTAAACAGTTGAGAAACAATGTACACAGGTATTAGCCTACTGAAAACATGGAATCCCTCTTAAAGTGACAGCATCCAAATTTTGGCTATACAATTTAGCAACAAATTTAGGCTAAAAATATAAATTTCTCTCATTGCTCTTCACTGAAACATCCTTTTAGACATTTGATTACAATTTTTGGTACTAGCCATTTCTTATTTAGTGCTTAGATTTCTATGTCTATTTTAATTTGTGTCTTTGTCCTATTCTAGTTTGTTTTCATGCTTGTAATTCTGTTCTTTATTCTTTCTTGATCACTGTTTACTTGTCTTCAGTAAGCTTGAAGTAAGCTTTTTTGTGATATTGGAATTACAATGGTATCAAAAAAGTTTATAGATATCATAAACCTTATTTAAAGCAAAAATAATGTGATATATACCAGTATTGTGGTATAAGCTTTTGGTCATATCGCCCACCCTATCTAACTAACCACTAGAGCAATGTGGTTTGCATTGTGGACATGTTTTCAAGATACTCAAAATATATTTCTTTTTGTTCTGTGTTTATCCCAAGACGTATGACGTCTTGGGACGTCTTTTGACCATACGTCAACATCCGCCGTTTTAGGGTACCCTTTAACGTCGGTTAGATGACGTTATCGGATCCTAACCCTACCCCAGACCTAAACCTACCCCGTCACCTAACTGATTCAGTTATATGACGTCTTGGGATGAGACTGTGTTATTTATTGATAAAACAAGTATTCTGAATTAAAAAGGCATTTCTTTTTCAAAAGGTATGCACTGATTAAATGAAAACATCAATATTTATTAAAATATAGCCTACATTAAGTTTATGCATGCACATTTGTCCACATATGGAATGACACATACAGCTTTAATATCATGATTGTAAATAGTATTTCTGGAACTTACAACAAGTTGTGTTGTTTCCTCATTAAGTTTTCTGAGGTAGAAAACTTCTCAATAATATATTTAAAATAACTGCCTAATTAAAAAAATGACCAAATTAGATCTCACCATCTTCGTAGTTTTTCAGGTAATAGTCCGGTCCAGGCCCTCTAAACTTTGCAAGGTTCTTCAGGTTGTGAAACTGGAGGAAGTCAGTCCGTTTGCCCCCAAACCTCAAATAAGCTGGAGAGAGTCCCCGTGCCAGAGTGACTAACCGCTTGGAGCTGTGGATACAGAAAGATGTAGATCACAGATTCAGCTATTCTCAGAGAAACCCGTAGGGCTAATACAGAATCACTTTCCAAATGAGAGCTGTTTCTGCCAGACAGAATGCTTAAAAATCAGTCATGTGCAATCTAAAAGAGGCCACTCACATTAAATATAGTAGTCATAAGAAGAAAGCTATTTTGGTTACCTGATTAAACATTAAATAGTGCATAAAATCACAAAGATAGCTTTTCTTCATGATTTTAGACCATGGAGGGAAGATGAAGAATCAACTAAAAAAAAGTTAGAGAAAAAAAGCCTTTCTTTTTAAGGCTTGTTACTTTATGATCTTCATCCCTTTAAATTATATAAAGGCACAAAAACATTATATAACATATTATAATACACATTTAGCCTACGTTATGTGCTACGTTATGTACGTTATGTGTAAAAGGCTGTAATGCCGGCACGAGAACAATTATCATATTCAAAGCCATAATAGACTATTTTAAAACTCATAATTAAAACTTCTTTTTATTCTATTTATTTAATATGTTTTTTTTTACGCACTGACTTGTTGGATTGGTGCTTTAACTTTCTTTCGGAAACGCAGGATTGTGAGTTGACAACATGATTGTGTTTCAGGCCGCAGTGCTGAAATCAACAGCAGATTATTCACAGAGCTGACTTCTTTCGAAATAAATACATGCCAGAACCTTTTTAGAGATTTACTAAATAATGAGACATAATAAGGTACCAGTCGTAAAAAGAGAAGCCGTAAAAGGTGCACATAAAAAAAGGCCTATAAATTGTGCAAATATTCCGCCTATGAGAACCCAGAATAAAAAAAATAAAACAACAAATAAAAAAAAGAATAATAAAATTAAATTAAATTTTATTGAAATAAAATAAAGCTTCTAAGTGAATTGTTCTATGTGAATTGTTTTACTTTATTTTGTGAAGCAGCAAAGCAAGCTAAATTGCCACGAACTATAAGCGGTGAAGCCTGCGTTGTGGTCTCCGGGCCGAAACTCTATTTTAGAAAATACATTTTGGAGACAAAGTATCTGCTGTCATGTCCAACAATGATTTAATACATTTAAATAGCATGTTATTTTTTCGAAAATGACAACAAAAGGTTAAGTTTAAAGGACAAATAATAGTGGTGCAACTTACTGCAGAATCATGGCGATATGACGGCAATATATAGATAATTATATAGGCTATACGATTATGGTATTGTTACCTAACATTATGAAACCTTATTTTGAACGTATGCATGTGAATATCATGAGCTAAACATATGCCACAAATATCACTAGTAGCCTATCACTTCAAATCTGTTTGCGAAGTTATTTTCAAACCAAATAAGTTGTGGGGGGAGATAATAAGTTGTGAGTAAGTTTTCAAGTACTATAGAAATGTCACATCCCGCCTTTAATTTGGTCATTTTTTCAATCCATATGTAGAATGAAACGAAGTAGCAATGTAAAACCCCTTTAAAGGCTATAGCCTACCGCGTAAATCTGACAGAAAACGAACAATAATGCCACGACAGCAGATTGGGGTTCATATTTATGTGGGCCACTTCTTAAATTCTACTGAATCTATTAGTTCCAACTCCTCATCCTGATAAATCACAATAATAAATATTCGATAATGCATCGGAAGTAAACACTATATCGATATTCAAACCTATGTTAGGCTCTATAAAAGACACTTACATTTCGGTTCTCCGTATGTTTTTTGTCTTTTCTCCTCTGGGGGTTGGGACACTCATATTCACTTCCAGGTCAAGCCCTGGTGTGCAAATTAACACAACCATTCAAATCTGCGCGTATTTTCAGGTTTTACGCTCTAATATAAAGGCATTCGTTCATCGAGTCATATCATGGACTAACATCACCCCACAACGCGGTTTCGTTGGGATTAAACAGATGTTGTTTTAAGCATTGCGTGTAAACATGAATTCTACTTTACGCGTAAAATAAATGTCCATGAGTGCGAAAACGCATTACACGATAACAGCTAAGCTGTAAAGAAAAGCTAAGTGCAACCAAACATAAAATTTAAACATCTAATAAAAGGAAAAGGGACTGGTAACCTAACGTTACTTTTAGAAAATAACCTACTGGATTTTGTAGCCTACTCAAGGGAGCGGTTGATAGATTAAAAAGTAGTATCAATAGCATATTATGTGTTTGGGTAGCCTAAATGTGTTATTTAGGAAAACAAAAAAAAAAACATGTTGGGAAATCCAGTTAAATCCGAGTAGATGTGTTTGGAACATCGAAGATGGTTTCTAGCTGGTCATTATCATGGTCAAGCTTAACCACTTCAAGATTGTATGTTGCTACAAAAGGTTTTGTGAAGCACTTTTACCATCCATGGAACATTTCCATTCCACAAAAGTTCCTTTAAAGTAGAATAAGGTTATTTAGATAAGAAAAAAGTTTATTTTAAGAACTGGTGATTTAGCGAGTATCCAAAAATGTTTCTTTAATGGTATTGTTGCGAAAACAAAACTTTTGGAACCTTAATTTTTAAGAGTGTATTCCGACAACCAGCCTTAAATCACCTTGTTCCAAAACACACACTGACCTCTCCAGCAGGCAATTGCGATCTTCCCAAATCAACACAAACACATCAGCATCACCAGGCGCAGGATGCGATTGCAAAAAACTGTAATACCTTAAGAAGTCCAGCCAGCCATCCTTTACGATAGATGGGTCCAACTGCAACGAGAGGAAGTTGTCATTCAAAACTTTGACCGGGCTTCGAGTATTGACGTCCAGTAAAATTAAGGTCCTCTCCAGAAAGCTCTGTCTCTTCCCTCCGGACACTGGTCTCCTGTATGTAGCGGCGGAGGGAATGAGAGACTGGAGTATCAGTGCCAACCACAGTGACGAGCAGAACACTGGGCAGAGGAGCTGCCTGGGCATCTTCTGTCCTCAAGCACCGGGCGGAGCGCAGTGAAGGAGATCCAACAGAGATCTCCTTATAAAACCCGATCGAAAAGCACCTGAAGTGTTTTATGCCCCTCCTTGAGCGAGGATCGCTGGTGTCTCTTTCAGTAACCCCCCCACCCCCCTGTCTTCAGCTGTTTTGGAGTAAACTGACGCCCGAGGGCCAGCCTCCATCACACTGCTGCCCCTGCACCGCCCTCTGTAGTAACGCAACGGCTCTTAAAGGTAAGATGACTCTTATTTATCAGAAGCGTTTTCTGATGGGGGGTGTCTGGAGCATAATGTCTCTGCGTGGGCAAAAATAAGAAATACATAAATAGACGCAAACAGGGGTTCTTTGGTTCAATAAAAAAAAATCTTTTTTTTTTTTATATCCACAACCAGCTATAGGATCTTTGGAGTAAAAAGTTACTGATGATTCACATGCTCTTTGTTTTTAACTCCAGTTTATGGTTTGTTTTCGGTAGAACTATAAAAAATGTAAATAAAAATGAACAAAAAAAATAATTAATACAAAAATATACAATGGAATCACCAACCCGCCCGATCTCATTAATGTGCGTATCTAGCACGAATTTGATTTCCTGTACCATTTATACCGGGTTGTCTTCGCACAATGGAATATTTTTGTGCTTGAGTGAATAGTGAAGGACTGCCACTTGTTTATACGTTTACAGAAAAATAATTAAAAGCGTTGTATTATGTCTGGTTTGGCGGATGAACATTGCTCAGACTTAGCAAATCATCTAGTTTTGATTTTTTTTTTCGTCTTCGCTGACATAAAGTTGAAATGTTGATGCGGGCAGTTATTATAGCCTACATGTAAGCTATTCAACTGTAACATTATATTAATAAGTTATGACAACATGTTTGTACATTACCTTAATTCATCAAAATAAGTTAAGCATTTTTTTTAACGTTTTTATAGGTAGTTAAACAAGATTAAACTTATTTGATATGTTATCTGTTCAAGTATCTGTTTCCAGTATTGATAAGTAGCATAACTCACACACACACACACACACACACACACACACACACACACACACACACACATATATATATATGTTTCTTATTGAAATTACTTACTGGAAGGGAAATAATAAAATAAGTTAAAGAAGAAAATACAATAGCCATATGCACATTAGCCTACCTATAATGGCCGTTACATATTTCTCCGAGGGAAAAAAACACTTGAAATAATAATGACCAGATTGTATTATTATTATTATTATTTTGTAATGTGTGTTTTTTGCTGGGTAATTATTCACATCGCGACTCGGTCTAGGAAGCAGGAAAAATATAGCACTTATAGATCACGAAACAAAAATAATCTACCAATAATTTCGTGATCGGATAAGGAGCACATCGTGTTCTCCTAAACTATCCTAAACTAATCGTGTTCTCCATGTGTCAGAAGAAACTTTTGCTTGCTTTATCTTTTTTAAATATTCGTTTACAATAGACACCAACCCGAAAATAGTTTTCCATCTTTTCGATAAAGTAGCCTAATTGTTGTATACATATATATTTAATATTTCAAATAGCGCATTCAGGAGCAACACAAGTCTGACGCTGTTCTTTGTCCTTTCGCAGTGCTTTATGAAATGTGAATTTGAAATGCTTAACATTTGGTGTAGCCTTTAAATAGCCTATATCGACTTTAATAGTAGGGTGAATTTTTGCCGGCATGCCATCATCTCAACTGGTGACTGACATGTGTCATGCTCTTCTTAAACCTGACGTGCACAGGTCAATATAGACAATAATAATGCTCTGTCACCTGAGCCTTGATGCTGTTGTCCAATAATTGATTTTTTTTCTTGAGACTTTGGCCTAACATTCCGCGCGTCTTGGGACACTCATCCGCTTTCTGCAGAGAATAAAACAAAACAGAAAGAAAACAAGACTGCTGTTTTTACAGGCTATATTTCTTGGCAGAGAACCAGACAGGGTGCCTCTGTTTAACCTTAGATGTATGACAAGATTTATCAAGTTTTATATTAGAAATCTTTTGAAGTGCATTTAAGCTTTATGAAACTGGAACTCGCCGTTTTAGAGAGTATGGGTGCATGTAGCCTAAATATATCAAATAGGCAAGGTTTAACAGTGAGAAATTCTTATAGTTTTATGTAAAGCAAAACAGTATAAGCTATAAATGACTCAAGATAATTGTACATGTTGCTCCCCTTCATTTCTAAAAAATAATAATAAAAAAACATTTTGAAAAGTCTATAAACAGTGGGCTACATGCTTCCACTTTTTATATCCTAAATAATTAATTTAGTTTGTTCTTGCTACAAAATAGACTTTACATTTATTTTGAATATATTTAAGGGGGAATCTTCACTTAAATGTAATTTCTGTTTAAATGTTTATATTTAAATCAGTTCATATAAATCGATCTTATTTGCGCACATTATTAATTATTAAAATAACAGCTGACACGATTTTGCAGAAGGTTATGAGTCGCGTTATAAAACTCCATTACAAATAAGCTTGCACTATTTTGATCGGGTAATTTGTCAAAGTTCATAGGCTAAATAAATAAAAAAACACGTCGAGATTTTCAGTTACTAATATAATAATAGTTAAATGTCTACTCGCCTAGTTTAAAGTTCATGAACGCTATGGTCCTGTCCAAATCTATACATTTTAATTGCAGAAGAAATAATAGTACATAATCATATAAAACGCAACGCAATAATCACCTAATATAATAGGCTATTAAAATACATTGGATTAAACAACTGAATAATATGCACTAAAGTTGCATTATTTTCCATTTCCGATATTTTTTTTTTAATAAATAGGCTGTGTTATATTATTTGTGCTGTGATTTTTCCCTCTTCACACACATTAATAGAAAATATAGAGTCTTAAATAGTGAAGCCATCCGAGCACGGCACTCCCACTGTTTCCTAACAGGCTCCTGAAGGACGTGCAACATTTACACTAAATGGACCATCAATATTGTATGAGTTAAAAGTTTCCCGAGCCTGCTATCTGTCTTGTGAGCCTCCGTACAGAGTCAGAGCCCATGACAAGGTCAAGGCTTTACATACGAATATTGACGAGTCGTGGGCAACAAGAGAGAAAGGGAGATGAAGAAAAACCCTCCACATATTTGTCTCTGATTTACGAGGTGGAAGCGAGTGATGCTGAGCAGACGAAAGTGGTTAGCACACACAGCCAAACATCTCAAATTTCTTCTTTTTCTTAAAGTTTTATCTTACTCATGAACTTTTCGGATGGTGTCGCACTGGCTCTCTGCTTTAGGCCTGCGTCCAAACACTCGGGGAATAAAAAAACATGTTTATGAGACCGTTACTTATTGTTTCACCCTGCTATCGGCGAAGAGAGGTTGTTGTTGTTGTTGTTCTGTTGTTGTTGACATTTTTAAATAATATAACAAACATTCCACTGAACGAATTTCTTGGTTTGAGAAAAGAAAGATGGAATGCAAATCAATGAAGATTGTGTTATAAAATAGCCTAACTGAACAGTCGTGTTTTCATGGGTATTTATGTTGACCTACCCATAAAACTTTCTGCATTTTAACATTTTCCAAAAAAAAAAAAAAAAAAAACATCACTTATGATTTATAAGCTTTTTCCTCATTGGGGCCAAAGATGTCCCCACAAAGACAAGAATTTCGGATATTTTGTCCCTATTTTTGTTATTATTTATATTTTTGTCTCAGATTATACACACAGAATATCATGATCACACTCTCTCTCACACACACACACAGAGGTCTATGTGTGCATGTTTGAATAGATATTTAGAGCAATTTTATGTAAAAAAACAAAACTTTTTTATACAATTGTGAAATAAAATTTCTATTACATGTGTTGTTCTTATGTCACTATTTTTGAAATTGTTTTGCAAAATTTACATTTTATTCCATGAATCAAATAGCCTAACAATATCCCTTTGTCTAGAAGCTGGCAAGTCATGGCGAATTGTGATAGAGTGCCACCTTGTGGTGAAGACTCGTTAAATTCCACATAAAAGTAGATTTTTTTTGGATTAGGTTGAAATGGAAACAAATTTTCATTTAATGCCCTCATTGACCAATAAATTCAATAAGTGAATATGAAGAGTTCAGATGCAAAAGCCTCTAAATGCCATTTGAAATGTTCTTCTTTAATGATGATTTTTATCAAACTTGTATATTTAAGTTCAGTAATTTCACTTAAATAACAATTAATAGGTAATTATCATTGCCATTTAAGTGAAATCACTGAACTTAAATATACAAGCTTGATAAAAATGACCATTCTAGAAGAAAATTTCAAATGGCATTTAGAGGCTTTTGCATCTGAACTCTTCATATGAATATGGTACACTTTCTCATAACATGTCATGTTTAAATAGACAATTTAATGCTGATTAAAATTTAGTTGAATCTCGTATAATTAAAAAAAAAAAGTTTAAAATGGCTTAACTTATTTTGATGAGTTGAAGTAATATAAAAACGTATGTATGTTGTCATGATTCATTGATCGTGTCATTTTTGCAGCGTACATTCACTAAGAATATATTTATTTAGGCCTAGGCTAATAATTTTGCTAATTCAACATTTGTGATTCACTGAAATTCATTAGTTTTATGTTCAAATACCATTAGCTACTTTTTAGGCCACTGTCCAAAGCTTATAAAACAGGAAATTCAACACAGTGCATGGTGTGTACAATATAAAAGGCCGGTATCTTTTGATAGTTCTATACATCTGTTCACCGATCTTCTGGGTTTGTAGAGGTAAAATAACAAGAAATCGTTTCACACCATTTTGTTTCCCCAGTTCATTTAAATGCTACAATTATTTTCAGTGCAGTTCTCATGACTGCGACGCGTCATGACGTCACTGCGGTGTCATTTTTATTTACACGAGACTCCAGCTGTTAACACTGACTCGGCAAACAGAGTCGATATGTGTGTCCGTGGGTGTGTGTCTTCGCCACGTGATTCAGCTCGCCAATGTCCTTCTACAACCCACTCAGCATCATGGCTGCGGATGCTGCGGATGCTCTCCTCCCGCACCGCATCCCTGGACCATGCCTCCTTGCCCTGCTCCTGCTGATCGCCTCGGCTCTCCCCACACCGAGCCACGGGCTGCTGGGCTTCCGACCGGAGGCCACGGGGGGAGATCTGTCCGTGCAGGACGGGCTGCTGAAGGCCACCGAAGGGACGCGGTTCATGTTACGCGTGTACTATGCAGCATCACCGCAGAGGCTCAACCGGACCGTCAGCAGCTCCGGTGGAAGAGCCGCGCCGTGGATCGCCTTCATAGAGGAACCGGAGCCGGGCAGAGAGGGGCAGGTGCATCCCAAACGCAACTTGTGCGTGGAGGAAAGCGCGAGGAGCTCGGACATAGAGCTTCTCGGCTCCTTCAAGTCAGCCTCAAGTCAAAACTCCATCCTGGTGGAGCTGCTCGCCAAAGACCTCCGGAGAGGAGAGAAAATCAAGTATTACTCGATCTGCGCCTTTGACGGGATCAAGTGGGTGCATTACCGGACGCGCGACTTCTGGCTGGCGGTGGTGGAGCGGCTGCCGCATGCGGACGGGTGGCTTCAGGCGGGTCTTTCGGTGCTGTTGCTCGGGCTGTCCGCGCTCTTCAGCGGGCTGGTGATCAGCATGCTCGCGCTGGACCCGGTGGAGCTCCGAGTGCTGCAGAACAGCGGCACGGACATGGAGCAAAAGTACGCGCACAAGATCGAGTCGGTGCGCAAACACGGCAACTACGTCCTGTGCACCTTAGTGCTGTGCAACGTGTTTACCAACACTTTCCTGGTGGTTTGGATTTGCCAGATCCTCGGACTGACGCCCGTCTCCACCGCAGCGTGCACTTTTCTCATCTTCTTCATCGGAGAGATATTTCCGCACTCGGTTGCGTCCAGGCACGGCTTGGCTATCGCGTCTAAGACCGTGTGGCTGACCAAGACGCTGATGCTGCTGACTTTCCCCATCACGTATCCCATCAGCAAACTCCTAGACAACATGCTGCACCAGGAAATCAGCAACTTCTACACCCGGGAGAAGTTACTGGCCATGCTGAGAGTTACTGACCCGTATCATGACCTGGTGAAAGAGGAGCTGAACATCATCCAGGGAGCTCTGGAACTCAGGAGCAAAACGGTGGAAGATGTGCTGACCCCTCTCAACGACTGCTTCATGCTGGCCTCGGATGCCATCCTGGACTTCTACACCATGTCAGACGTGATGCAGAGTGGATACACTCGCATTCCAGTGTTTGAGAACGAAAGGTCTAATATTGTTGATATTATGTTTGTTAAAGATCTGGCCTTTGTTGATCCAGATGACTGCACCCCGTTAAAAACCATCACCCAGTTCTACAAGCACCCGCTGCACTGTGTCTTTAATGACACCAAACTGGATGCAATGCTGGAACAGTTCAAGAAAGGTAAGATGTTTGTTGTGTGAAGTTCGAACAAGTGATACTGAGAAGTCAGTGTGATTTCTTAAATGGATAGTTCACACAAAAATGAAAACTCTGCCATCATCTACTAACCCTCCATTCATTCCAAATCCAAACCTCTTTCTTCTGTCATGTATTTTAAACAACATTGCTATTTAAACAACTTTGGAGCCCATTAACTTTTATTGTATGAACAAAAACAACACACACACATGCATACATTTCAGATATGCAGGGTTGCAAAACAATGAGTTCAGGAGTATATCTATGATGAACTGTCCCTTTAAGAATATATTACAGTGGCAGTGCTTGGGAGAACATACTGTACTTCATGAAATTATAGATGAAAATATGCTGGTTAAATGTGATGCATTGCCCTTCCATTTGTCATTGCCCTCTGGCTATGTGGTCTATATAGCTATAAATAAATAAATAAATATTTATACATTTATATAATATTTTACATTTTATTTTGACATGCATTGCACATGAAGGATTTAGCATCAGCCTCATCCTTATAACTTCACCTGACATCTGCATGGTCAGAGGCTGAACTTGAATAAATTGAATTTGTTCCTATGGCAACTGCTTTAATTCTGTCATCACAGTTCGCCAAGACAGCAGGGATTGTTTGCTTGCAGACAAGCATGTTTTGACACACTTTTTTTCTTTCTAATACTGCATAAATGACTAAGCATGCAGTTTTCTCTTTATCTTGCCTTGCACAAAATCCTAGACAGTGATGTGATGCGTTCTGAAGCCTGCATGAAATCATAGTTTGGCCTTAACTGCATCGCAGTGGCAATTACGTAATGATGTCTTATTGAGATTGATGGTGTTTTCTACGAAGGCAATGCTACAGAGAGGCAGCAGGGTGCAGAATGCCTTAATTCAGCATAATGCAGTAACCTGTCAGATTTACTGCTCTCAGTGGGTACAAGATTCACCAGATTTGCCATCTCCGCAGGGCACAAATGTTCGCACACAGTAAAATAGTAAAGGGATCATCCGCAGTGTCAGTTCCATACCCGCTGTAGAGAATCCAGGGCGGTTTAAGCAAAGTCCCTGACCAAAAATAGGATTTTTTTTTTTTATCACGGACTGACACCGCACTGCACTTTAACCCTGGATTGAGTTTAATCTTTGAGCAAGACTTAGACTTCAATTTATTTTCTACCCCACAGAGAGAATTCATTCAATTTAGCACTGAGGTCAAAGTTCGGCTAGTGGATTGCTCTCATTTTTCAGTAATCGCTCCATTCAAATAAACATTGGAACTTTAAAGGATATGGAGTATTTGTGATGTTGATGTTGTTCACTGTCAGGTTGTATCTTTAGGGGTGCAACAGCTTGTCGCTGGGGCAGTATACCTTTAAAAGGACAACTTACCTTTTTTTACCACTAAAAGGTGCATTGTAATATTCTCTTAAAGGAATAGTTCACCCAAAAATGAGAATTCTGTCATTGATTACTCACCCTCATTTCGTTCTAAACCCCTAAGACTTTTGTTCATTTTCGAAGTCAATTGAAGATCTTTTTGATGAAATCTGAGAGCTTTCTGTCCATCCATTGACAGCGCGACTACCACTTTGATGCCTCAAAAAGTTCAGAAAGAGATTGTAAAACTAATCCACATGAATTGAGCGGTTTAGTCAAATTTTTCTGTAAAGACACAATCGCTTTATATGGTGAACAGATTGAATTTAAGCTTTTATTCACATAAATGTTCATCAACTCACACATTAGTTGTGGTAAACAGAAGTTCAAACATGTTTAACAGGTTAATAACAGGTTTATTCTTGTGTTACGCATCACGTTTGAGCTTCAGAAGAACCAATGAGGTTTTTTCTTGCAAATCAAGCAGGTTTGACTGAGTTCTATTTATGTTCGCTGATCAATGTTTATCTGTGTATAAAAGCCTAAATTAAATATGTTCGATATGTTCATTCGAGTCTCTTCAGAAAATTTGGACTAAACTGCTCGATTCATATGGATTCGTTTTATGATCTCTTTATGAACTTTTTGAAGCGTCAAATAGGGATAGGGATAGAAATCACTTATGTATCACAAAAAATATCTTCATTTGTGTTCTGAAGACAAACGAAAGTCATATTGGTAATGACAGAATTTTCATTTTTGGGGTGAACTAACCCTTTAAGGTACTAGTATGATGACCCTTTAAGACTACTGCCCCAGACAGATTAATAATGAATTAATGAATTACTGTCCATCCTGACTGTGTTCTTTGCTTTTCCGTGAGAGTTTGTTAAAGGGCCCTTATGATGGATTTTTAAAGATGACCTTTCATGTAGTGTGTAACATAGCTCTAAGTGACTGAAAACATCCAGCAAAGTTTTAAATCTCAAAGTGCACCATATTAGCCTTCGAAAACCCATACAACTTATGGCAGTTTTAGATTTGCTCTGCAAGTTAGTCTGGCAAAGAGCTCATTCAAGCCCATTTCTAATCCGTTGAAATTGCGGCACCAATCAGAAACGTTGGGGCGGGCTTTACACGATGATGTCAGCGCAGCGACGGTGAAGCAGATTTTGTACATTTAAAGATGGATGTCGCCCTGGAACTAGGGGTGTGACGGTTATAGTTGAACACCGTCATTAGAACTCTATAACCACCAAAACCATGTTTTGCCAAAAAAATGTTATCATAGAAAATGTTTAAATGCTAATATCAGCGTTCGAGGGAAACAGAGGCTGAGTTAGTGGTGCTTCGGAAGCTGCTGGAGATGATTCGGGAGAGGTCTGAAATCTCTGCCGCTTTACCAATCAGACTCCGCTGACATGATGCATTCGGTGGCGCAAGACCGGCAAGACCCCTGCTGCGCCCCAATTTGCCTACTTATACTACGCCCTAAAAGTATGTACTCTTTTTGTGAAGAAAAAGTACATACTTTTGAGTGTGTAGTAAAAGAGTAGGCAAGCTTTGGGATATACTACTTCGTCATCTTTAACGAATTTAATCATCTTTATCGAATTTAATTTCTTACCGTTTCTGAGAGAAATGTTGTCGCAGTCGTGAGTCTTTCATGCGGAGACCCTCCTCATGTGTGCAATTTAAATATAATGATGCATTTAAAAGTTAATGTCTAACCTAGCTTTACAAAAGTTCACAATGCTTCTGCAGATGCAATATAATGTGGACAACATTGAATAAATACATTTTTGTCAGGTTAGATACTGATAATTATTCACTCAAACCCATTTATCTAAACCTCTCTACGCAAGTACACAACCGCAGGACCTGGCCTGGACATGTACTGGCTTAAGCTGGGGGACACACCTGGCACTGCAGGATTTGAGTCCCTCTCGGTGTAGTGTGTTACTTATGGTAGCCTTTATTACTTTGGTCCCAGCTCTCTGCAGGTCATTCATCAGGTCCCTCTGTGTAGTTCTGGGATTTTTGTTCACCGTTCTCATGATCGTTTTTACCCTACGGGATGAGATCTTTCATGGAGCCCCAGATTGAGGGAGATTATCAGTGGTCTTGTATGTCTTCCATTTTCTTACAATTGCTCCCACAGTTGATTTTTTCACACCAAGCTGCTTGCCTATTGTAGATTCACTCTTCCCCAGCCTGGTGGAGGTCTACAATTTTCTTCCTGGTGTCCTTCGACAGCTCTTTGGTCTTGGCCACGGTTGAGTTTGGAGTGTGACTGTTTGAGGCTGTGGACAGGTGTCTTTTATACAGATAACAGGGTCAAACCAATAATACAGGTAACGAGTGGAGGACAGAGCTTCTTAAAGAAGGAGTTACAGGTCTGTGAAAACCAGAATTCTTGCTGGTTTGTGGGTGACCAAAAACTTATTTTCCACCATAATTTACAAATAAATTCTCTACAAATCCTACAATGAGATTTTTTTTTTCTCTCATAGTTGAAGTGTACCTATGATGAAAATTACAGACATAATCTCTCATTAATCTAAGTAGGACAACTTGCACAATCAGTGGCTGACTAAATACTTTTTGGCCCCACTGTATGTTTAAAGCACATTCCTTTCTAGTTGTCTTGCTGTTCATTTCAAATAAACGTAGAGCTAATCAGTGTCTGCTGTTTATTCAAACTAAGTTGTTCTAACAGACAAACGTCGCTCTTCATACGTCATCCCCTGCATCGCTCTGATTGGTTTTAGGTCTATCCAATTGCTCCCAGAGGCATTTGAGCTACTTCCGTTGGTGACGCACATTTGGAAATGATTTGTCTATGATGCTTTGCCATACCTTAACTCAGTTACAAACCGAGAATGGTCTTGTTTTAACCAGGCTAGCACCGATTATTGTCTTTCAAAAGTAAGAGTCGACTCTGAGTCAATGAAATAATTGTTTTTCAAATGAGTCATAAGCCGTTTCATTGAGACGTCAAGACAAAACATTAGCATATTGCCCGTGCAGACACCAGGGAAAACTTGAACCTCAAACACTTGCAGCTGATTCCTGGACAGCGTCATGTCGAGAAGACGCTATGCTCTACAATGTGAAGTTAAAGCCATATTTTTTTTTCACTGCCCAAAGACGAGCATGTGAGGAATCAGTGGTTCAAATTTATCTTTACCAATACACCACAGCAGTATAATCCTAATATTTTGCTGTTCCCTTTATTTTACTGACAACTACTTCTCAAATCTCAGAGTTCAATGCAGGATTCGCACTATTACCTATAACTGTGTCTATTAATGCAGATTGTCTGGCGTTCTCACAAATGTTACTTTGTGAAAATATTTGTTTTACCAACATTTATGTTACATCAGTCATTAACTTAGCTAATGTATACATTGCATATACGACATGCACTGTTATTGATAGAGTTTCCACGTGTTCACCACAATATATTAGAAAAATACTCTGCAAATAAATCAATGCAAGTAAAATAATTGGTTTGTTGATGGACATGCACTTGCTAATACCGATGGTGAGGAATTAGTTGCAACATCTCATAATGTACCTCAAACTAAGTAGTGTGTCACTGAGAAACGTCCAGCTCAAGTTGTCTTTTCGATGGAGTTCCGGGTTGAATGAATAGTTCTTCCAATGTTTCATCATCGGAGTTGCGCTCACATTGATATTGTAAAATCGACATCATTGTTTGTACTGTTGAGTTTACTGTGTTGGAAGCCTCAGGACAAGCAGAGCTGATGTTGCTATGGCAATGGGCATTTTGGTTTTCAACGGTAAGCCAATCACAACTTACTGAGCTGTCTGGCCAATCAGATCAGAGCAGCTCACAAAAAGGAGGGATTACAACATGACATCATGACTTTTGTGTAAACATACACGCCACTTTCGAGTCAAGTGACGTGTTATCTCTACGCATTTTGAGCTATCCGCGTGTATCCGTGTGTATGCGTGTATGTCTACGCCATTAACGTCCAAGTGATTCCGCGTGTCTGTACACGCCGTCAAATGTCCGCGCGAAACGAAGCAAAATGTAGATCTACATCTGGGGAGCGAACTTTTTTTTTCCTAGGATGGTAAGGGAACAGTCATAAATGCCATTAACCCCAGTGACGGTTAGGTTTAGGGACGGGGTTGAGTTAAGTCATATATTTATATATACAGTAATAACGTTAAGTCAACGGCGTTCATAAACACGTTAAAAGCGATTATGCGTCTTGATTGTCATACACACGCTTGATTAAGAGAGATTGATTAATTTGATGAGTCGTTTGATAATCATTGAAAATGTGGTGATGAGCAAATGTATGAGGAAATTAAACAGTTTTTGCTGGCTCACTCAGACAATGGCGGTAGTTGTACAGTAAATAGCCTCTGCCAACACGGCAGGCTATTTGCACTCTATTACTCACCCTCGTGTCAAGTTTTTTACATTATGATAGTTCACTGTGGCTGTCTAAATAAGATGACCAAATGAGCAATGAGCTTCAAAAATGACCAAACATTTGCCAGTGCAAGACCATTTTGGCTTCGTAAAGACATTATACGGGTTTGGAGAGAAACAAAGATGAGTAAACCATGTAGTCATTTTTTGGGTGAACTATCCCTTTAAATGAAAGTTCCTCTGAGTGCTTGTCTGTACAGAAGCATCAGGGCAGATTAGCTGCAGTTGTGACCTTTTGGTCCAATCAGTGTCTCAGCTTGGGACCGTACAGACAAACAGAGCAGAGAGCGAGAGAGAAGAGGATCCGCTTCCTCACACTGTGAGCACCCAGCCTGACACGCTTTGAAGCCTCTGCCTCCAGTGAACATATTACAGCAGGGATAATGAAATATGCAGGCTAAACCTTTCCCTCTTCATTCTCTAAAATACGGCAGATGCTGAGCAGCAGGTAAAGGTGAAGTTGAATATAATGACCTTTTTCTGGAGACTGTTACTAAAGTGGTAAAACTGTCAAAATGAAGCTGTTCTTTAAAAATAGTAAAGCCATTCAGCACGTGACAAATGCTCAATTTAAAACGCATTTTTACATTTTGAAAGATTCTTAAAGAAACAGTTCACCTTCATGTCATTCTTAACCATTCTATGGAACAAAAATTGAAATGAAATAGTTTTTGACTCAAACATCAAACAATATTTAAAAAGTTCAAACGGCACCATGTAAATTAAGTCCTTGCACAGACTTGAAAATGCTTCTTTTTCACTCTGTTTTAGCTTTCTGCCCATAATGAGATGGCGTTTTTATATCATACATTTGAAAACGCAGTTTTCGCTTTGTAATGTGGACTGGGAAAACGGAGGTTTTTGAAACCGATGACGCAGGTTTAGTCATGTGAAACATATTGTACTGATAGACATACCAGTATTATGCCTGTTATGCGCTGTTCACTTTAAAGGGGTCATGAACTGGCTTTTTACATTTTTTATATTGTTGTCTGAGGTCAACTTATGACGTTCGCTTGGTTTGTAGAAATCAAAAAACTTCAAAATGAGTAAGTAATAGGCTATTTTCTACCCTAGTTTTGAGCCTAGCTCAAAAACGCTCGGTTTTTATGGGTGTCTCGCATTGAAGACTTGGAAGTAAACGCCCACTGCTGTGAGTGGATAACAGTTTTGCATATTATAATGAGTTTCACTCTCCATCCGGTTTGTCATCACGAGGTAGGTAGGCCTATGTTATTTAGCTATGCGTGTAATGCGCGAATCGGTGGGCGGGGCTAAACCGGCCGTGTTAGGTGTAAGTAGGTGTTGATCTTCTTCTGCGGGTGGTGTTTTATCCTCTTTGACGTCATAGTTCCCCACTTTTAAAAACGAGTCGTTTGCAGAGGCTGGTGTCAATAAAAGCTTTTATTGGACTAACAAGGACGTTTTCACCTCTGAAACTCACAGAATAATCTTATAATATGATGACCTCTTAGATGTCAAAAGCTCAAGGTAAATTTGATTTCTCAGTTCATCACCCCTTTAATGTAGACAGCCTAATTTAGACACAAAAAATAGCATAGGATCTGATTGATCATCACTCGGTTGTCAGCCTCCACAATCCTCTCTCTATCGTTTCCTATTCTAACGATGCTTGTCTGTTCTATGACGACAAAAAGCCCATGAAACACATTTCTGTTATGACAACTCTAGGGGAGTTCGGCATGATAATGGATATGACAATTATAAGCTGCAGAGTCACTTCTGTTTGACATTTTGCTGACAATTCCATTGGGATTTAAGCAGAGAGTGGTGCTGAAAACCAAAAACATTTACTGCTCAGGTTACTGAGGCTAGTTTGGTGAAAATTGGGCAAACTCTTTAGGAAGAGAGAGAAATCTCATTGTGCAGAAACTGAAACAACTGCATGGAATCAAATGGAAGAATTTAGGCCATGTCCACACTAATACGTTTTCGTTTGTAAACGTATATTTTTCACTCCGTTTTGGCCTTCCGTCCACACTGAGACGTCGTTTTAAGTCAACAAAAACGTATCGTTTGGAAAACGCACTCCAAAGTGGATAAATTTGAAAACGCCGTTTTCGCGTTGTAGTGTGGACAGTGAAACCGGAGGTATTTCAAAACAATGACGTAAGTTTAGCCATGTAGTACCAATAGATATTCATGTTTATCGGTATTGTGCCTGTTATGTGTTATTCATTTTTACACTATTGCTAAAATATGTTACTTTCTATGTTACTTAATATGTGCTGTTCTTCATAGCACTACAAAGATGCAGATAATACTTACATTTGCTGTCCTGCGGCAAAACAGGAGAGCAGTTGCGTTTTAGACCAAACATAGGGTGACTGAATGCGACCTGGACGCATCAGTGATGGTGAGATATTTTGCTAAATAAAATTATCCTGTTATTGTGCACTAACATTATTATCTCAGTGAGCTTTTGTGAAGTTTCACGCATGCGCAGTAAAGTGAATTTAGAAGTTTCTCATCCACACTGAAACGTCGGAAAACGGCTGAAAATGCTAGTGTGGACGGAGAGCGTTTTTAAACGAAAACCCTGTTTTCAAATGTGTCAAATGTGGAGATTAATGTGGAGTCAAATATGTGAAATTTTGAGCAATTGGTGGTGCTAGAGAGTTATAGGTGTCGCTATAGACCCCATTGCAGAAAACAAAGTAATAATCTAACAAATATAATAGGTGCCTGTACACAGCAAAATCCCCAGTGTTAAATTAACACTGAAAGTGTGAATTATATAAACTGAGCAGAGTGTTAAATGAACACTGTAGCAGTTTCATTTATTCATCTAGCTGTTATAACTCATGTACAGCAGCCAAACAAAAAAAAAAGTTAATGATTTAAGGGTCAAGAGGCCAACTAAAATGAACACTGATCACCATAATGGTAACTTGAAATTATGGTTTTCTCCTTCATTGATTCTGCTTGTTAGGTGTCTTCCATGATGCTCAATTATTCACTTAATTATCTCATTAACTTAACACTGCGCTCAGAGTTTATATAATTCACACTCTCAGTGTTAATTTAACAATGGGGATTTTGCTGTGTATCTTTTAGTGCTTGGTCCCCAAAACCGTTGGAATTACTTGATTAACAATTCTTATATCTTACTACGAATAATCCGACTTCACATTTACTGGCATTGGAGAAACCCACAAGCCTTGTCATTTCAGAGATACTCTGACCCAGTCGGCTTGCCATAACAATTTGGCCCTTGTCAAAGACGTTCAAGTCTTTACTCCTGCCCATTTCTCCTGCATCCAACTTGTTTTCTACAAGAAATGATCGTTCAATCTCCCCAGACCATGACACGTGACACGGAGACAATCAACAACATTTGCTTCACCTGTGAGTGGTCATGAAGTTGTGGCTCGTCAGTGTCTCCATATCACTTAAATCATTCATTTACTTGCTGTTCTGTAGAAAACAGGCATTTCCTTCATCACTTCTCCTGTGTTTTTCTTTCTATTTTCAGCTACGTGCTGTGCTTTATTTAGCATTTGTCACCATACTGCTCTGCCACGCATCACATGAGTAGAGTACAGTGCCAGCTTTAATGAGTTCTTCATTTGCTGGCACAACAGCTGAGGGAATCGCAGGGACATCCGTGTGGGCTCCGCGTGTGTGTTATATAATAGCGTAGTGATGTAATGCGGTTCCCTGCACATCAGCTTTGAGGAGTATATGGTGCTGAGTGCTGCATTGCCCTTGCTCTCCACCTGACTCCTGCAGAATTCTTCACTTTCACTCCGTGTGCACCGCTACCATGGAGACCACAGAGAGAGAGAGAGAGAGAGAGAGAGAGAGGCTTTACGTTCTCTCTATCAAAAGGTTGAGGATTATATCATTTAATCCTCTCCATCTGAAATTAAGGTTATTATAGGTTTGCATAGTTTTTATTTGAATATTTTCAAATTCCCTATATATTTCAGTTTGGGTTTAGTTAGTTTCATTAATGTATTCAAAATACCGCAGTGGTCAAATATGTCCATCTATCTAATTCAATGAACAATATAAGCAACATTGTGTATGTGATAAACATAATTTAGCTTTTGTGACTTTTTCTCTCTTTTTTTGTGCTGCTGCTGTACCTTTAAGACTCTAATGTAAAAGCCCACTTTGTATGTGAAATGAAATAATGCACTTTGCTGCAGAACCAAGCTGCTGGTTTGCTGTTGGTGCCAATATAGATTTAACAGTACCATATTTCAGCAAGAGGCCTTGCATTACATGAGATTGATAAATCAATCTGCTGAAATTACCAGACTTCAACTACTAGTTTTGAATGTTGGGACTCTTCAGACGGATCTGCTAAACATAGACATTGTTAAAATTGTATTGCATTCAAATGAAGTCATAATTGGACATCACAATGTTGTGGAAGTACAGAACAAGTAAATTCTGTTAAATTGGATCAATACAGTAAAAACCTTCTAAACTATTTTAAAATGTCATTTATTCCTGTGATGGAAAAGTTGAATTTTCAGTATCATTACTGTATAAAGTATAAAGTCTTCAGTGTCACATGATCCCTCAGAAATAATTCTCATGCTGCAAGAAACATTTTTCTTACTATTATCAATATTGAAAACAAGTGTGCTGCGTGACATTTTTGTATAGAAGCCATGATACTTTTTTCAGAGTAAAAGTCTTTACTAATGTCTTTACTGTGCTTTCAATGAATCCTTGCTGAATAAAAAAGATTTTTTTAATGAATCACTCACCTTAAGGATTATTAGAACACCTGTTCAATTTCTCATTAATGCAATTATCTAATCAACCAATCACATGGCAGTTGCTTCGATGCATTAAGGGGTGTGGTTCTGGCCAAGACAATCTCCTGAACTCCAAACTGAATGTCAGAATGGGAAAGTAAGGTGATTTAAGCAATTTTGAGTTGAGTGTGACATGGTTGTTGGTACCAGAAGTAACAATCTGCTCAGTTACAGGGATTTTCACACACAACCATTTCAACATAACATCATGACTTTTGCGTATACATACCTACACATTATCGCTACGCATTTTGAGCTATCCGCTAGTATCTGCGTGTATGTCTACGCCATTAACGTCCGAGTGATTCCGTGTGTCTGTACACGCCATCAAATGTCGTCGCGAAATTAAGCAAAATGTAGATCTACATCTGGGGAGCGATCTTTTTTTTTTTGTCCCTAGGATGGTAAGGGAACAGTTATAAATGCTATTAACCCCAGTGACGGTTAGGTTTAGGGACGGGGTTGAGGTAAGTCATATATTTATATATACAGTAATAACGTTAAGTCAACGGCGTTCATAAACACACTGAAAAGCGATTATGCGTCTTGATAGCACGCCAAAAATGGAAATACGAATTGGCGTGTCATACACACGCTACTTCATGAGATCAGTCTGAACATTTCTAGGGTTTACAAAGAATGGTGTGAAAAGGGAAAAACATCCAGTGTGCGGCAGTCCTGTGGGCGAAAATGTCTTGTTGATGCTAGAGGTCAGAGGACAATGGGCCGACTGATTCAAGCTGATAGAAGAGCAACTTTGACTGAAATAACCACTCATTACAACCGAGGTATGCAGCAAAGCATTTGTAAAGCCACAACACACACACAACCTTGAGGCGGATGGGCTAAAACAGCAGAAGACCCCACCGGATACCACTAATCTCCACTACAAATAAGAAAAAGAGGCTACAATTTGCAAGAGCTCACCAAAATTAGACAGTTGAAGACTGGAAAAATGTTGCCTGGTCTGATGAGTCTCGATTTCTGTTGAGACATTCAGATGGCAGAGTCAGAATTTGGCATAAACAGAATGAGAACATGGATCCATCATGCCTTGTTACCGCTGTGCAGGCTGGTGGTGGTGGTGTAATGGTGGATGTTTTCTTGGCACACTTTAGGCTCCTTAGTGCCAATTGGGTATCGTTTAAATGCCACGACCTATCTGAGCATTGTTTCTGACCATGTCCATCCCTTTATGGCCACCATGTACCCATCCTCTGATGGCTATTTCCAGCAGGATAATGCACCATGGAAGCTTGAATCATTTAAAATTGATTTCTTGAATATGACAATGAGAGGATGTGGTGGAACGGGAGCTTGATCTCCATCAACTGCAAGATGCTATCCTATCAATATGGGCCAACATTTCTAAAGAATGCTTTCAGCACCTTGTTGAATCAATGCCACGTAGAATTAAGGCGAAAGCGCTCAAACACAGTATTAGTATGGTGTTCCTAATAATCCTTTAGGTGAGTGTATATTAACACAGGAAACGTGATTCTTCATAATATAATAAATAAATACCTAGATAGGCATCATAATTATTTAATTAAATTGGGGAGTTTATCATCATAGCCGCAGGGATTCCCAAACGCCATTGCATAATCCTTCCACGCTGTTTGCATAAGGTCAGGTCTGGATCTTCAAAACTGTCATGAACCTTCATATCAAGGCAAGCACTCTTTATGGCATGCGACAAAGTTCAGCCCCTACAACAATAGAAACACACACCTGAAACCAAACATATATGCACAAAAGGGTAAAACAAATGGACTGGGCTTCATTTACTAAAGTTATTTGACTATAGATTTTGCACACTTTGTATGATAAAAGTGTGTTTTATTCACTCTAAAAACACTGGGTTGTTTTAACCCATCTTTGGGTCAAATATGGACAAACTCAGCCATTGGGTTAAATGTTTAAATTACATTTTCAACCCAACGTGTGTCCATATTTGACCCAAATTTGGGTCAAAACAACCCAGGATTGAATGTAATATGTAATGGATTGATTTAATAGCACTGCAATTTTGTGAAATTAGCTTTAGTGTGTTTTAAATGAGGGTGGGATCATCTGCATAAAATGAAATGCCAATTGCATAACCTGCCATGATGCTCCTATGTCTTTCTCTGGCACTGTAAAGGGAAATCGCATTTGGCTATCGTGCAGAGGGTCAATAACGAAGGAGAAGGAGATCCTTTCTACGAAGTCATGGGGATCGTCACTCTGGAGGACGTCATCGAGGAAATCATCAAATCTGAGATTGTGGACGAAACGGACCTATATAGTAGGTGTTTTTGATATTTCTGTTCTTTAAATTTTCTCCAGAGCACTCATGCAAATCCTTGGCCTCATCTGTCCATCATTATTAAAACTCCAGATGAAGATTCACACATCTAAAAGATACAAAAAAAAACTGATTAAAAGAAGAATATATTCCTCTAAACCGTGAAAACCTGTTAATCTCTGCTTCCTCATGCATAGTCAATAATAATGTGACCTTGTTACAAATAATTACCACACTTGGTACTGCACACAAATAATTGGATTCCATAACTCTGTTATTTTTCTTCTGGCAAATCCTGTTCCCTGAGATCGACGGATTGATTTTAACTATATTAACAGTGCTAAAAATAGGGGAGATTGGGGTTATCGTGTTGGGGAAAGTTACTTTTAAAAGGAATGCGTTGCACTATTGTGTTACTCCCTATATATATATATATATATATATATATATATATATATATATATATATTTTTTTTTTTCAATTTAAAAGTAATGCGTTACTTGTTACTTGAAAAAAAGTAATCTGATTACGTAACTCACATTACTTGTAATGCATTACCCTCAGCACTGGTTGTTGGATGTTTTACTTTTAATATTTTTAAGCTATAGCTTTTACCTAATTTTCCAAGTAATTTTCCAAGTCTTGATTGCTCTATTATGTATATAAGCTCCTTGTACCATCACAGAGAGGCACAAAATCATTTTCATTCACAGTTCCTTGCTGGTGGTATGATCACCACCTTCATCCAGAATGCAGAATCCCTGACAACATTTAAAAGACATCTCATCTATGAAAACTCATCTCATCTGTGAGCACTTGACCTCATAAAAAAATCCCACCCTTTCTTTTTCCTTGAATCCTATCTTATGCTACTCAAAACAGTGTCTAAACCTTGTATTTTGAGCACTTATTGCATTGTTTGGCTCTTCATAATGACTCATTTTCTGTATTCCTCATTTATAAGCCGTCTGCTAAATGACTAAATGACTTTTGAACATTTTTACAGTTAACGCCCAGGAAATAAGTTACAGTTATTAAAACCATCTTGACCTTTTGTGACAAAGTATCCCAATAGCCAAAAAGTGAGTTAATTTGTGACAATGGGAACCTGACATTACTAAATCACCAGACCTGTCACCTTCAGCACTACATCTCCCAGAATCCTTTCTGGACACCAGCTCAGTCACTATTCTCCTAATCAACTCTGCACCAGATATAAGAACACTCCACACTTTGCAATTCAATGACACTTTGCACTTCAGTACAAAATAAACTGAAGATAAAAAAAAATCCTAACAAAATCATTGAGCATGTTAATTCCAAACAATCTGAGCCTTTTTGGCACAACATACTGTAATTTTAATTTTAAACATGTTGTGCTGAAAACCAAAAATCAAGGCTCGATACAAAAAAATGCCCTGAAAATGTTCTTCCATTATATTTAATTCAATTATATGGAGTTAAATATTGTATAAATTACCTGGAGAATAATTTAACAGTTTTCTTTTAACTCTTTACTGTCTATACATCTTATTCTCAATGATCTCGTTTACTGTTTCTTGGTTTGCGGTAAAGCCTACATATAACTCATTGCTGTTGTGTCTTGGCAGCTGATAACCGTTCAAAGAGGAGAGTGTCTCACCATGAGAGGAAACAGCAAGATTTCTCCATATTTAAACTCTCAGAGAGTGAAATGAAGGTCAAAGTTTCCCCTCAGCTTCTGCTCGCGACACATCGCTTTCTAGCCACAGGTAATCTCAATTCACAGATGTGGTCAACATTACAAATGATCAATTGAAGTTTAATAGGATTTCAAGTTTTATGAAATTTAAATTGTTGTTTAAAGCACATCCAATGGATGGCCAAAAGTATGTGCACACGATTATTTGACACTAGTATACTCATTTGGCACAGCATTGAAAATCACAATGCTGTGTTTCACAATCAATGATTTTCTTTGCTCTCTTCCTGTCGGTAGAATTAGAGCCTTTTAAGCCAACGCACCTCTCCGAAAAGATCCTTCTGCGACTGATCAAGCACCCGAGCGTTTTGCAGGAACTCAAGTTTGATGAGAAAAACAAGCGATCGCCAAAGCACTTCCTCTTCCTGCGCAACAAGCCTGTGGATTATTTCATCCTAATATTGCAGGTGCAGCACTACAAGCTTTGAAATACATTCCGAAATGACTTTTAAATTGAAATACATATGCAAAATAAAAGCATTTTCAATATTGGACCCTCTGCAAGTAGAGTAAAAGTGCTACTTTGCTCATTTTTCATGAATGCAAACTTGATTTCAGCAGTGATTCATCTCTCTCTGGCTACAGGGTCGAGTCGAGGTAGAGATCGGTAAAGAGGGACTAAAGTTTGAAAATGGGCCGTTCACATATTACAGCTTACCTGCTATCATGGCCATCCTACCCTCAGGTTTGTTTACTGATATAAAATGCTCTTATTATGCGTTTTTAAAAGTTCTCTATAACATGTTTACAGCCATCCAAGGTCAAAAAACACTTGAATTTTCTCCTAATATACAATTTCTCCTAACATACAAATACAATATACAAGAATCACCTATTTATTTCTCAACGTGTCTGAAAAGGCTCGATAAAGGATTGATCTTTCTAAACCCCTTCTTTCCAAAAGCTTACTTTGCTCTGATTGGTCAGATGTTCAGCCCAGTGTTGCGATTGGTCTACTGCTTACAGCGCGTGTTGGAAACAAAGCCATTGCCATTTCTGAATTTCAGCTCCGGATGCTTCCTCAGCACTTGATACACATGCTGTGTCCGAAATCTCCACTCAAACCACTACTCCCTACCCCCTATGTAGGGGCTAGGTAGTAGAGCACTATATACAGTAGTGAGCTCGGCAACATAATAGAAACACCACTTTCGGACACAACTCGATCGTCTCTCGGCGCCGTTGATTATGTCATTGATGTCGCACTATTTAAACGCAAACTATTTATACATGTCTGACAAAATTGTAAAACTACTACATATAATAAGTTAAACGAGACATTTGTATGACAAATTTGTATTGTCGCACTGCTGCCCTTGTTGTCCGTCCACCACTTTTACGATCAGTGCAATGCATGATGGTATGTAGGGCTTGGGTTAGTGACCATCGGTTGTACACTACTTTTCAAAATGCATTCTGGGATACATTGAGTGGACTATATAGGGTATAATAATCATAACTATACATTCGGACAGCACTACAAATGGCGAGCTCACTAATAGTCCACTATATAGTGAGTAGTGGGAGGCCACAGTGATACAAACGATAATGATGGCGTCATTGTTCGTTGACAGCCAATGAGGATCTTAGGCTGGCATTATGCAAATTTGTTAGGTTTTTTTTTAGCAGGAAGTAATGCTGGACTGATTCTTTCTCGTGGGAGACATTTATCGTGCAGTTTGATCTTTTAAACTTTGCAGCCCTTTTACATTTACAAAACACTATCTTACACATGACATGAAAGGTAAAATCTGAAAAAGCATATAGGAGCATTGTAATACTATCAAAATTCATCACTGGAGCTGAGTCTCATTTGATAAATCGACTTGAGTTTTCGGAATATATTGAAGAAGATTTTCCTGCATTAAAAATATTAATGAGCAATTAAAAACTGTGATATGCGTTGAGCGCGCAGAGCATACTTGACCCCTCTAGCAACGCTCTCCAGAGATAATTAAAGCAGAATATCTTAACAGTGGCTATGTAAATCTTTGGAGAGTAAAGACGGGTAATTACAGCGGGAGAGAAACTCTTGTCTGCCCACTCAGGCAAAAATTGGCACGTTATTATATAAGGATGAAAATCTCATAAGCTTAGCGTCACGAAAATGCAAAAATAAGCCCTTGTCGAAGAGATTAATTCAGAACAAATGTGCGTTAAATCTAAGTTAAACTAAGTCTATGTCAAAGTCTGTCTCTCTGGTGAGGTTTATCTCTGCATCTCTCTCAGTGATGTAGACACACAAAGCCACACCGCAGATGCAAACACACACATTCCAACACACTCCGTCCAGGACCTCATTCTTTGCTAATGAGATATGACATATAAATGGGCATCTAAAATGAAGCTAAAGAGATCCTTTGTGTGGTGGAGGACAAGGTTTTTTTTTTTTTTTTTGGCTCACAATCTGTCCACACTAAAACGTTTTACCATTTTTTCAACACTGTAAGTCCAAATTTTCAAGTCCAAGTCCACACTTCAAATTTTAAGTTAAATGATCTAAAAAAAAAAGCAGTACTGTTTACACTGTAAAAAACTGATATGATCAATAAGTTATGACAACGTTTTTACATTGCTTTAACTCAGCTAACTCATTTTTTTTATCAGTTTAAAGCAAATCTGAGTTGATTGTTAAAAAATTGAAGGCAGCAGCTTTTTTGTGTTCAAACTAGAAGAGAATGTATCTTTACTAGGAGTGTGTTTTATCTTAAGCAGTGTTTGACTTGTTGTATGCATAAACAAATTAAAAATAGCCTATTAATATGAATATATATTTCACTCAAAAGTGTTTAATTCATTGTAAAACAGCAGCTTGGTATGTTTATCTTCATCGAAAATCCTCTAAAAATGAATAAAATGCATATAATAATATTACTTTGAATAATTCCACCTCAGCTAAGTGTACAAAAATGTACAATACACATACAGTGTAAGACTGTAATTGTAGATGCTTGATATGCTGAGGAAAGGACTGTCTAAATATCTGTGGCAATAATTTAAGGAATAGTCAAGTGAATCTCTGTGATGCAGTCCACAGGTCACCATCGCGGAGCAGCGGTCTCAATCATTCGGATACTACGATCCACGGAGGCAGCCTGGGTCAACTGAGCATCAGTGCTGGACCGTATTTACCAGACTATTCGGTTCGGCAGCTCACAGACCTACAGATCATTAAGGTACATTTGATTATGCTGAGAGAATTTAAAGAACCCCTGTGGTGAAAAATCATGGTTTTATTGTTGTTTAAATCTCTGTGTGGTGTTTTTAACCGTGCTTTAACCCTCTGATTATCTTAATTTGTGTCTACACTCATTATCTCTGGGGTCTCCAGGGACCCCAGACAATAACATTTAATTTTGTAACAGAATAATATATATATATATATATATATATATATATATATTTTTTTTTACAAATGTAATTTTAGTCTGTTTATTAATGTTTTTACTCAACATTTGTGCAGATTTTGGAGGATTTTTGATATCTTTTAAATTTCTATAAATAAAGAAATATTTAATTAAATAAGGCTTTTTTTTTTTTTTTTTTTTTTTTTTACAAAAACAGCATTTTATGTCAAATTTAATTTATAAAAGACCCAGATTTCTAACTTTCTTTTATGGGGATAACATGGATCATTTTAAATGATTTAATGTAAGATGATTTAATGTAAAAAACTCACTTTAACCACTAGATGGCCATAGACCTCCACCATAAGCTATTTGTTATGTGATTAACCAAACTACATATCTTTTCACAAGTTTTTCCAGTTGGATTTATATCTAAATATTATAAAATCACAATTATAACACACGAAAAAACTTTGTCAAAGTTTTTTGTACTGACAAAAGTTTTTCAATAATGTTACATTATGCTTAGAATCAAACCTGAGCAAGACTACAAATGTTAGATTTTATAATTTATTTCAATCATCTTTTTTTAATATAATTCTACAATTTTAATTCTACAATTTTACTAACTGTAACTGAACAAAAATACAGAAGTTAACAACTATATTACATATTGAGTAAAAATGCATGACTTGAACATCAAAATGCAATGAACTGAACAGCAATAACAAATGACCAAATAGCAGTAAAGCAGTAAAGGCAGTAAAAAAATAAAAATTAGTAAAAAAAAAAAAAAAAAACAGTGAATGGGGAAAAAAATCAAACAACTAAGAACAATAATTGGTGGTCTCATCTCATACAGTCTTGTTTACAGGCGTGCAGTGTAGGCGTATGCATAGTATAGCTTTACAAATGTATTACTGTGTGTGTGTGTGTGTGAGAGAGAGAGAGAGTGTGCATGCATTGTGGATTTTTTTTTTTTGCATTGTTGGAACTTGCAAGTGTATTTCCGCTTTATTTCTGTCTATGTGATCTTCGTTGTTTCTGATTTTGATGATGAATTTTGTATATTCACTATGCGGGGTATCCAGGGACCCCGAAGATAACTAGCGTCGGCATTTTTTTCACGCTAACATAAAAACACTTATCATTCTAATATATACTGTATATATTTTTTTTTTTTTTGCTAGATCTAGACAGTGTTAAGAGGCGTAGAAGTTTTCATACCATTTGGACAAAGAGAACATTTTTTTAAAAATCCCCAAAAGTCATTTGTGGGTCAAAAAGACCCCGAAGATAACCAGAGGTTTAAGACAAAGCATGTTCAAATTCATCAATCAACAGCATTGCTGAGTATTTTCTCCTTAAAACTGCAGTGAACCAAAGACTCTCAAAACTGTGGTTTAGAACAGCCGTCACAAATGTGTATCCAATCCCTTCAACTTGAGGGATGGGGATTTTCTCCACTGACTTACTATGATGTTCAGAACATTTCTAATGATGCTGATTTTTAGAAGGCAGTTGAGACTGTGAGAGTGCAAGAATGCAAATATTTATTGCTTTAAATTCAGTACATAAAATATGATCATAATGTATATTTCACAATGTGGTGAAAGAAGACAAGGTGAACAGGCAACAATTTGAATATAAACTACTTAGAAAAAAGGGTTCATTGGGGTTCTTTGTGAAGCATAGGGCTCTTTACTCGACTCCAAAGGAACTTTTATGCTAAAAAAGGTTCTATAATGACAAGAAAGAACCCTTTTGGCCCAAAGGTTCTTTATAGGCTATTATTCATTCATATATTTCATTATCCTGCAACATTTTGTAGTTGTAATTAAGTTTTTGTTTATTAAACTGTTGTAGTAACTTAATGTCACATTTTAATCATGCTGATTTTTGGAGGATAAAAACTGAAATGTCACACATTTTTTAACCCTCATATCTTGAAATTTGTGATCATTCACATGCATTGCATTTTAGGGGTTCCAAATATTTAGCGCTTTAGAACCTTTTAAGGTTCTATATTGAACCTTTTCTTCTAAGAGTGTAGCTTCTGGTATGTACAGACAGGCAGGTAACACTCAGACACGCTGTAACATACACAATAACAAATGACAATCAAGAACCGACTGGGCAGAAGGAAACTAAATACAGATATAAACGAACAATAACGAGGTGAGGACAGGTGACACGGATGATGAGGACGATGAGACAAGAAGGATTCTGGGAAGTGTAGTGAAGACGAAGACTGACTGGTGCAGATGATGACTGTGACAGTAGAATTGTACTTTCCATTTAAACAACATAAATGACGTTATGAATTAATACTTTTATTCAGCAAGGACACATTCAATTGATACAAATTGACTAAATACATTTATAGTGTTACAAAATATTTCTATTTCAAATAAATGATGCTCTTTTGAACTTTCCATTCATCGAACAATACTGAAAAATAAAACATTTTCCACAAAAATATTAAGCAGCTGACACTGATGACTGGAGTAATGATGCTGAACATTCAGATTTGTCATCACATTTTAAAATATATTACAATAGAAAACATTTTTTTTTTTTTTTAATTTGTAATATTTCACAATATCACGGTTTTCACTGTATTGGTGTTTTCGATGAAATTACAATAATAGGAATTTAGGATGAATAAAAATTGGGCACAATATGACCCAGACCCTGCTTTCTTTGTTGAGAATGAACCAAGGACTTGCATCAAACTTTTATTTCCTGTGTTCTCTTTGCTAAAAAAAAAAAACCCAAAATACCATTTAATAATAAAAAACGCTCATATAAATACTCTAATACTACGATAGAAACCTAGTATTATCAGATATGTATTGAAAAATTGTCTCAATTTCTGTCATTCTTTCCAGATCACTCGTAACCATTATCAGAACGCCCTGACAGCTACACGCATGGACATCTCTCCGCAAACACCCGATGCAGACAGTCGAGCTTCTGGGGAGAGAATGACAATCCCAGAGACACGTTCCAACAGCATCGCCCTTCCTCTGACTGAACCGCGACCCTGTCTGACCCGATTCCACCAGCACAGACGGCCAGACAGCACCACCGCCCTCAATGAGAGAAACCGCATAGTCCGTGAGTGCATTCGCTTTTCCTTTATGAGCCCCACTTTCTCAGGCAGCAAATAAATATTAAAACAATTTGACACTGAAAAATATTTTTACTCTGGAGCTAGATGACAGTCAGCGAAAGCTTTATATGACAGATTATAGACCATTTCACAAGATGTAAACAACACTGGTCCAGAAGCACTTCCTGTTTCAGTTTGTAACTGTTTTCTTTATTTCACATGTAAAGAAAACATCTTAAAGATGTTGTTTAACTTTTTGATTCAGTTTTAAATGTTCTGTTGGTTGAATTTTATCCCAGCTTTTATGTAGTGTTAAAAAACTGAAACAGGAAGTGCTTCTGGACCAGTGTTGTTTACATCTTGTGAAATGGTCTATATGAGCTCATCTATAAAGGCTCTCGGCCCGAATTCATAAAGAATGAAAAGAATCCTCTCAGAAAACTCTTAATTTAGTTTAAATACTTTTACGTAGGAGTCTTAGCTTAAGAGTGATTCGGGACTGATCTGAGAGCAACTCTGAGTTAGGAGAAGACAAAAACTTTCATCTTAGTGAGGAGGCGGGGCTGACCCCGTTGCTATGTATGACACACTCTTTTGAAGACTGTGATTGGTTGGTTGTCCAAGAAGGAAAAAAAAGAGCAATTTTAAGTATTGAGGGAATGCATTGACGTCACTTTCCCGCCGGAACAACCCCCCTCAGCCTGACTGAGTGGCAAAAGATCTGCTGCGTGACTGGATTTAATAGGGGAAACTGCGAAAATGCGACTAAAACGAACAATTTTATCATGGACTTAATATAGTGTTCCTTACAACTTACTAAAGATCCAGTGATCCATGGATATTGACATGCAGCCAGGAATCAAGTTGCCTGACATTTTATGTTTGCCTGATTTCGAAACCGGGGAAATAAAAGCAATATAGACCTAAACACAAAGCAAATTTGCCTGTGAACGCTTTCACGCTGAAAAAAAAAACAGCCGCTAAGTGTTTTTTCCACTCACTGTGACGTCACGCGCATTCCCTTTATAGAGTTTACTCACTCACACACACCTCAGCATTTGATACACAGTGATATAAACAGGAAAGATGATGTTGGTTTTTCCGTATCAATTGATTGTCTTTTTTTTCATGAATAAACAAACACTGTTAAGTTGTCTTGATTGATACTGTGAAGCAGCTTTGATACAATCTGTATTGTGAAAAGCGCTTTATAAATATATTTGACTTGACTTGACTTGACAGTTCCAGCATGAGTCCTCACCCTTTTGAAGTGCATGCAAATTGGATTCGCAACACTGAAAATGTCGACAACACAAACCAAACTCTTCCAGTCTCAGCTACAATAACAGTGTTTGAGGGCAAGGCAATGTAGACGCTTACAAACAGCTATAATATTGGAAAAAAGCTTAACACTTTAACCTTTGTGGAAACCAAAGATGCAGATAATGCATGTTGATGATGATAAAAGAGTTAAGACATTTCTTACAGCTTCCAAGCGCAAAACAAGACAGATGGCCGAGGCCGAACTCTAATCTTCTTAGCAGTAAAACTAATCAGACTTTGTGTGACAAATTTTAACTCTGATTCTTAAGCTAGAAATCACTTATAATGTCAAAATAGACACAAAGTTCAGTTTCCACTAATAAATTGAATCTGTCTTAAAGTGTACACAGGATCAAATGCAGGGTAATCAAATTACTGTTATACAAGATCACATCAATGTTTGCTTTTATATCAAAAGCTACTGTAAATATTTAATGTAGGCTACTGTGCATGTAATGCAGATAGCAAACTTCACAACGTGTTCCACCATCGCATCCAAAATTCAATGCAGTTTTACTTAAAATCCTAATAAAATTAAAATTGTTTGGCTTTCCGTCCAAGCTTGAAGGCTTGAGGTTGTCCGATGTCGTGCACTCATAAAAACTGTCAAAACAAACTAGACAATATATGCATTTAAAATGGACAGTCTTTCTCTGGATCAAAATGAATTTGAATGAATTGTCCAATGAAATGCTTTATACAATGAAAATATCTCAGTCAGAATTATAAATACCACATACCACCAATCGAATAATACAAGTAGCCGTACATCATTATCAGCAAACAATTTTCAATTTATGTGACTCAACTCAGAATTGCATACTAGCTATCTGCATAACATTGCATATGTTGCACAAATAGTAACCTATGATATTCCAGTCAACACAGGACAGAAAATTGTTTGCCAAACCATTTCCTCAAAACCATTTTTACACATAGCACATAGTACTACTACAAACTGATGTCTTCAGCGGACTGTGTCTCTCTGTCTCCCCCTGTAGGAAGTAAGTCAGATGGACAGAAGAGCCCCAGTGACTCTGTGTTCCTCCGTATGGATGACATCCCATATATTAGAGAGAGTCGTGTGGAGAGAAAAGAAGGAACTGGTGAGTGAATAGAAGGATGAGTTCTGAAGCGAAACCATGACAATATTATTACGCACCATTATACAGTACCGGTAATTACCTCATCACCTCATAAAAGGTACTAAAAAATGAAATCGAAAGTTACATTTGGAACAAACTGCTGCTCAGGTGAACCTAAATCATTGTCATTATTTCACAAATAATTTTCAAATTCTAAACGAATAGTTCACCCAAAATGTCATTATTTATTTATTTATTTAAAGGGATAGTTCACTTTGAAATTAATTTTGATATGTTTTAGCTTACCTCAAGGGCATCCAAGATGTAGGTGTCTTTGTTTCCACAGTATTTTCAATTTTGATATTTTTCGGTCAAACCATTCTTGTCTATCAGTCATATAATGCAGGTTTAGGGGGTCCTCCCTCGGTTCAGCTCAAAGAGCATGCACAGAGAAGTCCAAATTAAACATGATTGAATGACTCGTAAATGTAAGTACACATTGATGGCCTAAGACATGAAACGAGCATTTTGTGTGAGAAAACCAACAGTATTTATATAGTTTTTACCTCGTGTAATCCAAGTGATCTGAATCTGTTGTTCAATGTCCAACTGAACTGAACTGAATCAGTTCAATGTTACACCGGAAGTGATCGCTTGCGTGTGATGTCACTCAATATTTACACAGAGATTTCGGAAGTTTTACCTTTCACTAAACATATTAAGATTCGTCTTCCATTGAGATTTCCCGTATATCCAAATATGTTTAGATCTTCGCAGTGAAAGGTAAAACTTCCGAAATTTCTGTGTAAACAATGAAAGCAATCACTTCCGGCACATGCGCAGACCGAAGCGCCCGTTCCTTCAGATCAGTTGGACATGGCTGTGGTTACTTGAGGTAAAAACAATATAAATACTGTTCGTTTTCTCACACAAACTGCTCGTTTCATGTCTTAGGCCGTCAATGTGTACTTACATTTACGATTCATTCAATCATGTTTAATTTGGACTTTGCATGCACTCTGTGCATGCTCTTTGAGATGAACGCCATGAACCTTGAAGAATATCACAATTGAAAATACTGTGGAAACAAAGACACCTACATCTTGGATGCCCTTGAGGTAAGCTAAAACATATCAAAAATATTATAGATTTCAAATATACTATAGTTTTTAAAAATACTATCAAAAATACTATAGTTTTTAATCATGTATGGACTACTGTTACAATAATTTAGCTTGCTTGCGTTTAACCGTATACGGGTTAGAGAATGACTCGGTGGGAGAATGAGAGACTGGGTTTGTAAATAATGACAGAATATTCATTTTTAGGGTGAAATGTCCTTTTAAGAAGGGTGGTGGTCTGCTCTCTGAGTAAATGCACCCAAACTTTCAAACATTCGAGTAGCTGTTTGACAGCAGGAGGGATGCTTGACAGACTGCAGGGAGAGGAAATGCATTCGCTCTAGTCTCTGTTTATATGACCTGCAGAGGAATGTTGACATCAGGCTATAGAACTGTCCGTTTCAGCTCTGCATGTTATGACTGGAGGTTAACAGGACTTACTGAATCAGGAATCAATGAATCAGAGAACAGTTGCTGAATCAATCACTCGCCAGCTCAGTTTGTCATGTGATCGTGGCCTGCTGTCATAGTGTGTCCGATCTATTTCAGATGCGTCGGCCATACCCGTGGAGACGGACCTGTCTACGTCCCAGCTCATCAGCTCTTACTCTCTGGGTGGCTCGGATGAGAACCTGGGGAAAAAACTGCTCCGGAAACTGAGTGTGTATCAGCTGCCAATCACTTGACTGAATCAAACGTCACCGTCCCTATACTCTGCTGCAAAATGTTTCTATATTTGGGAAATCCGCCCCATAATGACACGACACCTGAGTTTACAGCTGAACACACACACACCTGTTTTTACACTGCATTTTCAAACTCCATCTGTTTCCTAGCAACTAACCAGACAAACTGCAGCCGACGACGTATCTGATTAATAAAAAAAACACAAGTTACTCTGAACAATGTTATTTGCGCAAGTAGGACATATTTCTGGGTCGGAAGCATTTTGTTGCCCCTGGAACATTATTTTTTTCCTGCTGTTAAAAAAAAGATTAGTGGGTGTGGGAGGCTGGTGCTTCAGCAAAACTTCTTGACTAGCCGACAAGACTTTCACATTAACAAATACAGTAACAACTGGATTTCTCATGATTAGTTAATGTTAAGTAATACATGTTAACTATAATGAACCTTATTGTAAAGTGTTAACTTTACAATAAGGTTCATTATAGTTAACATGTATTACTTAACATTAACTAATCATGAGAAATCCAGTTGTTACTGTATTTGTTAATGTTAGTTAAAGGATAATTCCACCGGTGGAGACATGAATATGTATTGAAAGTGGGTCATATATGTAGTAGAATATAATCATACATTCCTAATTTGGGTTCTTCTGGGCTGATAAAAGGCAGAAAATGACTTTTTAGTGCTTGTGCATTGTAGACAACAATCCCCATAGTGCATTGCAATGCTCAGCTCTGCAGGCCACTCCCACTACTCCGCCCATCCTGGTTATTAAAGACCGTTTACACAATACCATTTTCAACTTAAAGCAGAAAACTTTCTATGTCTTTTGGCTATGTCTTTTGGCTGTTAATTTACAGAGCCTGAAAGCGCAAACTTTATATAACGAGCTTCAAAGTATCATCAGTGTCAACTACAAAAAATGTGAATTTTCGTGAAAACTGTCACGTGCATTACGGAAGCCCCGCAACATCAAGAGAAAAAAAATGAAAAACTGAAAAAAACTAAAATCTAGCATTTCAAGATTAAAGTCGAAATGTTTAGAGAATAAAGTCAAAATATTACGATAACACAGTCTTCCATAGAAGTGTGTGCATTCATAACAGTGCGCGTCCACTGGCTCAGAGCGCACATGTGTGTGTGTGTGTTTGTGTAAAGAAAAGCACTTGTGAAGTCGAACTGCCATGGATTAACACAAAATAGTAGCTTTTTACTTTTATCTGGGCTTTCAACAAAATTGTACACAGGTGCTAGTGGCAGTGTTTCTGAGGTGGTTTCGTGCTCGTCTAGTCAACACAAGTGGAAATGTTTCGTCTTTAATCTCGAAATGTTTCGACTTTAATCTCGAAATGTTTCGACTTTAATCTCGAAATGTTTCGCCTTTAATCTCGAAATGTTTCGACTTTAATCTCGAAATGTTTCTACTTTTATCTTGCAATTTTTCGACTTTAATCTCAAAATTTTTCGACTTTAATCTCGAAATGTTTCGACTTTAATCTCGAAATGTTTCGACTTTAATCTCGAAATTTTTCTACTTTTATCTTGCAATTTTTCGACTTTAATCTCAAAATTTTTCGCCTTTAATCTCAAAATGTTTCGACTTCAATCTCGAAATGTTTCGACATTAATCTCGAAATGTTTCAACTTAAATCTCGAAATGTTTCGAGTTTAATCTCGAAATGTTTCGACTAATCTCGAAAATGTTCAACTTTAATCTCGAAATGTTCCGACTTTAATCTCGAAATGTTTTGACTTTAATCTCAAAATTTTTCGACTTTAATCTCGAAATTTTTGCACTTTAATCTCAAAATGTTTCGACTTTAATCTCAAAATGCTTTTTTTTTTTTTTTTTTTTTTTACAGATTTTGTACTCAGTCTATAGGCGCATAAAAAAGTATATTGGCGCATAGTGTTTTTTTACAAAGTACCAAAGCCAACTACTGACCTGGAATACATAATCCAGGGTTTGTCCTTATCTTTGCGGACCTGTGTTGAACGGGAATCACTTCGACAATGTTGTCGCCTGTACGTGAAAGACGCAAAATTATCCATCGACTACCAGCTTTTCATTTAAGATTTTCATGTCAGTTCAAAACTAGGATTTTTATATTTCCCTTTCTACTCTCCAGGCAACAAAAAAAGAAAGAAGTCTCGTGATGGAGATAAACCTTTGGAGGACAATCCTGAACATTCACAGGTGAAGACCTAGCATTCATTTTATGGGTTTGCTTCTCTCTCGCACTCTCCTGCTTCTCCGAAAAATGTGAAATCTTCTCCAGCCTTCCTCTGGATCTTGAGAGAGAGAGAGAGAGAGAGAGAGAGAGAGAGAGAGAGAGAGAGAGAGAGAGAGAGAGAGAGAGAGAGCACAACCCGGTGTACACAGACCACCACAACAGGATGTAGCATCATAAAGCCTCGTCTTCAGCATTGAAACTGGATGACGCTCAATGCCTGTTTCAACAAACCTGAAATCTCCAACATGCAGCAAGACTTGCTTTTTTAAAATTGACGAAATGCTACATAACCATTGATATACTACAGTTTTGATGCCGGTTTATGATGATGTCATCTCCAGTCACTGTGGTTATGACAGTCTGACCTCTGACCCGGGCAAAGCCAGCAAGCACAAGCCTGGATACATGAAGCCAACCATCTGACCAATGACACGGCAGAACCTTTAGTACGTCTCTAAACGTGGTCATCTGTCAGTAGAATTATCTTGAAACAAAGTGTTTATTGTGTGATTTTATATCATATTATGTCAGAAGTATTTGTCAGGCTGTGCCTGGAAATCAATTAAGATGAATTTATTATTATCAAAGCACTTTGAGACAGATCAGACCCATTTATTTCATATTCTGTTGAATAGCTAAATAGTGGACACAGGGGAAAATACCTATATTAGGTATAAGTGCTGTCAGATTTTTTTTTTCTGTTTTCTGTTTGAATGAATATTTAATGTTGGTTTCTTATTTTGCTTTCATTTCTGCACTTTCGTTCAGCTGAGAGCACAGGGTACAAAGTGATATGGCTTTTTGTTAGTTTTTTTTAGCTATTTTAGGCCATATTTGAATATAGTTTTTTAAAAATAGTTTGCAATGCCAGTGCTAATGGCCCAATCACATATATTTGACAATAGATTTATTTGTCTAAAATGAACATTTATTATATTGGCATGCTTTTCTCAAACAGCAGTAGAATTATTATTAGATTAGCATTGTGTTTAATGTATGAAATATAGATTAGAATATGCGCAAGCCATAACTTGAACAAACTTGAAGCATTGATATAAAAATTACATATATATAAAATAATAAGCAATATCCAAAACATGCAAGAAGCCTTTTTGTTTTGCTTTTCAGCCCTTTCAAAACTGAAAACTAAAGAATACTTAGTAACATGCTGAAAATCATTTCATGACTTTTCTGTACATTTTATGAGCCTTTTTATGTGGCATTCATATTTATACCACCGTTCAAAAGTTTGGGGTCAGTAAGATTTGGTGTTTTTTGAAAGAAATTACATTTACATGAATACTTTTATTCAGCAAGCATAAATTGAGCAAAAGTGACAGTAAAGATATTTATGATGTAACAATTTCTATTTCTATAATAAATGCTGTTTAAAAAACCTTTCTATTTACCAAAGAATCATGAAAAAAAACTGTTTTCAACATTATTAATAGCATAAAATCAGTATATCCGAAGGATCATGTGGCACTTAAGACTGGAGTAATGATGCTGAAAATTCAGCTTTGCAGTCACAGGAATAAATTCAATTCTAATATATATTAACATAGAAAATGGTTATTTTAAATTGTAATAATATTACTGTTTTTACTGTGTTTTTGATCAAATAAAAAATTGCGTCCTATCAAATAAAAATACAAATCCTGACCTCAAACGGTAATGTACAATCACCCAAACATCATATAAATACCTGAGCACCCATCACTGCTTCACTGCCATGACTTTTCCCAGCATGCCATGATCATGACAAACTAACCAATCAGCTCATGCCTGCCAACAACAGGTCACATGATTACATTATGCCATAGGATTATAGGGGCTTGGATGTGTTTTTGCATGAAAGGCTGTTCTTTACCGAGTATGTAGTAAGTTAATACCTTTCCCCCGCATGCATGCAGCAGACGCTGGTGATATAGACTGTTGGGCGATATGCGAGACTCTTTTTTACCTCTTTGCTAACAGTGACCTATATGAAATCACCAGGGAGTCGAACAAAGAAAGCACAAAGACTCAAGCTGGAAAACACTGGATGTCTGTTTCTTCTCCCATGATATTTATCCCTAGTAACTTTTAATAGCAATAACCAAGCTAGCCCCTTTCTTTGCATCTTGTTGAGCTGGAGTGAACTGAATGTGCCTGCTCGCTTTCAGGCCACATGGACACTTTGTGTTGTGCAATACTGTGAGCTAAGGCCACTGTATGGAGAGCACATGCTGACAGAGAGAGGACAACCCTTTATACGTCACAGCGCTGCATTGCAGGGTGGACTGAGTGACGCATGCTGACATCTGAATCGACCCATCCAAACAAACACGAGTACCGATTGATAAGACCAGACATGCACAAAATCCACTGAAACAACACATTAGATGACGTGCATATTTAAGCCTTAAACTGTTGGTATTTTCTGAAGAAAATCCTCTCCAGCTCTCGCTCTCTGTACAGTGGGGTTGGCCGAATGATAGATGTATGTTTCTACAGAGTTTACAAAGACTTCTATTTGAAAGCACATGAATTTATTAAAAAAGGACACACACACATATATATAAAGAGAATATCAAATGTTCTATTAAGTCCTGATGTGGTATTTTTAGTATGAAAAGTACCACTAGATTCCCATTAAATTAAGATTTGAATCAAATTTGTCTTGGAAAACATCCTTTTTGTTCAAATTCAGCACAATGAACACTGTTAAAGTCACCATGAAATCAAGATCCACATTGTTGTTGAAGTATTTAATATAAATGAATTATCCGTGCACATAATTTTGTTGAAATTCATGTGCCCTCGTAATCTTTAATCAAAATGAACCCCTTCTTACAGTGATGTGTTTACTGGCGTGAGGGCGGGAACACCTGTCACTTGTCACCTGTCACAATATATAAATTTACCAATAGCAAATCCGCACACACTCTCATAACTCCTGATGGACAAAATCAAGGCCCGCCCTACATTATTTCTTGTTCGAAAGGGCGTTGCACTTGGGTATGTCATTAGGGGGGGAAAAAAGACTATCGCAACCTCTGTTTCATGCTGATTTTAGCCAATACTACGGATATTATGGTATTTATACACAGAAGATATATTTTTAATTCATGAGAACTTTTTAGATTAAAATCATCAATTGTACACATGCATGTATATTTTTAAGAAATATTTGTATATATATATATATTTTTTTTTTTACATATAATTTATATATAAATAACACATTTTTCTTAAATATATACATGCATGTGTGTGTATTTATATATACAAAATAATTATACACAGTACACACACACAAACTTTTTTTTTTTTTTTGATGTGATTAATGAGCCCGTTCTCATCCCAAAGCGCCATATAGGACGCTTTTGCAAAAGCGTAAATATCCAACGCACATGGCACCCTTTAACGTCAAATGAGACGCAGATATATTTGGGCAGAAGGCGCCCCCTAGTGGTCTAACCCTTACCCTACACCATACCTAAACTTAACCATAACCGAAGCGTCTCATTAGACGTTAAAGGGTGCCATGTGCGTTGGATATTTACGCTTTTGCAAAAGCGTTGTATATGGCGCTTTGGGATGAGAATGCGTTAGATTAATCGTTGCACAGCCCCAATGGGCACATGGTCTGGGCTTTCTTGATTTTTGTTGGCAAAAGTAAAGGCCCTTTTACACCAAAAGTGAAATGAACAGAGTGCCGAAGTGATGACGTCACTTTGTAGGACAACTCGGAAGTTAGCGTCGCATGGGTTGCCTCGATCGAAAAGCTATGCATTTTCCTGTGCTATGTGCAATCTGTGTTCAACAAAGAGTTGTGCCTTACACGTTTTGTCTATCAAGATAATCTTTACAAGTTAATCCAAAATGTAATCAAAATCTAATAATCCCATAGATTTTTGGGCGAGGGAACCGGTTGTGCTAAAATGCTAACTCACTTCCGTGTTTTGGCCTACATAGTGACGTCATAACTTCGGCACTCTATAGAGAGCCTAAGTCCCTCCCCTTCCGGTCGACCACCATGGGACCTTATTTTGGAAAAATATTGTATGGTAGTAAATGGCGAGAGACAACAAATATTTTGATCTCGTTTGAATTGTGCTCTGAATTACACATATGATCTTTGTAAATTTAAAAAAATACATTTTAAAGTAAAGAAAGTCGCAGTTTGATGTAAAACCATTGAGGTATTAAGCCTGTGAAAATACGTAATTACAAAGACTACAATCCCCAAAGGTGCACATTTTCTCTCAATGAATGAAGCTAACTTTACTGAGGCTATGTCTGTCATTGTTTCTATAGTGTTACATTATAATCGTAACGTTACGCCGTCATGCCTGAGTGTTGTACAAGACTGCACACACATGAGCAGCGGATCTTGCTCGTTGTTTCGCTTCCCGGGAGATGTAGTTCATTGAGCGATTTTCACATAAAACTAAATGTTACTCTTCTGTTTTATGACCAACTGCGACGTCTTTGACTTTCAGAATTATCTTTTAAATTGACAAACATCATATGTGTAATTCAGGGCACAGTTCAGACGGAATAAAAAGATAAGTTGTCTCTCGCCATTGACTACCATACATATTTTTTTCCGAAATAAGGTCCCATGCGCCAGAAGCGGAGGGGCGGGACTTATATGCCTTAAAGGAAATGCAAATTTACTCCTGTACAGTAGAGGGCAGAAGAATAGGACACAGGAAAAGAAAGTTTAACACATACTTTTAGCAATCAAAATGAATTAATATAATAAAATAAACAGCCATTCGAGAGTCCTTACATTATTGGTGCTCGGGCCCTAATGAAACACAAAGGTTTTTTTTTAGCTAAAATCATTTTTGCTTTATTATATGATTGAAAAGGACGTCAAAGGTCAGCGTGTTAATAAAGTGAGATTAAATACATAAAGTATACTTGTATTGTTTAACATATTGCAGGTTTTCATTTCGCTGTTTTTTTATCATTTTGAGGAATACTGAATGTTGAGAAATGCATGCTTACATTTCTAGAACTACAATAACCATCAACTTTACACAGCGCATGTAACGCCTCTGTACTTTCAATTCTATGGGGTTGCATTCCAACGCATTCTCACCCCAAGGCGTCACCTTTGACCATGCTCCAATATTTGACGTTTTAGGCGCCCTTTAGCGTCACTTACATGACGTGATCCTACGGCGTCATCTAACTGACGCTAAAGGAAAGCGTCAGTTAGAGGACGAGGTTAGGTTTAGGTGTGGGGTGGGGGTAGGGTACACGCGATCCTAGGGCGTCATCTAACTGACGCTAAAGGGCGCCTAAAGCGTCAGATATTGAAGCATGTCCAAATTCTTCCCAAGGCGTCAGTTAAGTGATGCCTTGGGGGTGAGAATGGGCTGTGCATTCTCAACGCATTCTCACCCCAAGGCGTCACCTTTGACCATGCTTCAATATTTGACGTTTTAGGCGCCCTTTAATCAACAGTTTAGGAATCTGCCATTTTACAGGCACAAATCTCACTTCCACTTCCACTTACATGACGCGATCTTACGGCGTCATCTAACTGACGCTAAAGGAAAGCGTCAGTTAGAGGACGCGGTTAGGTTTAGGTGTGGAGTGGGGTAGGGTACACGCGATCCTAGGGCGTCATCTAACTGACGCTAAAGGGCGCCTAAAGCGTCAGATATTGAAGCATGTCCAAATGCTTCCCAAGGCGTCAGTTAAGTGACGCCTTGGGGGTGAGAATGGGCTGGCATTCTGTGGGGTTGACTCCAGGGCTATTTCAGGATAACCTTTGCTGGTTGTTATTTTGAGGCAGAACACATTCTTTGAATATGCTTATCATGGAGCTAATGCCACTTGATCATTCAGAATCTACTACATAAGGCCCAACGGTGGAAGTGAGATTTGTGCCTGTAAAATGGCAGATTCCTAAACTGTTGATCCCCAAACTTATGTGGTTACAGATTTGCAAAGAACCTAAACTTATAGTTTCTTGTCACAGCAAGTTTAAAATGGGCTTGCTAGAAATAAATAGTGCCAGTCTGTGTACAGTTTATAAATCACACATTTTAAAACCATACACTACGGATTTTACTTTTAAAACGTGTTTTGTGCCAACGCTGTTATATTAAAACCTTTACAAGTTTGAGCATTACAGGGTTTATGAAGCACTGGAGATGCAAAAATAGCCTTTACTATAGCACATCTCACAAAAAGTACACAAGACCAATAAGTATACTAAAATACTGAAAAAAGATTGTAAGAAATACTTACTTAATACTTATATTGTAATTTAAATTATTCAACCCCCATTGCAAGTCAGGTTTATTGGCAAAATGTATACACTTTCAGCTGTTTCCAATTAACAAATCAAACAAAAGCAATTGAAATAACTCAGCACAACAAAATTGGTTTCAACTGAAAATGCAACTTTTAATGACTTCCGCAGTCAAAACTATTCAACCTCTTCATGGCAAGCATCTTTAGTACTTGGTAGAACACCCTTTTGCTGTTATGACCTGCTGCAAACATGATGTATAACCAGACACCAGCTTCTGGCAGCGTTTCTGAGGAATCTTTGCCCATTCCTCATGAGCAATGGCCTCCAGTTCAGTAATATTCTAGGTAAACCACATGTAAAAAAGCACTTGATCTATATGGCCTTGTAATCGTGTTAAGAAGTTATATTTTAGCTATATAATCCATATAAAATAATATGTTACAATTATTAAATATAACATTTTGATTTCATCTTAAATATATTCCATCATATACAGTTCAATAGTAAGTAAAGCTGCATTATTGCTTCTGCTGCGAGGTTTCACAGAATAATGCAGATAGTGTAGCTTAGCAGGCTAATGAGAGGTCTGTAATCTGGGTCTGTTTTTGTTTAAAGGTCCAGTGACACCCAAGTTTCAGTTTCCTCACTGACAACATTATTTCCTGATACTTCAATGAATCCCTCTTGCCTGCAGCCCCAGAGCATCACTGAGTACCACAATGCTTAACTGAAGGCACAATGTTCTTTTCATATGCTTCATATTGATCTATAGGCCAAAAAGTTCCAGTTTTGTTTAATCGCTCCACAGAACAGAATCCCAGGACTTCTGTGGCTTATTTCTGGCACTTCTATTGTGCTTTTGGGTCAGTAGTGGTGTAAGTCTTTGGGTTCTGTCATGGAAACAGCATTTGTTTAGTATGCAACTGTGGTGGAAATTTTAAACTATATATTAAACTAACCATGTTTCTAATTTTCATACCTCCCTATTCTATTAAAACTTGTATCCATGCTCACTGGTGGATTCTCAATGGGATTTTTCTGAGGTCCTCCAGCCATGCTTGAACCTTTTTCTTGGGGGAAGTTCTCTGAGGAAATATCGAGAGAACTCCTGGCCATGATTAAAGCTTTTAGAGGACATTTGCTAAAGTCTGTTTGTGGATTATTCCAGCACAGGAAGCAATTTAAGGGGGACAAGTATTAGCACCCAGCCGACATTGATGTGTAGACGCACTAGGGTGTAGGGTTAGACTCGGCCGATGTCAATGTGTAGATGTGCTAGGGTAGAGAGTTAGACTCGGCCGACATCGATGTGTAGACATGATAGGGTATAGGGTTAGACTCAGCCGAAGTCAATGTGTAGATGTGCTAGGGTAGAGAGTTAGACTCGGCCGACATCGATGTGTAGACATGATAGGGTATAGGGTTAGACTCAGCCGAAGTCAATGTGTAGATGTGCTAGGGTATAGGGTTGGACTTGGAGGACGTTGATGTGTAGACGCGTTAGGGTATGGGATTAGACTCGGCCGACGTTGATGTGTAGACACGCTAGGGTATAGGATTAACACCCAGCTGACGTTGATGTCTAGGCGAGCTAGGGTATAGGATTAGACTCGAATGACATTGATGCGTTGGCAAGCGAGGGTATAGGATTAGACTCGGATGACGTTGATATAGGCGCGCTAGGGTATAGGATTAGACTTGGATGACTTTGATGTGCAGGCGCGCTAGGGTATAGGGTTAGACTCGGCCGATGTCGATGCGTAGACACGCTGGGGTATAGGGTTAGACTCGGATGACGTTGATGTGTAGGCGAGCTAGGGTATACAGTTAGACTTGGCCGACATTGATGTGTAGTCGCACCACGGTATAAGTTTAGCACCCAGCCGACATCCATGTCTAGACACGCTAGGGTATAGGGTTAGACTCGGGCTGATGTCGATGTGTAGACGCACTAGGGTATAGGGTTACACCATGACATCTTGACTTTTCCGTAAACATACACGCCACTTTCGAGTCAAGTGGCGTGTTATCTCTACGCATTTTGAACTATCCGCGTGTATGTCTACGCCATTAACGTCCGAGCGATTCCGCGTGTCTGTACACGCCGTCAAATGTCCGCGCGAAACGAAAAAAAATGTAGATCAACATCTGGGGATCTTTTTTTTTCCTAGGATGGTAAGGGAACAGTCATAAATGCCATTAACCCCATGAGGGTTAGGTTTAGGGACGGGGTTGAGGTAAGTCATATATTTATATATACAGTAATAACGTTAAGTCAACGGCGTTCATAAACACGCTGAAAAGCGATTATGCGTCTTGATAGCACGCCAAAAATGGAAATATGAATTGGCGTGTCATACACACGCTACTTCATGAGATCAGTCTGAGGGTTAGCACCCAGCCGACGTCGCTGTGTAGCTGTCCAACGGTGTCTCGAGAAACATTTAGTGCCTTTGCTATCTTATTGTATCCAGTTTCTTTTGTGAAGTGCGATGATATCTCTTAACTTTTTGGACCATTCTTTCGGACCATATTTCTAACATGCAGTCAAAAGTGACACTCGGCAAACGCCACTTGAGATCTTTCGTGTGTTCTAGCTCAAGTATACCTGGTGCAACTAATTAAGTCTTTGTTTATTTGCATCAGGTGTGCTTGAGATAACAACTTTGTTTTGCAGATTTGTTAGGGATTGTACTCAGGGGTTGAATAATTTTGAGACTACAAAAGTCATTAAAAGTTCCTTTTTCAGGTGAATTTAGGGAAACCACTTTCAATTACTTTTGTTTGATTTGTTCATTGCAAACCGCTGAAAGTTTGTAAATTCTGCCAATAAACCTGATTTGCAATGAGAGTTGAATAATTTCGATTAAACAGTGTGTGTGTCTGTCTATATATATATATATATATATATATATATACACTTGTGCGAGTAAAACATGCAAGACAGCATGTTCATTCAACATCTTCATTTATTTCAATGCACTTTGATTAAGTCTGTTTGAGATCAAAGAGCTTTTATACTCCTTGAGGTTTGATCTTACAAGACTAAGCTGGGTGGGAGTACTTGGACTAATGCCACATTCATTCAATAAACAGTTCTTGCACAAATGAGTCTGAAACACAGCAGTGAAAGTGACTGATCAGAATCAGCAGATTTAAAAAACATCAGAAAATAAAGTGCAAAAGAATGCCTGGGGTCTTCACAACCCAGAATTTCCTGAAAAACCGTCATCAAAGGCAAAAAGGTTAAAAAGAATATTAAACCCCCAAATCACTTTTCTGTATTAATTCACTCCCCCTCAGCTGTCAGAGACCCAATATGCTTGAATGCACTTATTCACACAGAACACAATACCGGGTTTGTTCTTTCACTCAGTTACAATACGTTTAAAAGTGAATAACAAAAAGTTGATTTAAAGGTAAAATGTTGCTTCAAACCATTTCAATTGAAGTAAGAGCATCAGATGACAAACGAATCACACTGGAATTAACAGTGAAACAAGTTAGACAATCTCTGTGTGTTAAAAAATATCTCTGTGTGCAAGTTTCTCAATGTAACTGAATGCATTGAAATGTTCAGAAATGTGATAATAAAAATCAACGAGTTAATATAGAGCTAGTTCTTTAGATCTTTCCCCATCAACTTTATATAACTGATTCAGTGACACTAAGCTGTGTGAATTTAACATAAGGACCATGAAAGATCTCAAAGATGGAACTTCAGGTCAATGAAATCCAAAGACATTGGGTTGACTGCAACTCTACCACAAAGTGCTTATTCATACAAACACGATTATTTGAAATATTCAGTACAGAGAATATATATAGGAGAAGGAAATATATATCTTAAGGGACCGATTCATTACTTTATAATTACAAGTTAAAACAGGATGTTGAAACGCTGATGAGTAAATTAGACCAGGAAAAGCTGAAGTGTGTGTGTGTCTGTGTGCGTCTATATTCATGTGGACACACACACACAAACAGGAAGTGTGGTAAAGGTGCTTATTGGACTGTAGTGACGGCCTCATGAATGGACTCGGCCACATAGTCGATGTTCTTGGAGGTGAGGCCACACATGTTGATGCGACCGCTCGCCATTAGATAAATGTGCTTCTCTTTTATCATGTACTCCACCTGCTTAGCTGTAAAACAGAACATTTTGAAATGGCTTAGTGACGCTCTATGTGAATTCGAAAAGCATACAACGAATTAGATAACAAAATATCAAGTGACAAATTCAAAGAAATGATGGCTTTTCTCAGTAGTGACACTCTCAAAACAATCCCAGTGGATGGAAATTTTGTATGAAATTCAAATACAGAAATCTTAGGTAAAGGAGGTGCTTACGATTGAGTCCTGTGAAGCTGAACATGCCGATCTGTTCGGTGATGTGCTCCCAGGTTCCTGGAGTTCCTAGTGCTTTTAGTTTTTCTTTCAGCTGAGCACGCATCAACAGGACCCTGTCTGCCATCGTCTTTACATTGTCCTTCCTGTTGGAAGATGCCAAAAGAACAAATCGCATCATACACTCATAAATTCATTTCAATAAATTAATTGAACCGCGAGAGGCGTCAAAGCTCTCGGAGTTATAACAAATAGGACTGGGGAACATACTCAAGCTAATTCTCGTTTGAACATTTAGCATTTTATGATGGATGCATGCACTTTTATGGACTTCAAAACAGAAACTGCCATTATAAAACTTGTTAGAGCCAGGACATTTTTTAATATAACTCTGATTGTATTCGTCTGAAAGAATAATGTCATATACACCAAGGGTGGCTTCTGGGTGAGTAAATAATGGGGTAATTTTCATTTTTGGGTGAACCATCCCTTTAAATGTGACATGCAAAATTCACAAACACTACCATTCAAAAGTTTAGGGTTGGTATGATTTTAAAAAGATTGCATTAAAGAGATAGTTCACTTTGAAATGATTTTTTTATATATGTTTTAGCTTACCTCAAGTGCATCCAAGATGTAGGTGTCTTTGTTTCCACAGTATTTTCAATTTTGATATTTTTAGGTCAAACCGTTCTTGTCTGTCAGTCATATAATGGAGGTATATGGGGTCCACCTCAAAGAGAGAAGTCCAAATTAAACATGATTTAATGACTCGTAAATGTAAGTACACATTGATGGCCAAAAACACGAAACGAGCGGTTTGTGTGAGAAAACCAACAGTATTTATATCGTTTTTATGTCCAAGTGATCTGAAGTGATGGGGGCTTCGGTCTGCGAAAGCGTCGGAAGTGATCTCTTGCGCAGTTGTGAAAAAACAAAACAAATAACAATCAACGCTGTCTGTTGATATATCGAAATCGTCTGTCGAAATATATCGAAATATAAATACTGTTAGTTTTCTCACACAAACCGCTCGTTTCGTGTCTTAGGCCATCAATGTGTACTTACATTTACGAGTCATTAAATCATGTTTAATTTGGACTTCTCTGTGCATGCTCTTTGAGGTGGACCCCATATACCTCCATTATATGACGAACGGTTTGACCTAAAAATATCAAAATTGAAAATACTGTGGAAACAAAGACACCTACATCTTGGATGCCCTTGAGGTAAGCTAAAACATATCAAAAATTAATTTCAAAGTGAACTACCCCTTTAATTTGATCAAAAACACAGTAAAAACAGTTCAACTGTAAAATATCATTACAATTTAAAAGAACTGTTTTCTATTTTAAAATGTAATTTATTCCTGTGATGAATTTTCAGCATCATTACTCCTGTCTTCAGTGTCACAGAAGTGACACAGTGTCTTCAGAAATCATTCTAATATGCTGATTTTCTGCTCAAAAAACATTTCTTATTATTATAAATGTTGAAAACAATTGTGCTGCTTGATATTTTTTGGGAAACGCTGAGGATGCCTCGTCAGGATTCTTTGATGAACAGAAAGAAAAAAGTAAAAATGAACCACATTTATTTGAAATAAAAATCGTTTGTAAAATTATAAATGTCTGTAGTGTCACTTTTGATCAATTTAATGCATCCTTGCAAAATAAAATTATTAATTTCTTTCAAAAGCAATAAAATCTTAGAACAAACTTTTGAACGGTATTGTACACATGTCACTGGTCAGAATTATTTGCCCCCTTGGTAAATATGATCAAAGATGGCTGTAAAAAAATAAATTTGCATTGTTAATCTTTTGATATTGTATTCAAAAAAAATAAAAATAAAAAAAGAACCTTTCAGACGACAATTATTTACCCCCATTTATTAAAGACTCTCCTTTTCTCAAGATACCAGCTCTGAGTCTTCTCCTATAATGCCTGATGAGTTTGGAGAACACCTAACGAGAGATCAGAGATCAGTCCTCCATACAGAATCTCTCCAGATCCTTCAGATTCCCAGATCCATGTTGGCGCTTCTTCTCTTCAGTTCAGCCCACTCATTTACTATAGGGTTCAGGTCTGGGACTGAGATGGCCATTGCAGATGCTTGGTTTTCTAGAAGATTTCTAGCAGAAGTTGTCAGGTTTTGATACATGGCTTCGATCAAATACCAACAGAAAAAAAAAAAAAAAAATCAAAACCTGACAACCTGTGCTAGAAATCTTATAATGGGCCATGTTTGGATCTTCCATCAGGACAGTGATCCAAAAACAAGCATCAAAATCAAAGCAAAAATGGGTCACTGAGCATCTGCAATGGCCATCTCAGTCCCAGACCTGAACCCTACAGTAAATAAGTGGGCTGAACTGAAGAGAAGAAGCGCCAACATGAATCTGGGAATCTGAAGGATCTGGAGAGATTCTGTATGGAGGAATGATCTCTGATAAAGTATCAAAAGGATAAAAAAAACTGTGCAGATTTATTTTTTTACAGCCATCTTTGATCAATAATTCTGTCCAGCACTGTACATATATTCTTTAAAATAACAAAACTAGAGTCATTTGAATTGCATTTACCATTCAGCAAAAAGCTCAGGGGTGTTGAGTGTGATGGCAACCAGACGAGCTCCCTGGGACGGAGGATTGGACCAGGTTATCCGAACGATCTTCTCCATTTGAGAGAGAACACGATTTAAATTGTCTTGGTCTTTAGATACAACTGTCAGGTTCCCCACTCTCTCATCTGTGGAGTCAGATTATTCTTTAAAATCAGGTTCTGGCATTAATACAATCTGTAGCGAGGAATGTACAACCTGTTGGAATCACTTACTGTACAGACCGAAGTTCTTTGAGAACGACTGGGCACAGAACAATTCAAAACCCTGAGACACAAAGTAGCGGATAGCCCAGGCATCTTTCTCTAAATTTCCTGAGGCAAAACCCTGATAGGCTGAATCAAAGAAGGCAAACAGATTCTTTCGCTAAAGAGAGAGGAGAGAGAAGAAAAAAGTTAGAAAACAAAGGGGAATTATAGCTCCAATGATGCAACTTTTCACATTCTTCGTCCTGTCTGACTACAATTTTGAAAAGCTATTTTGGGTTAAGGTAATTATGCAATAGCTAACTCAGTATTTATAAAACTATCGAGAGTTTAAATTTGGACTACAGTAGGTTGTAATTGCAGGTTGTGCCTAAATGGCTTATTGAATGCAATTAAGTTCCATTTCTGTATCATGTGCTTCAATGTTCTAAACCTGTTGCATGAACTCAGCCTGTGTCTGAAAGGGATAGTTCACCCTAAATAAAAATGAAGACTAGTATAAGCAGTTTATGCAACTGGCCACTGGTGTCACAGTCAGATGATGTGGGGTTATTGTGATGGTCTAACCTTCATGACATCAGCGATCTGCTTCCATTGGTCCTGGGTCGGGTCTGTACCGGTGGGGTTGTGAGCGCAGGCATGCAGCACAAAGATGGAGTGATCAGGAGCGCTCTGGCAGGACAGACATATTTTCAATTACACATTAATATTTATTTTCAAACTGATCACTGTTTTCCTGGTAAAGAAATCATAATACACTAGTTTGGGCTCAGTTCGATTTTGAATAATGTCTTTGTTTTTGAAAAAAGATCAAATATTCAGTAAAAACAGTAAAATTGTGACATATTAATTAATACAATTTTAATATGTCAATATGTTTTAATACGTTTAAAACGGTTTTCTATTTGAATATATATTTAAAATGTTATTTATCCCTGTGATGGCAAAGCTGAAATTTACTTCAGTCTCCAATGTCACATGATCCTCAAGATCCACATAAATTTGCTGGTCAAGAATTATGGCTGTCAACCGCTTAATCGCGATTAATCGGATCTAAAATAAAAGTTTGTGTTTACATAATATATGTGGGTGCACTGTGTATAATTGTTCTGTATATATATATATATATATATATATATATATATATATATATATAAATATATATATATATATATACACATGCATGCATACACACAATATTATTTATATTTAAAATATTTATATTTATATATAATATAGATTATATATACATCTATATACAGTACATACATAAAAATATTTCTTAAATATATACAAGCATGTGTGTGTATTTATATATACAAAATAATTATACACAGAGCACCCACATATATTATGTAAACACAAACTTTTTGGACAATTTGGATGCGATTAATCGTTTGACAGCCTACCAAGAATATTTCTTATTATTAGCAAAGTTGAAAAAAATATGTTGTGCTGATAAATATTTTAATAAAGGATTCTTTGATGAAGAAAAAGTTCCAAATATATTTCAAACTGAATGCCACTTTTGATCAATTAAATGTATCCTTGCAGAATATACATTTTTACCACAGATTTTTATTTTCTGCTGGGCTTATGAACCAGTAGTTCAGATATATATATATATATATATATATATATATATATATATATATATATATATGTATGTATCTTAACTGCTGGTTCATAAATCAGTATATTAAAAATCTGTGGTAAAAATGACAGTGGTAAATGACAAAAGGCACTTCTGTTTGTACATAATCTAAGGTTTTTAGATATCTTATCAATAACTGATAAATAAGTAACTATAAAGTGCTTGATTTGTGTAAGAAAATGAAATTTCAAAACCACTACTCACCTCCAGGTCACCCAGAAAACCTGTCAGATCAAGTCCACGCTTCCCTGCATCCCAATATTTGTATGGACGGATGTCCTCAAATCCAGCGTTAGAGAAAACGGCATTGTGGTTCTCTACAACGGAAGACCACAAACTGAACTGAACATGGAAAGCTGGTTAAACATTTTTGCCATTTGAGACAACAATAAAGTTAATCATTGAACCCAAGGCCAGCGTGCAATTAGTTATTGCGAAAATTGTACATATATTTTGTACAATATTGTTGCCAATTGAAAGTCAGAATGACATTTATCACAGTATTTTGCATGTGTGGTTAGGTCTCCTGCTCACCCCATGTGGGTGCAGACACATAAATGGGAGTTTTTGTGTTGTCAGTTCCATTGTACCAGCGGCGAAGAAACTCCGCTCCGATCTTTAGAGCGCCAGTACCACCCAAACACTGCACAGCTCCTACCTGCAATACAAACACAACAGGAAGCTCTACATTAGAATGATGCTAGTGCAAACTAGTGCCAAACAAAGGTTGGTGAATAAATATATCTTTAGTTTGTTTTGTTTTTTTCCACATACAGCAGTGGTCAAATGTCCTAATAATGCTGAAAAATGGCTCCTGACAGTTATTAATACAGGTATATATATATATATATATATATAATACAACAGCATCTCATCTGACCCGGTTGTCCTTGATGGCAGGACTGTCTTCACCCAGAGCGATCTTAGACGCACTGGAACGAAACTCTGGCAGGCCTAAAATGGGCAGGTACTCGTGGTTTAAACTATGGTCATCAGCGATCATCTTCTCCACTTTTCTCACCACAGGGAGAACCCAGGGCTGACAATCATCTGTCCTGTAGGCTAAAGAAGAAGCAAAGGATTTCAACCAGACCACTTCCAATCACACAGGCAAACTTATGATTTGTACACAACCGTTCAAAGTTTGTTAAAGAATCTTGAAAACAAAAATATTTCAACATTTATAATAATAATAGAACATATTTCTTGAGCTGCTAATCAGAACAATTTCTGGAGGATAATGTGACAATGAAGACTGAGGTTATGATAGTAAAATTAATAAATGTATTTACATTTTAAACTATATTAAAATAGAATGGGTATTTCAAACTGTAATATTATTGCATAATATTAGTTTTCACTTTTTTATGCAACCTTAAATAAAAACTAAATGCAAAACAAAAAAAAAGTTATTGAATTATTGAACTATAGTGTACATTACAGCACCCTAAGTTTCACTGAATTGCTTTCTAATCAATTGTTTTTGTAATGCATAATCATTCCTTTTTTATCAGGGGTGCTTGATCAGGATGAACTTTTACCCAAGTGCAAAATGAGCTTATTCAACATAAACATGTGCTGCTCATGTCCTGATGCAATTCTTGATTTACAAATCCTACACACATATAGAACAAAACTTATCCAACTAAATTAGGTTCTGCACATAAACTGGTGAAGTTTTAGAATGTGAAGCAGTGCATTAATTTTACTTAAAGAAATTTGTTTAATGTATCACATATTACTGTACATATCAAGGTTTAGTAGATGGCTTTAAAATAAAAAAAAGATGATAAATACTGCATTTTTTGTCACCGCCTGCCACACACTTTAAATCAGTGTTCTAGGTTGCTCAAAAGGATAATCATTTCCGTCTGAGGAAGGACTAGGATAGGGGGAAGCTGTTAAAAAACAGTCCACACAATCATGACTCAGGGATTTTTAAAGAGGTGACTTTTCATCCTTTGCTCGTCTTTAATCTGTCCCAGAACCTCAGGAGTAGTGGTGTCGGCAAGGCGTCAGGAAAAGCAGAAGATAAAGATAATCCTCTGAGGTCAAGCTCTCAAACCGGGATCAGGAATGACTACACAGCAGATGACACATGACGACTGCTTCTACACAATAATACTGTCGACATAAGACAATCTATTCACTCCCAGCTAACAGCACTTAACAGGCCATGTGACTGATCTCCAATGAAAGTGACCAATGCCGGAAGAGTAACTTTATCCCTTAATATATTTAGAAATCCTAGATGCCTCTGGACCTGCCTGCAATGATTTTGGTTTAATGTTAGATCACTGTACATGTCATGATATGCCTTTAGTTGTATGCGCCAAAAATTTAATAACAATTAAATTTTTCCATGTTTTAGAATAATGAAATACATTTCATTTTACATTTATACTATTCTAAAAAAATAAAAATAAATAAATAAATAAAAAAACAGTTCAAGAAGTTAAGCTTTAACAACAAGATTGTGAGAAACAAAAATTAAGTGTATACAAATGTTGACATGTGGCATGTATATAATATCAAAAAAAAAAAAAAATATGCATAATTAGCAAATATAATTCATATCAGATCTATGTGCATAACATGCCTACAGTATAAGTATAACATGATATGCTTGCAGTTAAACATAATTTTAAAAGCAATAGTTCACCCAAAAATTCATTCATTCCATTGACAGATATGCAACTACAACTTTGACGGTTCAAAACATTTATTAGGACATACACAGCAAAACGAATCTATATGAATCGAGCGGTTTAGTCCAAATTTCCTGAAGAGACTCGATCGCTTTATGATGAACAGATTTAATTTAGGATTTTATTCACATAAACATTGTTAAGTGAACATAAACAGAAGCTCAATTGAACTTGCTTGATGCGCAAGAACAAACCTCTTGCTGAAGCTCAAACCATCTGTAACAAACAAGAATGAACCTCATTGGTTCTTGCGGAAGTTCAAAAGTGATGCGTACCACAAGAATGAACCTCATTTGTTCTTGCGGAAGTTCAAAAGTGATGCGTACCACAAGAATGAACCTCATTGGTTCTTGCGGAAGCTCAAAAGTGATGCGTACCACAAGAATGAACCTCATTGGTTCTTGCAGAAGCTCAAAAGTGATGCGTACCACAAGAATGAACCTCATTGGTTCTTGCGGAAGCTCAAAAGTGATGCGTACCACATGAATGAACCTCGTTGGTTCTTGCGGAAGCTCAAAAGTGATGCGTACCACAAGAATGAACCTCATTGGTTCTTGTGGAAGCTCAAAAGTGATGCGTACCACAAGAATGAACCTCATTGGTTCTTGCGGAAGCTCAAAAGTGATGCGTATTGCGTACCACAAGCATGAACCTCATTGGTTCTCGCCATAGGTTCTCGCACATCAAGCGAACATGCTTGAGCTTCCTTACAACTGATGTGTAAGTTGATGAATGTTTAAATGTGAATAAAAGCCATATAAAGCGATGTGTCTCTTGAGACAATTTTGGACAAAACCGCACAATACATATTTTGGACTGAAACGAAAGTCTTACAGTTTTTGAACGAAATGAGGGTGAGTATAATGACAGAATTTAAATTTTTGGGTGAACTGACCCTTTTAGTGTCATATCGTCCATGAAAAATCTCAGATTACTGATGCCCCCAGAAAACAGCTGATCTGTGATCACGTGCTGCGTCTACCAACATCATAATCATTTAAAAGAACAAAATACAATGATAATAAAAAATAAAAAAGCAGGCATTAACTTATTTAATCTTAAATTCTGAAAGAGACAGATGTACATGCACAGATGTGTTCAGGTCTTATTTTTTTTAGGCCAATTGCTGTCACAGAAATGCAAAAATATACGCACATTGACATTCATCTCATGTAACAGTGTGTGTTTATTAAAAAGCGCATCTCTCACCTCCGACTCCCAGATTCACCTTGTTGGGGTTCTGATCTTCACGGAAATCTGCTGACAGTTTAAACACTGCGACAGGAGCAGCAAGCGGTACTTCACCAAATATCGACATGATATTGTGTTAATATTTCTGTAAATACAGAGCGAGAGGGGGGGGAGAGTAATAGGCAAGTACCGCAGGATTGAAGTGCGGTGTGATGGAGAATGACTGACTTTAACCTTCAGACGAGGGATTTGGGCAATGGAGGCCAGGCGTGTCTAAACTAACCAATAAAATCAGTAGCTCATGTTTGACTCAAAGATTACCCAATCAACTTCTAGTACAGGAAGGTCAAGTCGGTACGTCATCAAAAAACGCGCACGATAACACTGCGGGGACCAATGAGAACTCAAACATGCAAGAGTGACGTACCTTCTGACCAATAGTAAAGCAGAGAGGGCGGAACACGTTAGATTCAATGGGCATCGTCCTTTTCAGGCACACCTACACTGTTAGCCTATCGGAGTTCCATTTACAGTTATCTTCATCATAGTTTAAATTGTGTAATTTATGACTTCATGATTTTATCTGATTATATATATATATATATATATATATATATATGTATAGTTCACTGATGATAGTTTTAGCCTTAGGCTAGTCTTCCAACTTAGAGATCAATCAAAAAACACTAGGCTATTGAATTTGATATTGCTATCAAATTACAACATGATCATTTTTATATTAAAGGGTTCACCCAAAAATGAAAATTCTGTCATTATTCTTGATGTATGGCCTTATAGCACCATTTGGATTAAATTAGCTGTTTTCCCTGGGACCTAATGTGGATAGCACGAGTCTATTTGATGTAATGTTGACATCTGGAAGACGTATTTTTAAGAATGTTTGCTCATCTGCAATATGTCTATAGGACTTTTCCTGTCAGATGTCAAATAGACGTTTATATTTCTAACTCCAAACAATTAGCCACTGAACCAGCTTATAAAATCTTCTTCAAGGCTGTTGCATTTGAGGTAACGTTACAGGTCATGGGGTTTCTCAGATTTCGCTTGAGCCTCGATAGAAGTCGTGTCTCCTTTATTGCGTATTTTTATACTTTGAATATATCCCTCCACTGCATACTGTAACCCCTTTTGCCTTGATCTGGAGGATATCGCTGAGGTATTGCTCCAAAAAAAGATCACTGACACGCACGTATATCTCTTCCCGTCTTGGCAATCTGTTGTGCTGGTTTTGTTTGACCATTTGTTTGACGGGCGTAGTAACAATAGGGGGCGTGGCTTTTGCAAATGGTCAATTCCTGGAAGTTGAAAACATCCCCACCCCTGACCTCCCCAACCCTCCCCTGGACCCCCCAATATAGTAAAACTGCACATTTTAGAGTGGCCTTTTATTGTGGCCAGCATAAGGCACACCTGTGCAATAATCACTGTCTAATCAGCATCTTGATATGCCACACCTGTGCTACACCTGTGAGGATGGATTATCTTGAAGGAGAAGTGCTCACTAACACCGATTTAGACAGATTTGTGAACAATATTTGAGAGAAATAGGCCTTTTGTGTACATAGAAAAAGTCTTAGATCTTTGAGTTCAGCTCATGAAAAATGGGGGCAAAAACAAAAGTGTTGCGTTTATAATTTTGTTCAGTGTGTGTGTGTGTGTTTATATATATATATATATATGAAGAGTTCAGATGCAAAAGCCTCTAAGTGCCATTTGAAATTTTCGTCTTTAATGATGATTTTTATCAAACTTGTATATTTAAGTTCAGTAATTTAACTTAAATGGCAATGATAATTACCTATTAATTGTTATTTAAGTGAAATTACTGAACTTAAATATACAAGTTTGATAAAAATCATCATTAAAGTAGAAAATTTCAAATGGCATTTAGAGGCTTTTGCATCTGAACTCTTCATATATATATATATATATATACTGTATATACATACACATAATATACATTCACCTAAAGGATTATTAGGAACACCATACTAATACTGTGTTTGACCCCCTTTTGCCTTCAGAACTGCTTTAATTCTACGTGGCATCGATTCAACAAGGTGCTGAAAGCATTCTTTAAGAATGTTGGCCCATATTGATAGGATAGCATCTCGCAATTGATGGAGATTTATGGGATGCACATCCAGGGCCCGAAGCTCCCATTCCACCACATCCTAAAGATGCTCTATTGGGTTGAGATTTGGTGACTGTGGGGGCCATCTTAGCCATCAGAGGATGGGTATGTGGTGGCCATAAAGGGATGGACATAGTCAGAAACAATGCTCAGGTAGGCCGTGCACATAAAAAAAAAACCAATTGGCATTAAGGGGCCTAACGTGTGCAAACAATACATCCCCCACACAATTACACCACCACCACCAGCCTGCACAGTGGTAACAAGGCATGATGGATCCATGTTCTCATTCTGTTTACTCCAAATTCTGACTCTAACATCTAAATGTCTCAACAGAAATCAAGACCCATCAGACCAGGCAACATTTTCCAGTCTTCAACTGTCCAATTTTGGTGAGCTCTTGCAAATTGTAGCCTCTTTTTCCTATTTGTAGTGGAGATGAGTGGTCTCACGCTGCCTCAGAAGAGTACACACGATGGATCAAGCTTCTCTATGCCAACACCACCAGCGTCGTCCAATGCCCAGCAGGTCTGTCCGAAACATTTCTGACTACTGTGGGCATGCATCAGGGATCTGCCCTCTCCCCGCTTCTTTTTATCCTTTGTTATACAGTTTCGAGTGTTGGCCAGACACCATGAAACATGGTCAACCACACCCCTAAATATATATATATATATATATATATATATATGCCCCCCCCCCCCCCGCCAGATAACACACACATTTTTGTTTTGCAATACTGAACAAATGTATTTCTACTGAATTACAAATTTACATTGACTTTACACAAACGCAAAAACTAAACCTTAAACTTTCCAAACTTATGCAGATTTCTTATTTTATTTTCTCTGTATATTATGTTTTTATTCTATACATGTTTTTTTATTTATTGTTTTGTACTTGTAAAGTTAGATGTTTTAGAGGAAAAGAAAATGTCATGTCTTTCAGAGACCACAAGGTGGTGGTCTAAGCTTTTGCTCTTGCTCCCTAGTAAACACATGAGCTGTTGGTCTCTAATGGAATCATAATTCAAAGCCAAAAAGGGAAAAGGGAAACATGAGCTGCTCTGCCTTGGTATTTATATCATGAAGAAGGTCATTTAAGTATGTTCACACAACACAGTGTATTGTCCATTTTCTTACAACTTTTTTAATTTGTATTTCCTTAATTGCTCATCGTAATAATACTAAATTTAGCTAAAAAAATTAGGGTTAAAGGAGTTTAAAATAGAGTTACAAATATTAAAGGAGATTTATCTTTTTGTTTTTGATTATGTAAAATAGAATTCATTTTTTAGATGTTGGAAAGCCATGCAGGCAGTATAAGTATTTTAAGTATATCTAAAAAATCTACATTTTTTGTCAGCTTAAGAGATTGTACTTGTATTTTCCTGACCTGCTATAGCAAAAGACATGAACCTGAAAAAGATATGAAACTGCAATCTCCCTCAGAGAGTGGCAGCACCATCAGATAGGGTAGGCTATAATTCATCAACCTCAAATCATCTGCACAAGCAAACCAAGACTGTTCCATGTGAGAAATGTGCAAATTATTTAAATACCTTCAAGAATCACAGGATTTCTATTAATCATCATTGTATTAACCCCCAGCCCCCCAATACTAAACTCTATAAAAATAAAGCTTCTAATTTTTACAATACCAGAAGAAACATTTGTTGTTCCCCAAAGGACTTCAGTGACCAGAAAGACGATCGAGTCTTGGGGTTTTTCTCTTCTTGGCGTAGCCTAAAAATAACACTTTCATTTTCCACTATCACTCTTAAAAATAAAGGTTATTCATTGGCATGTTGTTCCATCAAAAATATATGGATATAAATAGTATGGATACTATTCGAAAAAAAAAAAAAAAACAAGTCATATGACCTACTTCCGGCGAGAGTGTGTGCATCCGTGTTTTTCGAATACTATCGCTGCGTCCAAAATTCCGACTCTAAAATTAGCCTACGCAAAAAACTAGGCCTAGCCTATGTGTTGAAAAGTAAAAAAATATATATATAAAAACACTGAAAACAATCGCCAAAAGTTAACAATGTACCTAACCAATAGTAAACAATGTGACAAAAGTTGTTTCCAAGTACTCATAAAAGAGTAGGCAAAAAGTACCCGGATGACCCACTACTTTCACCGAGATTCTGAAGTGTTTATTCGATGGACATTTTACTTTCCCAGGAGGCCACGCAGACACTTGTAGTTCACATGATGATAATCACAACATGCCGATGTGAATGTAGCCTGGGTCCAGATTACATCCTACTAGGCTACATGTATTTATAGAACATAATAGCTGTTGTGAATAAATTACTTATATTCAAAATAAGTAGGCCTACCTACTGAGTATGCGATTTCGGACGCAGCCATAGAACAGTTGGCAAAAAGTTGATGATCTTCTACTTCTACTGATAATGACAACATGGCGGAGTACGTATTGCATTCATACACACATAGAACATACCTTTTAACGGTCATGAATAAGTTCAAATTCAAATGTACCTACTCAGACAATACGTGATTTCGGACACACCGCATGAATTCAGACATGCTATTCTTCTAAGTATTTTCGAGAGACTTCTGCATAATATGCAAAATGCTCATGGCAAATAAACATAAGATAATGATTTAGGATAAGATCTCAGTTTTCTTTTGGGCAAACCAAGCTGTCATGGATCTATAAGCCCCCACAACCCCTAGGAGATATGGAGGAGTAACTTCTACACCTGCAGAATGCCCTCCATCCATCTCACTGTCTCTCTCAACCCCATGCAGAAGATGTTTGCATTCTTTGCTGGTCAGTAAGCGTATCTTACCTGTGTGTTAACTGTCAGCTTTGTAATTATGGGATTTAAAGCTTCCAGCACAAGGTTTGTTGGCCTGGGGACGGACCGAGAAAGAGAGAGAGAGGCTAAGAGCACAGAAGCAATGACACAAATGCCTTCCGGGGAATCGTTTGCAGCTTCAGTCATTATACCATATCAAAGAACATGCATTAGAGACCCGACAAATATGAAAACATTACAACATTAGAAGTTTGGAATACATCAACAAACATATGAAATACTGAATTAACACATGATGACTCCAAAAAAAAACACACACCAAACATACACGACACAGCGTTCAAAGGTAGAATTTGAGAAGTCTTCCTGACTTCAAAACCATGCATGGACCATGACGGGAAGTCAGCAACTCATACCAAACATGTACACACAGCGACATTCCAGCGCAGGACCTTCTCGTGTTGTTCACGTGTTACATTAGCCTCCCTGCTAAGGGTCAGCGCACCTCGCTGAGAGAGGGCCTTTTCCAGACTCCATGTCGGTTATTTTGTTTTCTGTTGCTGGCTTCGTCAATTCTGTTTGATGGACTTGACTGAAAGACCACCATGTTTTTCCTTCACTGCATTCTGAGGTTGCGGACCCGAGACGTTCGTATTAAAAAAGCAAAAAGAGCAAAAGAGAGCGGCTATAGGTGGAGCTCAGCTCAAAAAGTAGGCCAGGTTAAATATCATGAGTCATTCTTTAAAAATCGAGAGAGAGAAAAGAAGAAAGAAAGAGGGGTAGAAAAAATGTTTCAGGAGATGCAGAGTGGGCATGTTGTGAGAGACATGTTGGTAAGAGATATAGTTGTGTCCAACGACATATTTCCTCTGACTGCACCGAAACTCTTTGTATCTCAATGTAACTGGATGTTTCTTAAACTATGGCAATGTGTGGCCCTATGGCTAGTGGATGTTTCTTCAATTACGAGCAATGTTTTAGCATTTATAAAATTGTGTCATTTTTTATTAGTTTTTATTTTCACACTGAATTTATATATTTTATTTTATTTGAAGTAAATATAATTTATTTATTTCAGAATTAATTTATTTAGATAGACAGACTCTTGCTACAGGTAATTTACTAACTATCCTACACAATTAAACCATATTTTCTTTTTTATGCATATTTTGTATGTCAATTTGAAACTATGCAGAATATCATATTCTGTTTATAAGTGATATTTACCTTGATTGTTCTTCTTTTCATACGCTCAGATATCTTACTAACTCTATTTGGTAACCAAGTATATACTAACTTATCCAAAATATTGTTGGTTTAACTTAAAAAAATGAAGTAACCTGGTTGCCTTAATTTTAAGTTCATTGAAATAGAAAAATTGAGTTAATACAATGAAGGAGATTGATTTAATCATCAGAAACTCAAAATATGATCTTATCTGAACCACATAAATTATTTAAGTTGATTTGACAAAAGAAAAAATGTTGTGATTACAAATCATATACTTTTTTTTTTTACTGTTACTGGGCCAAACAACTGTGGGACACTTGTGTAAATATCAAATATAAAATAAATAATATTACGAATTATTTGTTTATTTTACTTCCACTTTAGCTCATCGTAGCTTTAAATGTTATTGAATTCATACTTTTATAATGTTTTTATAGTTTACGTTGAAACTCTGGTGTGTGACAAGAGTAAAAAATACAAGGCACTTGAAAAGCATTATCTAGACATTGTAAATGTGATCTCCATTAAACAAAAAGAAGTTGTTAAAATCTACAATTAATCAACCCTCGGGACATAAATATTGAAGATATAACCATCAACTGAAGAATCAACCAAATCAGAACTAATCTGAACCCTGAGAAAAGGTGTCCTCCTCTGTCAATGGTGGTTACGGCCCTGTATGTCAATATGAATAAAAGTATGATGCATAAGTGCTGTTAAGTGTGATTAGAGTGTCATTACTCACTGAAAGGCTAATCCATTACAGTTCAAACAGACCAAGTCACACCCTAGTATTTATTGAAGGCCGAACACATTTACTTGTATGACTTTCATTGTAGCAAAACACAGCGTGTCCACACACACAGAACAGATGTTCCTTTTCTTCCAATCGTGACCTCGACTACTTTTCGATCTGACCGTTTTAAACAATGGGAGGAAGTGCAACCTCATGTCTACAAGTCTGCTGCCACCAATTGGTTTACGTCTTATTGAAAAGAACAAATAAGCATACACGAAAGGACCGTACAAACATTGTCTTAATTCATACTTCACCACAAACATGTCATAATGTCAGCAGAAACCCAGCTAATACATGCAGCTGTCACACAATTCGCCTTCAGTCACCAGATTTAGAGAACGACGGGATTGAGACACTTTTGCCATGATCTTTGAGGTTGTGAAATCACACATTTATGCTGGTTTGAATTAGCAGTTCTGACAAATGTTTAATCACGAATATTTGCAAAGCAAATTTGACGAGAAACCACATCTATTATGGTCTTGAGGATTATAATTGTAGCGCCCTAATACTTCTGATTATTCGGCAATAAATGGTAAAGTCACGGCAGTGAAAGAGATCCATCACAATCACAGCGCCTGACAACATGGAAGATTGCAAGTTCCTACATGTCTGCTGTGAATACTTCTGAGATACTCCTCTTTTCGTCCTTCACGCTGTCATTTTTTTTTTTCTTAAGAAGCCAGGCAAATATAGACGTTCAGTGGAATAAATCTGATATATACTTTTTGACTTTAATATGTTGAGTAATTACAAATTTGATCTCCATTAAACAAAAAGAAGTTGAAACATAAACCTGGAAGAAATAAGCATCAAAACACTGGGAAGAGGCGTCCTTCCACATGCCTGATTCTCTTTTCGTCCTTCACACACGTCATAATGCCATTTCTTTCAGAAGCCAAACGGTTGTGATCTCAACGAGACTTTCAACTTTATTATGTTGAGACATTGATATATGAAAACATACTTTCCGAAAGTACACTTGTTTTTCTTTATTAGAAATGTTTTCTTGGGAAAAAAAGGAAACATTAAGGGAATGTTTTCTCTATTTTATCATTTATCATTGACTTTTGTTTGTCATCTAAAAAGGTTAAAAAAAAAAACATTAGAGAAATGTCCAACAAGAAATGTTTCTTAACGTTCGATGAGTGATGTAGGGGGCGATGAGGTATGGTTGTAACAGGGAGGGTTGTAACCACCAATTCCACCAATCAGGGATAAGCTAAGAGTCATATGGATTTGAGATATGATCAGTCACAGAAAGAGAGACATTATTTTGTATTGTTCTTTTGGATTTTGACGCACATTGTAGCTTCTGTTTTTGATTATTTTGTCTACATGTTACAAGTTTTGTTACAAAATTGCTGGGATGTTTTAATCCAACTTTGGGTCAAATATGGACAAACCCAGCCATTGGGTTACATTTTTTTAATCACATTTTAACCCAACGTTTGGGTTTGTCCATATTTGACCAAAAGTTGGGTTAAAACAACCCAGCATTTTTAGAGTGTACATATTACATTCACTCTAAAAAATGCTGGGTTGTTTCACCTCAAAATTGAACTAAATTTTGGGTCAAATATGGACAAACCCATTGGGTTAATTACATTTTTAACTCAACATTTGGGTTTGTCTGTATTTGACCCAAAATTGAGTTAAAACAACCCAGCATTTTTTAGAGTGTTGTAACAAAGCCAAATCACGTATTTGAAATCTGATACAGAGGTCTGAATGGGGGCCTTTAGTACAAAAAATGTGGGTACAGAAAGGTTTGAGAAGTCTTGCCCATAGACTAAATTTAGTGAGTAACAGATGCTGAAACAAAAAGTGGCTAAACCATTATGAAAGACCAGATAACATTTGATAAAAATGTTCTGTTGATGTCACTGGTAGAGCTGTTTTTCATGTTGGCCTAACTTTGAGAAAACCTTATTCTGTGAACAAGTTGGAGGCCTGCTTACACAAACCAAGGGATTCCCAGGACTGCGATGTTAGAGAATACTCACAAACTGTATATTTCCCAACAGAAACGAGCCGTTCCAATAACCCAAGGAAAATGTAGGAGCAGAAAGGAGCTTGGCTTTTATTTACAGCTGCGACGGCGAATGAATGGGATCTCATGCTCGAATAGAAACAAATTGTCAGTTTGATGGGAGACGCCACACTGGCTGCTCTGAGTAACACAGGCTCCCCGCTCGCAACATGTTTATCCAGTGGAAGGTCATGTGGTGTGCATCCCCAAATGAACAACATATAAATCTGAATAAAATTAATTGTATTATTGTTTGAATGACAATCTTTGTAAACTATGCGCATACCAGCGGTCAGATGAACTCGAGGCAACCTTTCCTTTTATTTTAGCCTCTCTGGCACGGCCCAGGGAATGTTTAGACAAAAAAAAAAGAAGAAAAAAAAGAGGAAATCTAGCCGTTCACATCCCACTCGGAGACGGTGGCTTCGCTGCGTCTTAATCACCGCTGTCTGTCGTAATCGAATATTTAGGTTACGGCCTTCCTCTCTCACCACATTACCAGCGGCGGAGGTCACACACATTACGGGCTAAACGCTCGGTAATTTGCGCACATGTATACAAACACACACCTGCGGGGTTAAGGCCATGAGGGAAAATACAGCTGTCTAATTTATTAGTCCCAAGAGGGGCTCTGTGGATTTCTCCTGGCCTGACTTCCGTCAGCGGGCTTCCAGACCAGACCTCCCTAACTCAGAGCTGTGGTGTGACAGGGAATGTCTGGTGCTGCAGTGCCTCGCCTCCCTCCTTTCCTCCCCCCCCCCCACCCCCGTCTGAGGCAGAAACGGGGAAGGCTATCAGTCATACGGCTGGGTCAGATGCACAATGGTTCCAGGCGAGGTCTCAAGGCCTGGCGCAGCACACGGCACTGAAACCAGGAGCTGATAAGACTCACCTTCCGGGACCCAACAGGATCTGCACCTCCTCAGATATGTGTTGTGTTTATATGGAAGGTTTTCTGGGCCTGCTGAGAACCGTGTGAGGAAATTTCTTCCTGTTGGCCACTGCGAACGAGTCTTTACCTGGGTTCTCTCTAAAAAACATGATCATAATTATAATGGTTAAAGGAGCTGTGTGTAAGAAATGTATTTCAAATAATCATAAAATGGCCCTGATATGTCACTAGACATTAAGAAATCATGTTCATATCAAATACTTATATCACTGACAACAGTAGTCCGGCCAGGATATTTTCATCTAAAAAGTGAAGTTGCAGCCCTCAACTGTCCTGTTGTGTTTTGGTCTGATGCTCCACCCTCCACCGATCTACCAATCACGAAGTCAGTAGTGTTGCAGCATTCGGGTTGGGGGGCAATAATTGCAACGCATTCTCACCCCCAAGGCGTCACCTAACTGACAAGCATTTTGACCATGCTTCAATATCGGACACTTTAGGCGCCCGCATGTAACCCCTACCCCAGACCTACACCTAACCGCGTCATCTAACTGACGCTTTCCTTTAGCTGTCATGTAACTGACGCTAAAGGGCGCCTAAATATTGAAATGTTTGAAATATATATTTCAAATATTGAAGCATGTACAGCTCCTTTAAAGAAAAACCTGATAATTGGGTATAGTGGAAAAGTATAGTAAAACGGGACAATTCAAATAAAATACATCACATAAAAACCTAAAATACTGCTCAATTTACCATTTGCAAGTGAAAAAGAACGTCAAATAATTTACAGTGGAAAATCGTCAATTGTCAGTTAGACAACATTAGTGTTTTATGTTCTTATATGTTGTTAAATTATTGTTCAATGCATTATTTTAGTGTTGTGGAAAAGCTGTGCTTTGATTTTTTTAACATGTGGTGTTCTCATTATTACCGTATTGGTTTTATCAGTCGTCACTATCACAAAACAGATTTTAGCTACTTCAGTAGGTTGGTTTCTTATCATTCTACCAGTTAACGAAATATACAGTTTTTTTTTTTTTTTTTACTGTTAGAGTTACTGTAATCCGTGAATCTAAAATGTTGCTGCCATAGCCTGCTTTTTACGGTAGCTAAAGGTCTTGCAACCACAGCTGCCTTTTTTATATAGCCTACAAAATTCAACTTGATAAGGTTGAAACTTAGAGTTGGTGATTTAGTATGAATTCCTGCTATAGTACAAAAATGTAGCCTACAATTATTTAAAAAAAAAATCAGCTCTAAACATTCGAGGTGTAGCCTAGCCTAATGGTGGTCATGCCGTGTCATACCGTAAATAAAGTTCTGAATGCTTTCGGATCGCTCTTGCGGTACTTTGATGACATAGGCTATAGCTACACCGATTGGTCTGCACAGTGCCGCTTCAAGTCAAACACACTTCAAATTGGCAGTGGTCAGGTACAAGTCTTACCTCTCAGAAAATTATGAGTTTACACGTTGTAATTACAAGCACGTGATCGGCTTTTTACAGTTCAGATTCAGAAAGAATATGGTACAAACAACATGGCATGAACATCAGATTATCCAAATGGAATCGTGCATGGGCAACATGTTAGGAATTATAGGCTACTCACTAATTCGACAAAACCTAAAATAGTTATGGATTTTAAACACTGAGTTATATTCATACAAAACAGATTCATCAAAACATAATCTCACTCGTGTCAAAACTCATAAAAATGAATTCACATTTTATTCTCACAGACATTGGATGTGAGCCTAAACACTCTCCTGCTGTTCACAGCATTCGCGGGATTTGAGTTTGCACAGAATGTTGTGATGTCAATGAGCAGTTGAAGGTCCGAAAAGACGCAGGCCCTTGACCCACTTCTGGTACCTCTACATGTAACCTCAGTCAGTGTCCAGATGAAGATGATCTATTGCCCTCTCCCTCCCTCTTCTGACCGTCTCACTGTCATGGTGCTCAGGCCTGGGTTTTGTTAGGTCCAGGAAACAGGCTCTTCCTTCATATAAACATAGACTTATAACTTTTTTTTTTTTTTTTTTTTTTTTAGGACTGGCATCGGCACGCAACCAGCATCTCAGTGGTTTGGGTACTAATGCAGTAGCCTCTGTTTTTATGTTTATTCTTATTATATACTAAAATTAAACTTTGATGCTTAAACACTTACGCACATAAACATTTTGGAGGGTTGGGGAATTTAAGATAAATGTATGAAAACATAATTAGTGGACACATGTTTTATACGAGTATGCTGTGCCGCACTGAAGGAATAGCGTACAATATAAATCAAATTTGCACTCGGACGAACATGGAAAGGGAAATTATAACCAAAATAAAACTCCAAGTGTGAAGATAAAACTGACAACAAATAGAGCACAATAAACGGTAAGGAGCAGCAATATCTTGACAATAAATCGTTTAGTTATATGCTAAGGAAATATGTTATTTACAGATAGAATAAACTGTCTGAACATTTTTAAAAAATCTAATTTTATAATATCCTGAAAACAAGTAAATTGATCAAATGAATAGATAAGAAGATGTGAGATACTCAAAATAGTGAAATAAGTATCAGATATGCATGTAGGCCTATATGTAAACGTCATTTTATCATTTCAATTTTAAAAAGTCGTAAAAGCTATATCACCCAATTAAGGCATGCATGGAAAAAGTGAAAACACATTTGTTCTGATCTAATGCTTGAAATTACTTTCGTTTAATGTATTGCAGTAATAATAATTATATTTGCACTTTATTTAGAATACGCAATTTAAGTAGGCTATGCGAAGCGAAGTTAAAATATAATAATATAATATAATATAATATAATATAAAAAAAACAGATGCCAAGATTTTTCCAATATGATACAGAAACATTGAACTGAATTCATGCGCAACGAATGTTCATAAAATACCTTGATTTGGTGTTTTGTTTTCGACCTTATTCTGTTTTATAATATTAATCTCACTGATGATTGACTACAGCCACATTAGTCGGGTAAACCAAACGGAAGCTTTTCCGTTATTGTTACTTTCCGATGTTGATATCATCAATATGTCTATCCATCAAGACACTGCGACCCCAGAGGAGAGTCCTGTGCAGACATGCGCTCTTCACGGTCAGCTTGGCTTCATGCTTGACTGAGACTCTCCTCATCCTAATGGTGCTATTAACCAGACAAAACACTCACACACTTTAGTCGTGTGTGGGGCAAAGATCAGATAAAAACACGCGACAACATCCAAATCCAGTGATCGGACACAAAGCTCATGTACCTGCCTAAACCTGCATAAACATCGTTTTAATCTTTATTTTTCTTTTTTCTTTTTGTAATCCGCATTGTGTCATCTAAACATGACCAATTATGTTTGTCATTGTGTCAGCACTCAGCACACATGCAGTTATCATGATGCATGCGCATTTTCAAAACTAGCATTTAAAAAAAAAAAAAAAAGCTGGAACTGCTCTTTCTGAGGATGGCAATCTAAAACCTTTCATGAACCTTGCAATAAATCACAAATCCAAACAAAAAGTTAGGCCCTCTGCCTGTAAGTCCACCAATAATTTAACAGCATGTGTGTGTCATACATCCGACTGTCCTGTGCAGAATTCTGTTCAACAACTAAACCAGCAAGCAAGCATCAAATGCAGTAAATCAAGGCAATGATTAAAGACTGAATTAGAGCAAATATCATGAAAATAATGTACCTTGCCATCAGTTCTTAAAAGAAAAGCTAGAAGCCCACCACTCCGACTTTCCTCCTGACTCATTAGTCTTGGGACGGGAGGACTCAAACCTGATCTAAACAGCACTGTTGATAGCTAACGGATGAGATAATCTCGTCTCTCTTTCCTTTTCTTTTCTGCTCTTCTTAGTCTCTGGCAGGCTTTTGTCTCTGGCGCCGGAGCAGAAGCTCAGAGAGACACCGTTGCGCATCATTGCGCCCTCAAACAGGTTTCCTGCGCGCCCACCTAATAAGTGATCGATACAATACAGGATAGAAAAATATATATATATATTAAACGTAGGCCTACAGTTTCTCTTTCGTATTATAAGGCGTAAAGGAAGCACGCGGGTATCCAAAATTGCCGAGGATGAATATTTTGAAATTAAGACTATTAAGCGGCCATTAACAAGATGGATTGGGGTGGGACACAAGCATGGTTATGTGTAATATTCTTTTTAGTGACACTAAAAAAATCTGGGTTGTTTCATAGGTCAAATATGGACACCCCAAACCATTGGTTTACATTTTTAAATCAATTTTGAAACCCAACGGTTGGGTTTGTCCGTATTTGACCCAGGGTTGAAACAAGTTTGTTTTTAGAGTGATGACAAAGTTTAATTATTATTGTTATTTCTAACCACTTACGCGTAATGTAATCAAAACCCAAATGTAGCCTAAATATTGAATTATCATATGCGCACAATTTGGAGAGTTGAAGAATTGCGTAAGGACAAAAAAAGAAAGAAATTTAAACGAGAATCAGTAATGATAATATTAATGATGGGGAAGATAAATCTAGAATCGACATCTGGAATCAAGATCAGATTAAAATTCTCTATTAACACAGAATCGGCTTCTTTGAAAAAAAACCCCACTGACCCACGATGTCCCCTTTTTTTATTTTTAGAGAAGTGTCCCCCCACATCTCTGTCTCTCTCACACACACAAAAACACGCACACATACACAATTTGTCTCTCACAGACAAACAAAGTTATGTTTAAATCCGCTTGCTTCTTAATTGTCAAAGGTCTGCAGCTGTTTTTGCTCCAGCTTGACTGTCTAATGGCACACAAGTGTGGTGCAGGTCAGATTTAAACGCGATAATATAGTTGCAGCGGGATAAGCGTCCACTCCAGAAAACTCTCACAGAACATGCGTTCATAAAAAAATATAAGTAAGACAAATAAGTTAATAGTTTTTTAATTATCATCAGCAACTTCAGTCTCTTCTTACTAAGAATCTTTTTTTTTTTTTGGTGGTTATGTGAGGTAGGATATATGCTTCATTGGAAATTATATAACGTAAAACTCTTGATGTCAGGTTATTAGGATGAGTTTTATGGGTTCTTTAAAGCACCTCTATTTATTGAGTTCTTTTCAGGTTATCATATCTGGCATCAAGCTATAAAACTCGTTTTGCTGAACATGTAAATCTTTATTATTTAGAGTGTGGTAAAGAAAACATATTCAGTCTAGACATGGTCAAACTAAGCTTATTGTTTTTAAATTGTGCAGAACAGATGAATTTGCATTGCGCATAAAAGCATTACTGAATCACTTAACATGATTTACATTTTCAAAAGGAACTTGCATGTGACACTGGGACTATCCAGACACACTTATGAAAGGGTTCCGATTAGAACATAAATAAATGGATGCGCCATTAATAACTTTTTCTAGTTTAGAAAACCATCATCAATACTGATCTCAAAGAATAAAACAAAACTATAATGTGACATGAAGGCTTTTTTTAATCTCCAAAGAATCGTAAAACAAACTCAAAATTCTGTAGGCTAAGTTTGTGATATGATCTTTAAGAACTGTATTAAGAAAAATAGTGAGACATTGGGGTCTGTTTTTCTGGTATAGTCAATGCGTTTCCTCTGTGGATTGTAGGAAGGATCATTACATCCCGCCCCGGTAACGTGACATCACCGGGCAGAAGAACTGCCTTGTGCTGCCGGACTCCAAGTAAAACACACACACAACAGTTCACACCGACGAGTGGCGGTCCTCACCTCTCTTCATGCAAATCAAGCAGCCATGACACAATGGGAGATTAATCGACACATTTAGGTATGTTTACTTGAAATTGTTCCTTATCTAAACAATTGTTCAACAGGGGCTTTGCTTCTCGAAGCTGCCGGTTTGAATCAGGAATATAACATTGTAGATGTAATCCAACAGCGCCCGATGATGCTTCCGAGCCCGGCTACATCAACGCCGTTTTCTGTGAAGGATATACTGAAACTGGAGCAACAGTCTCGACACCTTCAATCTCTGCATCCGGAACTGCAGGACAGATTTCAGGCACCATCGTCCTGTTTTCTCGGAGGTGGAGACAGTCCCGGCTTCTCTGAGAACGAGGAGAAGATGTCTTTTCTGAACTCTCTCTCCATGCAGGATAGTTTAGTGGAGAGCAGCCTTTCCCCTCCGATGTTCGTCCATCCGGGCCTGGGACACGTCGACACTAAACTTGAAGATGAACTTGAGGACCACGAAACGAGTGGGTGATTTTGTGTTTTACGACTGACGAGAATGAATCTGAATGCGTTTTCGAAACTGCACGCTGAGTTCGATTTGCACGTGTCTCTGAATATCATATTCATAATAATAGCAAGAAATTCAAGAATATCAAGAAATTCATAATAACTGAGAGCGTCAATGCAGGAATGTTTGTTGTTTAGTAGCCTATACAATGTGGTTATTATTATTATTTTTTTGACAAATATTAAAAATGGCATGAATCATGCAGCTTTATCCTAAATGATTATTTGCATTGACTAGCATTAAAATGTATAAAACAGGCATGTCAACCTTTCACAAAAATGGGACAAATAAGTTAAATTAAGGTTTTGAAAAGATAAGAAAAAAATCAAAGAAAAAAATGTTTCGTGAGTGTAAAAAAGCAACTTTAGGCCTGTTTTAATGCGTCTTCAAAACAAATAACCACGCTAAAGTGTCATTATATTCAAGTTAAACAATTACGATGAAGCTGTAGGCCTATTATTTATTTAGCCTAATATTTAATGTGAATATTGCATATTGTGAAATTTAGAATGATCGTATTATATTTTTGTGTTTTGATTTACCCTGTCAAAGACATTGTGTGCATAAATATAGGCATATATATGTGACATCGACTGACCACTTATTTATTATTGCATTATATGACTAATCTATTGACCACTGCACACATTCATAATTTGCACTAACTTACGCACTTCTCTCTACTTGATTTAAGGTGATACATTTTTACTACGCTGTAAAAAATATTGTTGGTTTAACTTAAAAAAGTAACCTGGTAGAGTTAACATTTTAAGTTCATTGAAATAATAATAAAAATAGTTAATAGGAGATTAGTTTAAACAACAGAAACTCAACATCGGCCTATACTATCTCAACCACATGTTGATTTGACAAAAGAAAAACGTGATACCAAATTTTTGTTTTACAGTGTATAGATATGGACTGTATTTTACATCTTGATAATATAATTTAAATGTAATTTTATTGTACATTATTTCTGAATTAATGTACAGTCTGTTGTGATTTGGTCTGTGAGTGACAGAGACTTTGTGTAAAGGCAGACTCGTGTAATGCGCAATACTAGGCCTATATTTTTATGCAAGGGAATGCTTGTGAATCACGTTAAGTGTGAGTTAACCGTATTCGCTTTGGATCTTTTGTTGTCTCCTGTTTTCCTAGAAAGCTGCGGTGCCATCCTCAGATCCCCGGACTGCGAGGGCGAGGCGCACTCGGATACGGAGCGCGCTCAGCGGCAGAGGACGCGTCGGAAGCCGCGGGTGCTCTTCAGTCAGGCGCAGGTCTTTGAGCTCGAGCGGCGCTTCAAACAGCAGCGCTATTTATCGGCTCCTGAGAGAGAACATTTGGCGAGTACCCTGAAACTGACATCGACGCAAGTCAAAATTTGGTTCCAGAACCGCAGATACAAATGCAAGCGACAGCGTCAAGACAAAACACTGGAAATGGCAGGACACCATCACCCGCCGCCGCCCAGGAGAGTGGCGGTGCCTGTCCTGGTCCGGGATGGCAAACCGTGTTTAACGGGATCGCAGAATTACAACGCCACGTACGCGGTGAACCCAGGCCCGTACACATATAACGGCTATTCGTCTTATAACAACGCCGCTTACACAAACCCTTACAGCTGTACATACCCAAGCCTTCCACCGCTCCCGGCTAACACATCCACTAACGCGCTGATGAGCATGAGTCTGAACAACCTCGGAACATATTCTCAACCTCAAACATCACAAGGGACCCCCGTGTCCGCGTGCCAAGGGACTCTGCAAGGGATCCGGGCATGGTAGTGCCATTGCAACCCAGCCGTCTGTAAATAAATGACAACGTACAATATACACAAGTTAGCCATGTTTTATAGGCCTAGGGTCGTGTATAGTCTACCTTTTCAGTATAAACATGAGTGAATTTCTTCCCATGATGGCTGAACGTGCACATGAATATTCATAGCAATTTAGACCACCTTTTTGGACAACATATTCCCTGAACATTCGCGGGTCTAACTTTTAGACTGGCACCATTGTATCCATACTCAAAGACATTTGTTGTGGTTTTCATTCATTGCACTTATAGATGAAAAGTTATTAAGAAATGTTACGAATGACAATCCGGTGTGTGTGATGATTTTGTGCAAACCTACATTGAAAGAATAAAAACAGTAAACTTTATTTTTAAAAGGTCCTGCTAAACATATTTAGGCTACAATTTGAAACAACAATTTTAAAGAACATTTAAGTTACAACATTTGATGTTAAAGAAGAGAGTGAGTGGTAGAAATCAAAGACTTGAGAATCAGAAGCAAAAAAAGTGTTTCAATAAGAGGTACAGACAAAATTCTAAATACTGATATTTCCCACAACATTCTCCGAATGGTATTGCTAGCTAATATGAGCAACTAATGAACAGTCAAAATGTTCTTCCAATATTAAATATTCATTTAAAGTGTTTCATTCGTGGTAAAATAATTTTCAAACAAAACGACGTGTATGAAATACGTTTTATTTGATTATAAATTAAAATATTATAATGCGCATTTCCAAAACACATCATTATTTAAATACCAATTGAATATGTTGACGAGTGACCTACGCGCACGAAACCGACCATTCACTTTTGTTCCTCAGTTTTTCAAAGACAAAGGGTTAACAAAATAAACGACAATAACTTGATTTTTAGAATGCACACTATAACAGAGAATAAATCGTGCAGGTATAAAATGCGTTGAATCGATATTTCACTAACCGGACTTCATGTCAGACAAGAAGATACAAGTTTATGTAGGCGTATTTTGATAAGCATAAACTACATTTGAGGTAGGCTATGACATATTTTGAGGAAGAACATTTTCACAATAAATACGTGATCTGCAATTGGTTTCAAGTAAACAAACAAACAATAATGACCATGGAGATTTGAATATATCAATCCCAGTCCTCTGCGTCCTACTCTTTCTTTCTTTCTTTCTTTCTTTCTTTCTTTCTTTCTTTCTTTCTTTCTTTCTTTCTTTCTTTCTTTCTTTCTTTCTTTCTTTCTTTCTTTCTTTCTTTCTTTCTTTCTTTCTTTCTTTCTTTCTTTCTTTCTTTCTTTCTCCAATGGCGGGTCTTCTCAAATAAAACCTGTGAGCAAAAGGCATTGCTGTAATGGGATGTAGGAGAGTCTAATGACATGCACTGTAAAAAAAACATTTTCAAGATTTGTTATCACAACATATTTTCTTTTGTCAAATCAACTTTATAATAACTTTTTAGTTGAGATAACTTATTATTTTGAGTTTCTGATGATTAAATTAATCTTCTTAATTGTATTAACTCACTTTTTCCAGTTCAATCAACTTAAATTTTTAAGGCAACCCAGGTTACTTACTTTTTTAAGTTAAACCCACACATTTTTTTTTTACAGAGACATTGTGTTGGTTTAATCACAAGCGTTTATCTCGATAGATTTTAAATCACTGCAAAATTTTACCTTACCTTTTTTAATCTATCCTGACTCTTAAAAATACTTTCAACTGCAATCTTAATGAAATCAAACCGATTTATTAAAGTTAATTACACTTGAAAAAACATAAATGCTTCCTTAAATTTTTAAGTACAATCAACTTGGATGTTTAAGTCTTGAATCTTAGCCTATAACTAGAAAATGCTTAACTTTTTTGATGAGCTAAAGCGATGTAAAACCATATGTTGTCTTAAATTATTGATCATATAACTTTCAGTAAAAACCTGTTAATTTAGTTGTTACCTCGCGGATCGATTTATAATCTGACAAAACATGTCAGCATTAATTAATGCACTTTGCAATTTTAGCATTGTGGAAACAGAAAGTTTGGGACTAAATTCGGCATCTATGCACACTAGTAAAGAAAATATCAATAACATCAATATAAGATCATACGAAATAATATATAGCCTAGGCATATAACAATTAAAGGACAACTATTTAAAAAGATGAAATGGCGTAATTCATTGGAGTTGCTGAATTTCAATTCTTAATGCATCATTTTGATTTCGTAATAATAAACACAATTAAGCTTTGATGGAAACAAGTAGGCCTATGTTCGGCCATTACGCATGGCGTAACTCGTTTATCCTTCAGTCCATTCACGGGTTCACCAGAGCTCCCACTCTAATAATGAAGATTAATAGAAAAGTAAACAGAGTCACCGGGGTTTGTCTCTCTACTAATAGCAAGGATGAACAGCACCCATTGGACATAGGCCTACCTGCTGTCAGGGTAAGTGGCCAGACACTTCAGTGTAAATACTCATGGCGACACAGCGGCGATGCCTCAGGATGATACAGAGTGCTGGACTACAGATATCAATCTATACAAAGGATTTCTGGACGAATATCTGGAGAGGGTGTGGTTAGTTCCCCGAAACAGTGTGTCACTGTTATATATAGGCCAAAGAGATAGATGGTCAGATTTCAGCTGTTGTTAAAAATCAGTTAGTAGGCCTAACTCTGTAGGACAAATAAGATGTAAAATATGGTTACACTTCATTTTAAGGCGTCTTTGTTACACTGTAATTATTCAAGTAGGCCTGAGTAATATTAACTGCATGTAATGCTAATATCCCTAGTATAGGCTATTGCTAGTATTACTACTATGTAGCTAATGACGCGGTAAAATAAAGTGTTACCATTATTATAGCCTAATAAAATTAAGAGCCTAATTCTGAATTTATTCAGTGTTAGCCCAGCTAACAAAACGTGTTTTAAGAACGGTTTGCTAAAATGTTTCACACTGTTCACTGAACGCTCAAAACGCCCAGATTTGATTTTGCAAACATTATGGGATTGTTATTTTTAAAACGTTCTCTCAACATTATGAAACAAAAAGTAACATTATCTAAAACGTTTGAGGGAAAACGTTGCACCGATGTGGCTATGTTTTGTTTTTGTGCTCACGTTGCCAGAATGTTATTAAAGAGATAACTTTGAAGAAACGTTCTATTAACGTTACTAAAAACAACTTTAAGAGAACGTTATTGCACAGTTCTGAGAATCAGAAATCAAATCAGTTAGGAAGGTGAAAAAATATCTATATGGACTGTAGATAGATAAGAAAAGGAAGGAAAAGCTAATTTCGAGCACAAGAATTATTTCAAGAGAACATGAGGTCAAAGCTATAAGGCCACGGACTTTCTGAACTGCAAACCAGGCAAACAAGTGATTGTCCAAGGAGGACAAGGAGAAATTAAGTAAATAAGAGGCGTAAAATTTAAAAGACATTAAAGTGAAATGCAATTAGCATAGATTAGCATTGAAACCAGTGGTTGCAAATTGGAAAAAAAAAAAAGGTGAATGTGTGATGAACACGGCAGCATAAGCGTACATAACAGCATTTGGTTGTGTTTAGCCCCTTATCATTTTATTGATCTCAAACATCACAACTTTAACGACAAATAATGAACAACTCATTTGCGTTTTATGGGGAGAAAATAGCCTACATTTGCAGATAAAGGATTATTAACAGGTCTTGATTTAGTCAGAAATCTCTTGTGTGATATATGGCATATCTTACGAGAAATCCAGGTTGAGTACCACAGCTTTGAGTGTTATCATATGTAATTTATACTGTCAGCCTTTAAACTGACGTGAAAAGCGCCCCCTGCTGGTCACGCCACTTCCGATCTCCCTACCAAACACACTTTTGCTCTGGTCAATGTTAAATATTGAAACAAAATAATAGGCCTAAAAATAGGCTTACCTGCCATGATTGTAATGCTTTATTTAGGGTCCTGGGAATATGATGAACGTGAAAGTCGACCCTTTTTTTCAACATTTTTTTTTTCATTCTATTCTTCAGAAACATTTGAACAATAAACAAACTTGGCCACTGAATCCCAGGATGATTCTTAGTACTGACCTAATCAATTCAAATGTTTCTTCAGAGTGAAAAACGCTTACAACATTTCAAACCTCCCAATATGGCGATATAGCTTAGCTGCTCAACATAAACAAAAGCAGAGTAATATTTATTTGGTTGGCCGTGGTGGAAGTGAAAAACAACAGAATAGCATCCTGTTAAACATTGTTTTAAACACAAACCACTTAAGATCTGGCATAGTTTGGTTTGTGAGCTATTATGTGGGACATTAGACCAAATATATACAAGCGCCACAAGATTTTGGTCATATTTCTAAGTAAGTAAAGAATGAACTTTTAGGGTAGGTGATTTGTTCCAGAAACATTTTGTTATGCTGGTGTGCAGACCCTTCACATACTGATGGCAATCACTAAATTAAGTGGTCTTAATGTATTTATATGTGCCTGTGGAAGGCGTAGGACAGTAAAATGTTCATTTGACCTGAATGCAATGATATGATGTCCTGCCTGTCGACCTTTGTATTTTCATACCTCTGCATTACTCTTGACATTACACTTCATCAGCACGAGCACCAAAACATCCAGCCACCTTTTACAGTTTCTCCCGAACCAAAACCAGTGCTGCGTTCACTTCATGCCAACAGTAATTTTTAAAGAGATGGAAACATGACATAATACTCGGAGCAATTTATGCGTTTCAATGGAAACACTATCAACACTGAAATGAATCTGCTGCAGGTGGTAGGTTAGTGCTCTTAAAGTTGTTTATGTTCATTATTATGTGCTTTGAGACATGAGGTAATTTAATACCATCTCTTTTGTTTGCTCCCTGCATTTAGAGTCAAACCAAAACATTACTATATAATTTTTGATATTTGTTTACTAGTGGGTGCAGGACCCTTAATAGTTCATTTATGTAAGTGAGGATAGCAAAAGAAAGTAAACTTTGATATATTATACACACAAATTTTAATGTCAGTTGATGACGCAATCTAACCCCAGACCTAAACCTACCCGCGTCATGTGACTGACGCTAAAGGTAAAGCGTCAGTTAAATGACGCCCTAGGAGGATATAGCATCATCTAACTGACGTTAAAGGGTGCCCTAAAACGTCGGATGTTGACGTATGGTCAAAAGCGTCATTTAGATGACATCTTGGGATGAGAATGTGTTGTTTCACAGACTGAACAAAAGTAAGCATTACTTGCTCATTGGTTGAGCTAAATTGGTATTATCTAATTGTGTACTTAAATTGTAAAGCTGACAGCTATTCAACATTTTTGAGACATCAGTCTAACAGAAGTTTGGCCAAAACCAGTGAAATATCAACTTGATTTGAGTTCTTGTCATATTTTATTACCACTAGTGAACTGTGATAATGTGTTAAATGTTGAAGGTGTCTCAATAAATTTTGGTTCGACTGTTGCAAAGCAGTGGCTTTGTACACGCTAGGGAGGACGTGATGTCATGCTTTCAAAGCTAGCTCACTATTGCTTGCCTCTCCGGAAATTGCCTATACCTTTACACATGTCTTATACGAGGTATGCAATATATTCTCCAATCAGTTTAGGGTGAGTAAAAAAAAAACACTCCCAATTAAAAGCATAATCAGTAGCCTACAATAGCCTACACTTGGCTATTTCACCTTTTTATTTAAAAAAGGATTTTTTTAAGTAAAGCTGTGGCGTTTTTGGAATGTAGGAAAATCCATTTCTTGGAACATAGCTAGATTCTATGGTCAACCAGATATTCAAACACACAGACAGCAGATGAACACCAGCGGGCCACATGGAGGCGCTACAATCGTATTTCATAAACACTAACGGGAGAACAATAGCTTTGACCATCATTTCACAAACTGAGATCTACCTTATAATGTCATATCGAAATGCGCACATACGTTCGTAGGAATTTTGCTGTAAACTAGACCTAAATGTTCTATTCTCATTAGAAATCCTGCCAGGAACCAAGAGAGACCCCCCCCCCCCCCCCCCCTAAAAAAAAGTATAAATAAAGAGCGTTCGTTTTGGCGAAAGATATTTGAAATCGAATCTCACATTTTATGTGCTTTACAAATTTACGAAAAATAAGCATTTGGAGCAATAATAAAAACCATATTCAAGATGAAAAAGTTAAACAAGCAGGTTTATAAAATAAATTACATTTCACTGAAGATATAAGCCTAGGCTATTTAAACATGGTTGATAAAATATAGTTAGTGTATGATCAGTAGCCTATAATAAAATTAGCTAAACTAATAAATTAACCTTTGCAATTTACAAAAGAGCATTTTGAGGGAAAAGAAAAGCTGAAAAGGTTTCAGACGGATTCAGTTTCAAAGAACAAATGTGACCCTGTATCACAAAAGAAAAAAAATCACATGGGTTAATTTCCTGAAATTAAGATGTACTGTATACTTCATCTTGAGCTATACAATGAGCTTTCCATTGATGTATGGTTTGTTATCATAGGACAATCTTTGGCCGAGACACAACTATTTGAAAATCTGGAATCTGAGGCTGGAAAAAAATCGAGAAAATCGCCTTTAAAGTTGTCCTTCTTCATTGAACATGATCTTTCCATAATGTCCTAATGATTTTTGGCATTAAAGAAAAATCAATAATTTTGACCCATACAATGTTGGCTTTGCCGCACTTGCTACTTTTGACTGGTTTTTGATGGGTCAAAAATGTGTTTTAGAACAACGTAATTTGAAGAAAATGACAAGTAGGCTAGCACACACATCTCATTGCCTTATACAATGAATGCAAAAAATTAAAAAAAATAAAATAAAACACATGCCTTAAACTGCATTAGGCTACATCAGATGAGAAACGAAAGCCTGAATAAGCTGAACGAATTTGAATAATTCTAGTCATCGAATGAGCAATGTAAATTTTGAACATTAACAAAATAACAAACCATTAAATATTAAGTGCTGTTTTTGAGATGTAGCTACACAGGCTCTACAAAAATTATATAATGAATGTCACAATATATGTATTTTACACTATGTAGAATATATAGATAGCTATAGGCCTAGTGTAAACATTATGAAATTCATTCAAAATGACTTGATTGCACCTCTAATTAACATTACATTCTTTAATTCATTACTGGCTTTGTTAATTGTTCAAGCATAGAAATCATGTGAAATTCCTGAAAAATGCTGGCATACGTTGTTTGATTGTTGACACAAGTTTAAACAATTAGCCTATGTAAAAGTCGGTGTTGCGTATCCATCAAGCAGACGTTTATGTTGACTTGACCATAGTTATTAAAGCACGTTTTCATGTCGAACTGAGTAGCTAATCTACAGTTAGGCTACATAAAATCTTGAAAATTATGTTTGATGTTTGTTTGTTTTTTTATATTGATGATGTGCAGACTCGCTGTAGGCCTATTCAAATATTTGAATGGATACTTTTTAATCACTCTAGAGGTTTTTTTTTTTGCCGTTGCTTTTTGTTGTTGTTGGTTTTTTTTTTTTTTAAAGAAAATGTTATAAATGATTAATTTTCAAAAACATATTAGGCTATAAATAATATAGCTATTAAGGATGTATACTATGCTATAGCCTATAACCTAGCCTCCTACAACGTTCTTTTTTTAAATAGGTCTACATCTAAAAAAATAAAAAATAAAAAAAACATTTCTAATTTTTATAGACTCGAACATCCCTCTTTGTCATCGAAACACAACAATGTCCAAACAAACTAACAAAGCCAGTAAGAGCAGTAACCCGATTTCGATAGGTTTTCTATTTCTACAGGTCTGTTTGAGAGGGAGGAGCGAAGCGCTCCAGAAAGCCCATTGGCACCGCGTCTGGAAAGAGAACAGAGGGGACTGATGCGCACATTACATTTTCTGACACTTTGCTTGTTGATTGGGTCTGAAGAAGTTTTGCAACAATTAAATGACACGCAAAGAGGAAACCCCATTATACTGCGGACTTATCCATCGCCATGAAAGCGCAGGAGCTTCCCAGATAGAAGCGCAAAAACGGCAGGTCATCGGAAATTGACGAGCAGGTTATGCAATTGCTTTAAATGGCGAATAACCGCAATTCATTTTCCATTCACAACATATTAAACCGAGGACTTGACTGCGAGAAACATTGCCGTCTTGATGAGGAATACGCAGAAGCGCGGGATTGTTCCAGCTCATCTTTGCCGGTCGGGAACACTGGAGCTGAGAGCATCTCTTCCTGTGTGCTCGTGCTGGACTCTTCATCCTCTGACCAACATTCATGCGAGGAAGAGTCAACAGGAGGAGAAGACAATTCACTAGAAAGACGACACGGTGAGACTTTAAATCAGCCTATAGCCTATACGTTATATTTTTTGCATACGGGCAGTGCGTTGTTGAACAGGTTTCAAACTTTGTTGCTCGGGTTGTTTTTTTTCTTTATAAGTACAAAATATAATGTATAGGCTATATTTTTGTCTGCTACATTTTAGAACACAAAAAGGGCTATGCACGAAATATATACATTAACGTAAACGCAAAGCGTGCTGTTGCCAGTACCCGACATTTTACACTTTCATTTATTGTGATATATATATATATATATATATATATATATATATATATATATATATATATATATATATATATATATATATAAAAATAATATTACGCATCACTCAATTCCAGTTTCAACATTTTCATTCAAAACATGTTCATTCATCACAAATATAAAAAAAGCAGATCATACAATTGCATACCATATAATAGCTACATAGCCTAATAGCAAAAGCTAACCTCTATTAAAACCTAAAACATCGTGAGTTGTGGCAAAAATATTTATATATACCGTCTTATTTTTGTTTAATATTTATGGGTTCAGTAGAAATTATTGTTAACATGATACCATTTCTGTCATCCATGATCACAAATCTAACTAAGACAGACATGACATTGTGCTTTAAACCGTTTTTGTTTTACCTGTAAATGTTTTTAAAAAGAGAAATAATTAGATTTATGCTTTTTTTTGGTCAACATTAAAGGACAGAACTGGTATCACCAACTTTATCAGATTCTTCTGTTTAATTTGTAAAAACAAGATTTTCACATTTAAAACAAAACAAGAAATATTGAAACCTGCACAAACTCTTTTTAATTGCTAGCCCATGTTTTATGTATTTCTGTATTTGTTTCTAATTGTATTTTCTTTTTAAAGTTACAAAAAACATTGTGACCGTTTTGAATTAAAGTGTTTAAATTAAATGGGAGGCTAATAAATCATAATAAATGCATAATAAATTAAATCACAACATTTAAAATACCCATGTTTTAAATTGTAGTGTAGATAGCATGTTTTGTCCTTTACATTGATTTACACAGTTTATATATTTAAGATATCAACATTTAAGACATAGTTAAAGTTGAAACAAAAAACACTCCCTGCTCTCCTCTAAAAGAAATCCTCATTTTTTTTTTTTTTTTTTTTACAGTAAATATCTCCTCAAATACACATAGGCCAACATAGTCAACATAGGCCTATTAAGTTATTAAATGGTCACTGGTCAATTGTAGGGCTATTTTTTTAATTTGTCACATGGTCTATAGCAAGAACAGAGCCTAAACCTGTTTTTGTCCATCTATACAGATCACACCATTGACCAACAGAAACCACAGAGCTGCAACTTTGAAGAAAACCACTCCAAATCAAGCAAGAAAAGGTCCCGGGCAGCGTTTTCTCATGCACAGGTGTACGAGCTGGAGCGTCGCTTTAACCTGCAGAGGTACCTGTCTGGCCCGGAGCGGGCTGACCTGGCAGGAGCGCTCAAACTGACCGAGACACAGGTGAAGATCTGGTTCCAGAACAGGAGATACAAAACTAAACGGCGGCAAATGGCAGCCGAGCTCGCGACGACTCCTACAACAGCCCTGGCAAAGAGAGTGGCAGTGAAAGTACTGGTGAGAAACGACCAGAGGCAATATAACGCAGAGGAGCTTCCCAATCCGTCTGTCCCTCCCTTATACCAGTCTTACCCGTGCTATCCTTATATGTTCTGCTTCCAGCCGTGGATCTCAGGAAACAATTTAAGTGGTGGCATGTACTGATATATCAGTGACTGTGGAGACATGAACAGCCAAAGTGCATTTTTTCAGAAGGGAACATGGCAAACAATGCTATTCCTCCAGCAGGATTATAAAGCCAGAAAACGTCATAAACCGTTGAACGACCATGAAACCAAAAGAGGAATGTTGATTTTGTGATGCTGGTTATCAATCATTGCAATAATGACATTAAGCCAAAGCAAAGACAATTCACTAAGTTTCTCTCATTTGTTGTCATAACTGTCCTGTTATACAGTGCGAATGTAATACACACTTAAAATCTATGAGTCGCATTGCTTTAGATAACAAACGATCAAACCAAAAAGTGGCATCTGCAAACAGATTAAAAGGATAGTTCACTTTGAAGGCCATCCAAGATGTAGGTGTTTTTGTTTCCGCAGTATTTTCAATTTTGATATTTTTAGGTCGAACCATGCGTGTCTGTCATATAATGGAGGTCTATGGTCACCACCTCAAAGAGCATACTACTACTATGGAAACAAAGCAAAGACATCCACATCTTGGATGTCCCTGAGGTAAGCTAAAACATACCAAAAATTAATTTCAAAGTGAACTATCCCTTTAAGTGGATGAACATATTCAGAAAGTGTCCAATAACTTTTTACTTGTAATTAAAACCTAACAATCTTCCATTAATGAAATGTTTTAAAGGAGTAGTTCACTTTTGAAAAAACTTTTGCTGATAATTTACTCACCCCCATGCCATCCAAGATGTCCATGTCATTCTTTATTCAGTCGAAAAGAAATTAAGGTTTTTGATGAAAACATTCCAGCATTTTCCTTCATATAATGGACTTCAGTGGGAACCAAACGGTTCAAGGTCCAAAAGACAGTTTCAGTGCAAACTGCAAACTGTTCAAAGGGCTTTAAACGATTCCAGACAATGAATAAGGGACTTATCAAGCGAAACGATCACTCATTTAAAAACAAAAATACAAAAAAACAAAGTTTAAGTTTTATAAGCATAATATGCTTGCCTTGCTCTGTTCTGTGACGCACGTTTGTATCTCTCCTGTTCGAACTCGTTCATCAAAATGAACGAATCTTTTTTCATGTCATTTGGTTCATTCAACAAACGAAAGGAACGAATTGACTCGGAAAAAGATTTGTTCATTTTGATGAACGAGTTCAAACAGGAGAGTCACAAACGTGCATCACAGAACAGAGCAAGGCGAGCATTTCAACTTATAAAGATGGGATACGGAGAAAAATGCTGGAATGTTTTCATCAAAAACCTTAATTTATTTTCGACTGAAGAAAGAAAGACATGGACATCTTGGATGACATGGGGGTGAGTAAATTATCAGCAAAAGTTTTTTTCAAAAGTGAACTACTCCTTTAATATTAATTTGGTGTCATATTTGTTATCTAAAGCAAAGGCATCATGCATTTTTAAGTGTTTAAATAGGCTGTAAATGCTTTGAAGGAGTACTAGTTTGGGAAGTTTTTCTGTTAGCATTTGTCACTGATTAAAGTTCTTGTTTATTTACATCACATGAAAAATACACTGTATAGTGCACTGTCTTAACATGTGTTGACTGTTTAAATCCAATGCCTAAATTAAATCCACTCTAAAAGTCACTGTCCTTTACAGAAAAATACATGTTTAATAAAGTTACTCTAGGTTTTAGAAAAATAAAAGACTTGTGTCTGAGACTATTTAACCGCAAAAGTGTAAAGCTTAAGAGGGTTTGTCAACACGTATACTACGGAGATTAATGACCTAAAGGCAATCATTTAAAGGGAAGCAATGATCAAAAGATTCTTTGTGGAAAATGGCTTGACAAGTGACAACCTGTCATACAGATAAAAGCCAATGAAAATACCCTCAGTACATTAATGTAATCAATACAACTTTATATAAATCAACATTGAAATCTCGTACTGAGGCAATACTGACTAAATATGTTTTTTTTTTTTTTTTAATGAACCGCCTCTTATATCTCAAGAATCATTGGTCTATGCTGTTTTAAACTGCACTCTAAAAAAAACAATACTGGGCTGTTTCAACACAAATTTTGGTCCAATTTGGACAAACCCAAATGTTGGGTTAAAAATGTAATTAAAATGTACAGTTGAAAGTGAAAGCTGAAGTTGGGTGAAACATTTTAAATTACATTTTTAACCCAACATTTGGGTTTGTCTATATTTGACCCAAATTTGGGTTAAAACAACCCATCATTGTTTAGAGTGTGATGAATGAAAGGAACAATACGTTGCCTGCCATCCAATAAATCATAAAAAGCATTGTACTTTACAAAGGGTCAGATTTCAAATTATATCCGTTTTATTTACATAACTCAACAATAAATACTGTTTTGCCGTTTTTTAATGTGGCGTACACCCAATGCTGGGTTGTTTTAACCCAAATGTTTTTTTCTACTTTTTTTTCCAACTTTCACTTTCAACCATATTTTTTTTACTTGCATTTTTAACCCAACATTTGGGTTTGTCCATATTTGACCCAAATTTGGATTGAAATAACCCAGCATTTTTAGAGTGCATCTTTACAGCTATCGCCCTCAGTGTGAACAGGTCTTTACAGTTTAACAGTTGAAATATCAGGTTATCTTGAATCTGTCCTCTGTACTCGCATGCAAGATGTGCAGGTCATTTTCATGAAGAACAACACTGTCAGACAGACTGTTTTGAAAAGTCTGCAGTCCCATGTTCGAGAAGGATAGTGTCACCGTGAGGTCAAACGAAATGCTGTGAATGTGCTAAATAACATGCTGTCTTTTTCTCTTTCTCCAAAGTCTTACATTCTTTATTAAAATCTAAAATATTGACATAAACAGGAAAGCAAATCTGAGATTATAATACAATGCATGTTATGTCACAATATTTTAAAAAGGAAACACCAACGTAGTAAATAGGATCGATTTGTTTTCATTGACACATGGATCAGATAACCATTGCGCAACTGTAGAACAAAACAAATTAATTCAACGTTAGTAATTTAGCATTTTCATTGAAGGGATACTCCACTTTTTTTAAAATAGGCTCATTTTACAACTCCTCAGAGTTAAACAGTGGAGTTTTACTGTCTTCGAATCCATTCAGCCGATTTTCTGATATTTAGAAGAATATCAGTAACCAGACGGTTTCTGGTCTCATTGACTTCCATAGGAAAAAAATATACTATGGAAGTCAATGAGACCAGAACTTGTCTGGTTACTGATATTCTTCTAAATATCAGAAAATCGACTGAATACATTCAAAAATGGTAAAACTCAACTGTTTATCTCTGGGGGAGTTGTAAAATGAGCCTATTTACAAAAAAAAGTGGAGTATCCCTTTAAATGTAATGAATAGCTGCTGTGTTTCAGGTATGTCAATCTAAATGTTAACATGTCTTGCACACATCCAAGGAGCTGTCGATTGCAAAAAAAGAGAAAAGGTTGGGGCAAGTAGAGGAATATGATTCTATTTCAACCATTACAATATAAAGCAGTTCACATGAGTTTAAGCAGCCCTTTCGTGATATCTGCATGATTCAGATACAGTCAATAGACCATGTCTGTGTTGCACAACAGAGTCTGGCTAAAGCCCAGAGTACATTAATCATGTGCGTTTGAGGAGACAACACCCTCATAAAGGCAAGAGAAAGGAGGTTCACTATCACCAAAATACAGCATCCATCTGCAATCACACCCTCTGACACCTTCATCCAATGCTTTAGACAGTCCATATCTAGATTCATGGATGAAATCATAGTAATATACCATGTATTGTTCATTGTATGAGAGACATTTGTGGGCAAAACTTGGATTTCCGTTATGTGTCACTCAGTCTATAGTGATTTAACACTGATATTTATTGACAAAATAACTAAACTGTATCCAATGTCCTATGTATAAGTTTAATGTTTAATGTATAAACTGTATCCGAGCCAATGTCCTGCACACGCATTTACATTAACTAAAACATTTAGTATAATGAAATGCAAAAAATGCTAGTAAATTTTAAGTTTAACAATACAACAACTGAAAAAAAAAAATATAAGCATAAATAATTTATGTCATTATTTATCAGATTGGTTTCCTTTCAAGTACATGTGAAGACATTGAATTTTTAAACAATTAAATGCATCCCAAGTTTGTGTACTCTTTATTCTTTCAGTTATATTCTCTTTAAATGGCATTAAAGGAGAACTCCGGCACAAAATGAACCTTTGGTCTAATAAAACATTGGTACCAAGTCAATCGTTCTCTGAGATTTGTTTTCATGATAATCGAATGTAAAGAGTTTTATCTATAAAAATTGTTTAGCATATAATGCTAGTACTGGGGGCATTTACTAAGTAAAAATAAATCGCTAGTTTATACGTACCACTAAGAAGGCTCAAAATAGCCCCACACTAACACAGTAACAAAATGGGGGTCCATACATGCAAAACGAAGCATTGAGAACTTTGTAAGTGTACAGACCGTTTAATAAGAAGATACTTTATAAAGACAGTGCACTTCGTGTATACAGACAGGAGCCATCTTAGAAAACGGATCCCCGAACGCCGTTCATACAGTTCAGAAGTTCACTGAACTTCATACAGTTCAGATCACTCAGCACGACGTTCGTGGTTTGACTTGTAGTGACTGTTTTCCAAGATGGCGCCGCCTGTATACATGAAGTGAACTGTCTTTATAAAGGATCTTCTTATTAAACGTCTGTACACTTACAAAGTTCTCAATGCTTCGTTTTGCATGTATAGACTCTCATTTTGTTACTGTCTTAGGCCCTGTTTACACAATGGGAAAACGTAGATATTTCTCTGCGGTTTGCCCTCTCATTTACACGAAAACGCCGTTTTTATCACTGAAAACGATTATTTCTAAAAACTCCGGCCAAAGTGGAGATTTCT
>NW_024121810.1:1921861-2084173 GCF_016745375.1 Pimephales promelas
TTTAAGAAGATATTTTATACACACAACTTCGCAAATACAGGAAGAAGCCATCTTTGAAAATTAGTCTCTACCAGTCGATCTACGAACACCTCCATGTGCGCTGGTGAGATGTGAATAAGGTGATAAGGTGAGCGCGAACAGTAGGCTTAGGCTACGTGTACATATTGAAGAGAAGAAAACGGTTCGTGTTTGTGTTTCTTCCGGAAACAATGGACCATATGAGATTCTGCACAGTTCAGCGCACATGGATCGGCGTTCGTAGATCGACTGGTAGAGACTATTTTTCAAAGATGGCTTCTTCCTGTATTCGCGAAGTTGACTGTGTGTATAAAGTATCTTCTTATTAAACTGTTTGGACACTGACAAAATTCTCAATGCTTCGGTTTGAATGTAGGGACCCTTATTATGCTGTCGTGTTAGTGTGGGGCTATTTTGAGCCTTGTTAGTGGTAATAACAAGCGATTTTTATTTGTCATTACTCTATGCCCTATATACTAGCATTATACTAGCGTTATAGGCTAAACTGTTTTTAGAGATAAAACTATTTACATTCAGCAATCATGAAAACAAATCTCAGATAACGGTTGAATAGGTAACAATGTGTAATTAGACCAAATGTTCATTTTGCACCGGAGTTGTCCTTTAAGCTGACTTTAAAATTGGATTGCTCAATAGGAGACTTTCGCATGAGCACAGGAATATTCTCGCACATATGTTCACACAGAGCATGTTTTTTCCATTCCAATGCACTACTTTTCCATTGTTTTTCAATAGGTGTGTTCTGTAAGTTGTGCTGTGAAGACTGATCGGTGTATGACATCAAAGTACCGCAGAATGCATTCGAAATCGCTCTCACAGTATTTTGATGTCAATGATCGATGATGAATTTTGATGTCAATGATCGATGATCAAGTACAATTATCAATCAGCACAGCTTTCTAGTGTGTTCGACATCGGCTACGGCTGGATGTAACTGATCGGCGACAGTTGCCGCGTAGAGTTGTGTTTCCCGTAGTTACCACGCAGGACTTTACCCCAGCTGAAGTGAAACAAATGCAACATTTCACAAATACATTCGGAATGCGATTCCATTTAATACTTTACTATGGAATAATACAGCATCTGTTTGTACAATAATACAGTTTAGACATACGCTTATACGATTTAAATACCAATGTTGTGGGATCTCGGTTTTTTATCAATTTTATTTTGACATGATACAATATAATACCGTGACTACATGAAAAGAGATTTTACTGTTATAAAAATGCTGATTTGTGAGCATTAGTGGAACTGAAGGTGTTCGAATAAACACGAAACACACATGATCGTTGTCATGTGGTGGATTCGGCCAATCATGAAACCATAGACAGTAAAAGAAATGGACAGAGCGACCCCATTGATTTGAACGGAGAACACTGAGGCGCGAATTTTGCACTTCCTGTCTGAGGTCTGAGCGACTGCGCAGGCTCAAACTGAGCGTGATGACAGTCTGACAGTTGTAAATCTTCTAGTAGCTGTGCCAAGAAAAAACGTTGTTGAAATATTTAGTCCCGTTGCTTTTATGGACTCTCTATGGGCTTCTCCCTCGACTTTGTGCCTTCATTTCCCCCCGATTGACTCATAGACAGTAAAAGATTGCCTGCGAGCTTCTCCTCCTGTCTATACGGTAATGGCTCTATTGTGCGACAGAAAGTTGCGTAGTGATGATGCAATCATTAGCCTATTTTTCAAAAAAGCGGAATCTAAGGGGCCATTACGTAAGATACAAAGTAATTGAGCGTTTTATACATTGTCGTGTTTCTTTCGAAATAAATAATGGACAAATGAAGTCTTTGGACGCCTCGGATATAAAGTTATTCGCTGTCAAAGTGACGGCAAAATGAATGGGAGTCAATGGGATGTTAACAGCAGGTGAAGTTCTGCTATAATGGCGGCTCCTGCGAGGCTTCAGCTTCCGGCTGATGGATTACCCCCTTGCGTGGAACAGTTGTATCATCATCAGAGCTCGTGCAGCCGCCAGCCTGGAGAAGCTGTTCAGAATGAACCAGCCTCGAATCGCTTTTGAGGTTCTTTGATGGCAAACGTCACAGTCATGTGGCGTCAGCGCTGTCTCAAGTCAGACAAAATTTCTACTGATTTGCTTCAGCCGCCGACCGGTGTACACAGCGCTTCATGAAGTCGACCAAACCTGATGTAAACATGCGCTAGACGGACGCTTTAGACTGTTGCGCTCACATCTTGCGTATTTTGTAGCCACTCGCGCATGACACAGCATTCAAAAACGAGGTGATCAAATATCGCAATAAGTTCAACTTTTAAAAACCTCGAGACTTTGCAGTTTTTCTCCATTCCCCTGCCCGCGTCTCGTGTGTTTCTCGCAAGAAAAAGCGTGTTCTGTGTCAACCAGCACTTTTCGTGTGCAAACTTACAAAGAGATATACACAAAACGGAAACAGCGAACATGCAAAAAAAAAAAAAAAATTGTATTGGTAAAACCAACACATTCTCATCCCAAAAAGTCATATAACTGACGTTTTGGGACGTCTTTTGACCATACGTCAATATTCGCCTTTTTAGGGCCCCCTTAAACGTTGGTAGATGGCGATCCCGGGCCGTCATACAACTGACGCTTTACCTTTAACGTCAGTTAGGTGACGGGTTTAGGGTTAGGTTTAGGTCTGGGGTAGAGTTAGGATCCCATAACCTCATCTACCGACGTTTAAGGGGGCCCTAAAAAGGCGAATATTGACGTATGGTCAAAAGATGTCCCAAAACGTCAGTTAAATGACTTTTTGGGGTAAGACTGCGCTGGTAAAACTGATGCTTGCATATTATTCTGCTGTGGTGTACAAATTCAAACTCTATTATAGCAAACAATATTGCATGTGGAATTCAAATATGCACATGAAGTTGTATACCATAAAAAATATGGAGAAAAGTGGTTTTCCTTTTTGGGCTGCATGATGGGTTTGTGAGTGTGGGAACATGGTGTTTTCTGGCACCAGTGTGAATATTTTTACACTCCTGTGGCCATAGATGGGCTGCTAAGGGCTCTGATATGCTACAACCTGTTACATTTCCACAAGATGCTCCCCTACAGGTCCGTCTCTCACTCCCTGGGCGCTGTGAAAGGAATTTCAATGTTTTAATTATCGCAGATAAGGAGAAACAAGGAGTGCATTAAAAAACACTGACACAACTTCGCTTATCAGGGCAGAGATAGGACCTCCACTTAGAACCTCTTAGGGCTGCTCACCAGCTCTGATTTGGAACATATCCTCTCCTCCACTGTCTGGAATGGTGTCCCGTTGTCCTTGCTTTGCTCGAGTCATGAGCTTTATTGTCAGGTAACATGCAAACATTCAAGGCCTTCAATACTGCCAGCTTAGAACAAAGACGACCTGACCTTGAACTGATTGAGTACTCCTATGAGAAAGAGCTTGATTTTTTTGTTTGGGTTTTTATATGATCTGTTTTACTACTAAAATGATACACGGTCTATTACCGTAAACTAAAGCAACTAATGCATTATATCAAGTGGCTTTCATTGTGCCAATCGCAATATGATAAAATACACCAGTTAAATAGCAATTGTAACAATTTTTATTCCAGCAAATGATTTGCTTCTATTGTTATATTTTGTTGATTACAGTTGTCAAATAACAACCCGGATGTGGATGTGTACATGTGGATTCAACGCGTACCAGATGTAGGCCAGATCTGGGATGACACTATGTTGCTGTCTGGGAAAGCAAACTTAATTTATAAGCTTTACTGATGCATGCAATCTTTACAGTGATGACATGAGGGGAAATTATTTCTAATTCTATTAGACAAAAAAAGCCCAAAGTGTGGCTGTTTTGTGGCCTATTTGATTAGAGTGGCACACAAAAATCATCACATATAACATATGATGCAAAATATTAAAAGTGGGAACATGATGCAGGTTTTCTCTCAAAAACTTTCATCTTTGCAATGATTTCAATCATTGGAAATATAAATTCGTTTATAGCCTACTAAATATACAACAATAAATTATATATATATATATATATATATATATATATATATATATATATATATATATTTGGGCTGTGAAATGATTAAGTATACAGTAAATACATGAAAATATATACAAGCATAGTGTGTATTTATATGTATATATAATGCAATTAGGTCCATATATTTGGACAATTTTCACTGTTTTGGCTCTGTATTCCACAAGAATAAAATGATTTTTAACTTTAATTCAAAGGGTTAAACAAAAATATCAAGCAAATGTAATTGGACAAATTAATGTAATCATAAAGAACATGTTCATCTTTAATATTGTTTTGAGAATCCTTTGCAGGAAATGCCTGCCTGAGGTCTGAAACACATGGATGTCACCGAAGAGTGCTTAACTGCAGCTGTCTTCAGTTGTTGTGTGTTTGTGGGTCTTTCTGCCTTTAGTTTTGTCTTTTGCAAGTGAAATTCATGCTAGATCGGGTTCAGATCATGTGATTCACTCGGACATTGCAGAATATTCCACTATACCTTTCCTTCAAAAACCAAAACAGGTGTTTTGGATCATTGTCCATCTGTACCATCTGTTCATCTAGCTGCCTCTGTCTTCTGTCACATCGTCAATAAACACCAGTGACCCAGTGCAACTGGAAGCCATACACACCCATGCCGCCACCATGTTATAGATGATGTTATATGCTTTGGATCGTGAGCTATTCCAAGCCTTCTCAATACTTTTTTCTTCCCGTCATTCTGGTACAGGTTAATCTTATAGTTTCATCTGTCTGTCCAAATAATGCTTTACCAGAGCTGGTCAGTTTGGCAAAGTCTAATCTGGGCTTTCTTGAGTTTAATGAATTGCTTGCACCTTGTGGTAAACCCTATTTATTTGCTCTCAGGAAGTCTTCTCTTGATTGTAGACTTTGCCAATGACACGGCTACTTCCTGTAGAGTGTTCTTCACTTGTCTGGATGTTGTGTATGTTGTTTTCTTTACCTTTGAGAGGATCCATGCAGTCATCTACCACTATGTTGCTGAGTTCAGCAGAGCAATTTTTTTTCTCAGAATGGACCAAACTGTTGATTTGGCCACTCCTAATGTTCCTGCTATCTCTCTGATGGATTTTTTTTTTTTTTTGAAGCCTATGGCCTGTTTGACCTGCATGAGCCCCTCTAAACGCATGTTGTAGCTTCCAAATGCAAATAGGCCTAGCACAATTAGGGTACGTTTACATGACAACAATGCTTAAAACTGAGAAGTTTCTCCTTTGAGTTTTCCACGTACAGACGACACCATTGTCAAAATGATCCCCAAGTCTGTTTAGAGACATTCATATATATTTTTACGTTACATTTACTGTGAATCCGGCCTCTAGTTCATAAACGCCAGAGGAGAACTGGCCCCCGACTGAGCCTGGGTTCTTCCAAGGTTTTTTTTTTTTTTTTTTCTCCATTGGGTCACCTAGTGGAGTTTTAGGACACCATTGGGTCACTTGATGGAGTTTTTCGGTTCCTTGCCACTGTTGAGAACGTCTGCATCATGGATGCCCTTGAGGTAAGCTAAAACATACCAAAAATTAATTTCAAAATGAACTATCCCTTTAATTAATGAAGAATTAACAAAGGAATTGCCCGCATATGTCCATGAAACAGCTTTTGAGTCAATTCACCTTTGGCTAAGCCACGCCCTAGAATGTAAATTGACCAATCACAGCGCAGCCAAGAACGAGCTCCCACAGAGGTCGGACACTTTTTCACAGCGCTCCATTGACTTTCAACACAGGCGTCTCATATTTTTGGTCTCGGCAGGCTATTACCGTCATAGTTTTATCCAAAATATGGTTAAACGTTGTGCCTCGGGCATTTGTAACACAGATACGCGTTTCCCAGAGAGGTTGGAGGGGGGTGTCCATTTTTTCCTTTCTCAAAACCGAAGTAAAATCCTGACAAGTGTCGTCTTTGGATTAAACTGTGTGGACGTCCTCAGTCAGCTAAACCCCGCAAAGATCAACAAGCACATGTCTTTTTTTACTTCTAACCTTACTGTGAGTGTTAACCCAGATAGCAAACTGACATTGAATCAACGTGGAAATATGACATTGAAACAACGTTGATCTGACATTGTTTTGCTCATCGAATTAACGTTGAACCAACGTCAGATGCGTCATTCTTTCAAAACTAACGGAAAATCAACTTGAAATCAACGCGTTGTTTCAACGTTATGAAAGCAAACCAATTTTCGATTTCATTTAGCTTTGAAGAATGCCGCGTCTGACGTTGGTTCAACGTTAATTCGATGAGCAAATCAACGTTGTTTCAATGTCATGAGAGACGTCGTTTCCACGTTGATTCAATGTCAGTTTGCTGTCTGGGAAGTTATACTAGTTAGACCGTTTTATAATGTTTTAGGTTATGATTTCGGTTCTCATACCGGTTGTTGATACGCTAGCAGACGCTGCTAATAAATACAACGTTATACTCATGTAGTCTGTTTGCTTTGTAATAACGATTATAGAAGTGAATAGAGACCTACCCAGCTTGCATGAACAGTGTTGCTCCCTGATATTGTTAGTCCCAGCCTCCGTCTCGATTAGTAGGAAATGCGGTGGTTAATTTTTTGACTGTGACCGGTAACGTTATGCTTTTGCCTCTAATTTGGATGCATTGTTTGTTTCTTGCGTTTCACCTGTATGTCTTGAATATACACTCTAAAAAATGCTGGGTTGTTTTAACCCAACTTTGGGTCAAATATGGACTAACCCAGCCGTTGGGTTAAATTTTTACATTACATTTTTAACCCAACATTTCGGGTTTGTCCATATTTGACCCAAAATTGGGTTAAAACAACCCAGCATTTTTTAGAGTGTAGCCTTTGAACGCATATTGCAGCCCCTTTTGCCTACTTCTATCGGACACTTTATTTGCTGCTTTTAGTGCTTTATAAAAGTTTGATAACATTTCAGCAGGAAGAGCTGTTACAGTATAAGCCATGCAGAGCGCAGATGAAGTTTGACGGATGTAGCAACAGTAACTAAGGGGGGTTAGCCAAAGGTGAATTGTGCAATTATTTTTGGTTCTTTTGAAAAATAGGGGGGATGGCTAATCTTAAGAGCTGCAATTCATAAACCCTTCCTCCAATTTGGATGTAAATACCCTCAAATTAAAGCTGAGAGTGTGCCTATATATTAAGCCCATTCTTTTAAGCCCATATAGAGCTATAGCTGAAATATGATTTGGTAAATACCTGAAAAACGTGTGCCTTGTCCAAATATATATGGACCTACTAGTTGCAGTTTTGACAGACTAAAAAAATAAAAATAAATAAAGACTCTCACAATTTTAGAAGACTAACTTTTCATCAAATAAATAATCAGTTGCATAATGCAATTTTGTACATTTTGTACATTAAATCTGCTTTAATGCATGTTGCTGGAGTCCCTGAACAATGTTGGAGGTTTCCCTTATCCGACACACACAGATTCAGGAGCCTAAAGGAGTGGAATCAGGTGGGGAGACATCCAAAGTGTGCAGTGCTGGAATGCTTCAGGAACAGGATTGGGAATCACCGCTCTGAGCTATCTCAGCAAAGCGGACCATGACTAGCCATGAAATTTACTACATCTCACTAAACAGCTTGTGAATGGCCAGTCGAGGCAAGCCAAGACATTTCTCAATGACAGACAGCCGTCGGTTTGTTGCTCAAGGTCAACAGAGCAGACAGCTCTGTCCGGTGCGCTTTTGTTCGTCCAACCAGCTGAGACCCCTCCTCTCTTGTCCACACCTGCGGAAGAGAAGTCACCTGACGACTGGCTCGCTGTGTAGAGAGAGAGAGACACTTCTCTTTTCGGGAGATTTTATGTCCTTGTTTACTTTCTGAGAGGCATTTGTCAAGAGAGCATAAAAAAAAGCTGTGCTAGAGGCGTAAAAGGGCTAAAGAGAGAAAGTTTTGGCCACCTGCACACAAAATCAGCATACAGCTCACTATCATCAAAATCTGTGTGGCCTTAAAGGGAGAGTGACCGAAAAACGAACCTTCTGTCATCACCCTCATGTCTTTCCAAACAGAAAAGGAGAGTTTTACCCAAAAAGAAGTTTAACAGAATGTCCAAGCTGCCCTTTTCTTATAGACTATTTAAATTGGATGGGGTTTAAAAAGAGAAAAAAAAAATAGCGCTTATACGAATTGTGCACTATATTCCAAGTCCTCTGAAGCCATATACATTTGTGTGTACACTGTAAAAATTAATATGCTTTAGAATCAATAAAATTGTGGCAACAGATTACAAGCAATATTATTAATTAAATTTAACAAATTAGAATTGAGTAATAATTAGTCAAATTAATTCCTTAAAAGTTAACCATTTAAAATAAGTAAAGTTTACATCCAAAAATGTAACAAAAATATCTGAATAACAGACAGACGTCAAAGATTAATTAAGTTCTATTCATATTATATTGTCAACATTGAAGACACCTGATGTTAACAAGCAGAATCAATGAAGGAGAAAACTGTGATTTTAAAACAATCCTAAATCAAACACTGATCACCATAATGGTGACTTAAATGTATGTTTTTTGTTTGTTTGTTATTGTTTTCTTGTAAGTTTTACTCATTTTAAATGGTTAGCTTTTAAGGAATTCATTTTGATTAATTATTAATCAATTCTAATTTGTTAAATTTAATTAATAATATTGTTTGTAATCAGTTGCCACATTTTTTTTTGATTAGATAAAGCGTATTCGATTTTACAGTGTACAATTTTCAATATAATTCGTAAGTTATTGAAAATATCTCTTGACAGCTCCATTCACTTTCATTATAGGAAAGATCAGCATTGACTTTCAGCTATAAATAACTCCTTTTACTTTCCACTCAAGCAAGAAACTCATGCGGGTTTTTTAAAAGACATGAGGGTGAGTAAATGGTGACAAGATTTTCATGTTAGATTTGAACTGTTCCGTGAACGCACATCTTTCTTTCTTTCTTTATTTGACGTTTGATATTAATTTTTTAAGTTCAAAAATCCCCATGCATTCATAGTGTCTTTTCATTTATTTTCTTCTTTGGGATAATGTGTTCTCGAATAAATAAGACCAGCCCTTTTTCTCCAATCCCTTCTTTCATTTTCACAACTGTCTTCATGCGTAAATGCCAACTCGCTGTGTGGTATTAATATATCACTTTTGTGAGAGCAAGACGATGCTCTGTGCTCTCAAGACTCGAGGCCATTAAGAGTGTCTACAACCATAAACAGCTGGATTTATTAGGGGAAGCTCCCTGTTCACAGCAAGCCTTGCATGAGTTTCTTTTATTTCATGGAAGGTGTGAAATATCCTGTTTTACAAGTCTAAACCAGTGACACAACTCAAGCCTTCACACACTTTGAAAACACTTTGCTAAAACATAAAAAAAAAAAAAAAATCCAAACACACATTGGGTGAATCTTCAGGCATCCAGAAAAAAGAACCTGTTATTTAGGGGCCGCTTACCCAACACCGTTTTCAACTAGAAACGGAAAACTTTTAATGCATTTTGGCCGTTCATTTACACTAAAACAGCGATTTGGGGGTCTGAAAACTTTTAAAAACTGGTTTCAAAGTGAAGTTTTTGAAAACGCTACCATTATCATCTCTGTGTGAATTACAAAAATGTTTCGATAATGTTGTCATTTGGACCTGAAAAATTCAAAGGAAACCCACTTTAAAGCAAGGGTGCTCATTCCTGTTCCTGGAGATCTACCTGCAGAATTCAGATCCAGCCCTGATCTAAAACACGTTACGCACCTTTCAGAAATTATCAAGTGCTCTTGAAGATCTTATTAGCTGCTTCACTTGTGTTTGATCTGGAGCTGAACTTGGCAGAGTGGTAGATCTCCAAGAACAGGATTGGGCAACCAACTGGACCAATTTAAACCAACTGGACCAATTTAAAGGGGTGGTAAAATGTCATTTTCTCAAGATGTAAAATAAATCTCTGATGTCCCATGAGTGTGTGAAGTTTTAGCACAAAATACCCCACAGATATTTTTATATAGCATGTTAAAGTTGTCACTTTTTGAGGGTTTGCAAAAACGCACAGTTTTGTGCCTGTTCCTTTAAATGCAAATGAGCTACTGCAGAGGGCGGGGTTTCGGTAGCAGCAGCTGCGATTTCCTCAAGCAGACACACTAAAATGACAGACTATTCAGTCAAAGATGGAAGGACTCAAGAAGAAGTGACAACATGTAAAATACATCTCGACATCTCTGAATGGTTAGTTGATGAATTTATGTTGCTGATGTGGAGTTAGCTATCTTCAATTAGGATATTCTATCATGGTAATCTATAAATCACTCATATTGGAACTGTTGTGAGATGCACACAGTGTGACTTCTATTGCAAGTGAAAAGATGGATGCTAGAGTTTGAGCTGACTCACAAATGTACTCTTATGCTGCGTTCACACTGGACGCGAATAGCGTGTGAAATTTGCGTCCACTGTGTCTAGTTTGACGCTTGACCACTTTGTATTAATTCGTGCGTCAAAACAAAAGTTTAAAGCGAAATTTATGAGTGTCAGAATCGAAATCCGTTGGCAGACATTTTTTTTATGTTGACAGAGCATTCTTCGAGAGAGTCACCGCTCTGTATTGGCTCTGGAGAGCTAAAACAGCGGCATGGGGATCATCATTGCCGTTTTTGTGTCCACCGGATCCTTCGGAGGCGAACCGTTTGGAGAGTTTCACCATATGCTCGCTCCAGGAGCTGCGCCTGGATGACGGCCGCTGTCAGCGGTACTTCCGCCTGTCCCGCGCCCAGTTTGATGACCTGTTGTCCCGCATCGGAGCGAGGATCACCCTCGCCCTCATCCATGTAATCTGTAAAATTATTTATTTTTGTTTTGATGATAAATAGCCAGCCTCCAAAAGATATTAACATGTCCTGTGATTTTCTTCTCTCTCACGTCCAGACACAAACTTATGCAAATGTATATTGGTTGTCTTTACATCATAATAATATTTCGTATAATCTTGATAGGGAATAAATAACATTCAATACAAAATGAACATGTCTCGTAAATTGAAATAAAGTTTTAAGTGATAAAATAGCCTATTTGCTTTGTAGTAGAACCACACCAGGCATTTAGTCATATTACAAAATAATTTATTAAAGCATCAGATCCTTCACCACATGAGCAAGCAGCAGGCTCCTGATTGGTTAACGCGACGCGAATTGACACAAAAGTTCAGATTTTTCAACTTGGGCGGCAGACGCGAATTCGAGTCAAACGCGTGAAATATCACTAAATCATTGGCGCTTAATGCGTCAGACGCTCAATTCGCGCTTCGTTCGTGCCACAGGAATTTTTTACGCATGTAACGCATCTTTGCAGTGACTTAACACTGACGCGGATCATGCAGTTATTCACTGCAAACGCATCATAATATGTGAAGGCACTAACAGCACGCTCCTGCACCGAAACACACACTGCAAACGGGTGTGAAACGGACGTTTGATCCACCTACAGTTCTTAGAAACTTAGATGTGTTTAAGAACTCTTTTTTTCGTACAACAGCAGCACTCATCTTGTTTGTTTATTATTGGATGCGGATGACCAGTCGTAGACCGGAAACTGATATGCCGACTTCTGACAAAAGCGGAAGTTCGAAACTACGCTTGTGCACATAGCCTAGTGTCTTAGAAAGACAGTCTAAAAGATTAACCAATGTAGCAAACAAACTCATAGAAATGAGGATCTGTCATGTCCTTCGGCTTGGCCGTGAGGTTTATCAAACTGAGGAGGAACCAGAAACAGACAGATAGCAGCTTTCAGCACAGGCAGCGTGAAGGGACGGAAAAGTCAGGGCAGGTGTGTTTTCAAACAGCTTTCAGGGTTTGTGCCTGACTCACAGAGCCACAAAGCTTCAGGTAATCTGTCAAAATGAAGACTTGTCATGGGCCCATCTCAGCCAGTATGTATCGTGCGAGTGTTAGAGTGTGACTTATAAATGAATTTGTCAAGTCTAATCTTAATATTCACTGAAATTATTCACTGTCCTCTGATTGTCAACAGTATAAAAGAAAAGTGTTTGAATACTGGTGTGTGAACAAACAGAACTGCAGTTTGGATAAAGTCTCATGCCTACAGGCTAATAGACATGAGACGAGACAGGCTGTCTCTCAACAGAGATTCTGTGCAGCAATGTAACAGTGTCATTGGAGGATTCTAGGACATTGCTGCTTTCTCTTTTTTTAGGTGCATGTTGTCAAGGGGTTTTACTCTACCTGGGCTGTCAATGCCCTCTTCAATATGCAGGTGCACACGCTGAGGGGCTCTGACCTATAGATTGTGTTTCCAAAACATCAGCTTAGGCACACAACAAAAGGGAGAGAGTTGAGATTGTGTGTGAGCTTGTTTGCACGTGTGGCTTGTACAGTGTAACAGACTTATTGCTAAATCTGCTTAATTGTCAACACTTTTATGAGTACTGTGTACGTCTTCTTAGTTTGTAGCAGGAAACGAAGAGCTATTAATCACAAGTTTGGTATGGAGTACCACAAGGCTCGGTACTAGGACCGTTGCTTTTTTAAACCTGTACATGCACAAAAAAACAACAACAACAACTTATATTTGTGTTAACAGTTATATCAGATATTCATTTAGATGTCAAATAATGTATATGTTTACAGACTGGCAATCAATATTTAGTCAAAGTAGTCCCAAAAGGTGTTGGCCAGCACTTAATGTAGGAATATCATTGCATTAGATAACATACCAATTCCAATATTTAAGCATATAAGCTATTTAAGTGTTTCTGGTTTTTGATAAAAGTGTTAATTTGCTGATTTCTCTGATGGTGTCAATTATCACTCTAACATTTCTTTAAAATGAATTATTTTATTCAGTAAAGATGCATTAAAATTAATCAAAAACATCAGCAAAGATATTTACAAAGTAAAATATCTATATTTACAAAATAAAAAGATATTTTGTAAAAAATATATTTACAAAATAAAAGCTGTTCTGTTGAACTTGTTGTTGATCAAAGAATTATGGAAAAATGGATCATGATAAGCAGCTCAACTGATTTCAACAGTGATAACAATAAGAAATGTTCCAGAAAAAGATTTCTAAAGAAAATTCAGCTTTACCATCACAGGCATAAATTACATTTTGAAATATATTAAACTAAAACAGGTATTTTAAACAATAATACAATAATATTTCACAATATGACAGTTTTTAATATATTTTTGTACATTATTACAAAAATGTCAAAAAAAAAAAAAACCTCAACTTTTGAACATTGTATTAATTGTACTGGATCATCAGAGAACTGAAGAAGGTAGTGCCAGTTTTCTAAGAGAGTGGGAGTGTTTCAGTGAACCATGACATTAGCTACAGATTAGGCTGTGTGACAGAGAGACGGCACTGGTTTGTGTTGAGAGTGCGTCTGCCAGAGATAAGTGAGTCAGTAAGGCTATTGCAGGAGGGAGTCCACTCTGTCATGGCTTATTTAGACAAGGCAAGTCCTGGGAACCGCTCACCACTCAGACAATGGGATTCTTCAGCAGAGCAGCTCTGTATATCCAGATCCAGCATAGGTCTCCCCTCTCAGCTGAGAGCTTCACGTCTGTCTGTAATGTACACAGAAGCAACTGGGCGCCATGCTGTCTATCCAAAACACGCTCTCTGTGAAAGAAGGAAGATATGATCAAAAACCTTGCCAAAAGAAAGACTGCCTCTCACCCATCACATTTAACATGAGAGGTGAACATTATCCAGCAGCGACTCATAAAAAAACATATATTATAACCCACAGACACCGGCAATCTCAGATTAGTGCTCTAGAATATTCTATTCTATTTAAATTCGTTGTAAATATGTGCTAACAACCTTGCTAAGTTATTAATTGTTTCTAAACTTAACCCTGAAACACTACTTTTTTTTAGTAAGTTTGGAATTCAAATATCTAATAATTTAAATAAATAACTACACTGTAAAAATAATCCTGTAAAAAAAAAAAACCGGTAAACTACTGGCAGCTGTGGTTGCCAGCATCTACTGTAAAAATACGGTGTGTTACTGTTTTTGAAATTTGTAGCTAAATACTGTATTGTCAGCTACAATATAAAACTTTAATTTAACAGCTTCTGTATATACTCTAACACAAAAACAGTAACACACCGTATAGTTACGGTATGATGCTGGCAACCACAGCTGCCTGTAGTTTACCGTTTTTTTTTACAGGATTATTTTTTACAGTCTGGCATCAATCAGATTTGGTTTTCCATTGTGATAAATTATTATTAGGGCTGTCAGTTAAAACGCGTTATTAACGGCGTTAACACAAACCCAAGCGGATCTAGCTAGACCGGAAACAAAACAACAGGCACGCCGCACAAACTCGTTTGGGCTTGTGACCTGGCCAAATAGTTGGTTAATGTTACGTTTTGAGTGGATGACGAGCGCGAGGGGCCGAAATGGATGCCAATAAGATTCTGAATAGAAAAGGTTTACTTTTAAAAAGTTGCCAAATGGTTCCATTGACAAGACCAAAGTGATGTGTTTTGTCATTGTGAACTGAGCTATTATCATCGCAGCACGTCTAGTCTGAAATACCAACCCGATCTCACGGGAATTCGTACGAATTTTACGAGGTGGCTAATTCGTAACAATTCATACGACCTCACTCGAACAAATTAGTACGATTTTGCTAAATCCTACATATTTTACGAATTGGCCAATTCGTATGGATTCGTACGAATGACCTACCCCTGACCCCGCCCCTAAACCTAACCATCACGTGGGTTTAGACAAATCATATGAATTTGTACGAGTGAGGTCATACGAATTAGTACGAATTAGCCACTTTTTAATCACTTGGACGAATTCGTACGAATTGGTCGTGAGATAGGGTAGGAAATACCGCTTGATAATGGCCAAGCATACACACATACAGCTTATGCGAATTCTCCGCCCCCTCGTCAATATCAGGACCTCGTCAGTATTTCTTTCACCCTTTTATTGATGGACAGTTACATTGTGTGAGAGATTATTTGCTCCAAGTGGGCATTTTTTTATTGTGAATTTGAACACAGTATGCCAATGTTGTTGTCATAAAAAAAAAACTATTTGCACAAAGCAAGCCGATCCACTTCACCATGTTGATAAGAGCATTAAAATGATAAAAAAAAAATAATGGGACAAAAAGAAATCAAGAGATATTTAGAATAGATAAAAATGTGCGATTAATCGCGAGTTAACTATGACATTAATGCGATTAATCACGTTTAAATATTTTAATCGTTTGACAGCACTAATTATTATACAAATGAAATAAATTAATGAACATGTAACACATATAAATAAACATGAAATTATATATTCGAAAATGTTGATGCCGCACAAGTTATTCAGTCAAATGGTTCTATACGAAATATTAAGTTAAAAGTAACTAATTTGAAAAAGAAAATAATAATCACTGTATTCAGACTGATGCTGTCTGTATTCGTCTGTTTCAGTGCCTTTTACCCATCATCCTCCATGTTTATGATCATCAGCAGGGCCAAGAAAATGACACAAGTCAGTCCTTTTCACAAGGAATGAAGACTTTCAAGACTCTGCAAAAGAGACAGAAGAGTACTCTTACTCGTGCGTCAGCGCAGAGAGATGGATTGAAGAGGGGAGGTGTGTGCTGTAGGGAATGGAAACAAATGGAGTTGTGTGAGGGTCTGAAAGCAGATCTGTGATGGAAAACTGGGTAAACACAAGAGCTTCCTCAAAGCCTGCAGGCCTGCCAGTTACTGCTGTCAAAACTATAAGTGCATCTCTCTGATTAATCATACACCTTTCACCATGACTGCTAAGTGGTGCTATAACTAAAAACAAGATCAAGGCTTTTGTGGTCTGTTAATGCCTAAAAAAAAAAAAAAAAAAAAAAAGAAAGAAAAGAAAATAGAAAAAGAACATTTATCCTATACCTACCTGAGCGTCCTAGCCGAAACATCACCTACTATGTGTGTGTGTGGGTGTGTGGAACGGTAGTATATATTTGCTGTTTTGTAAATTGACAGTCATATCTTTAATAAAAATGGCTCTAGCCTCCGAAGAGGAGTCATTATTTGCATTGTAGCACTGATGCTGAGAGGGTTTCACTGCCAGACTAAATAGTTTAGATTAGGGAAGACAGTGTGCGTTTACAGAGACACAAAGGTGGAGACCTCTGTGAAAGGCCGCATGAAGATGACCACCACGTCAAAGTTCACAGTCAAGTGGTCTCACAGTCACAATCAGGTCTCCGGGGTCAACCAATGCACAAACACATCTACACACACCAATTAGTATAAATCACAGCTGGAAATCCTGTTTCCTGAACGTTGGTAAATGCTGTTGCAGGAGTGGCTGTTGTGGATCATTTGAATGGCACAGAAGGCTCTGGTTAGTGTTAAGGAGCCCCCCCAAAAAAGCAGCTGTCAGTTCAAATGATATGACAAGGTGTCAAGATAGAAAGTCAGCCTCAGGCAAGGTGGACCTCATATCACACCTGCGTAATCACACATGCCTTGCCAATGGTGAACATTAAGGAGGTTTTGTGCATTTTTGCCACGTTCAAAAACGTCTTACTTAGTTATAAGAACTCAGATATAGGAACTGGCCATCAGGATGGTCCCTGGAGAACTACATTTTCATCTAGGGTCATTTTTCTGGTTGCATTTGCACCGCCGGTAGGAACTCTGAATTGACGTAAGCTGTCACTTACGTCCCGAGGCTCTTGTTGTGCAATACTTTTATTTTGATAGCGCTGAGAACGGCAGAGCCTGAGCACACATTGTTCTCCATTGATATTTGTTTACGATCTGTTTAACTGTCTAATACGTTATTTAATTGAACTGCTAAACAAAGAAAGTGGTAACACTTTATAATAAGGTTTATTTGTTAACTATATAGTTAAAGGGGTCATGAACTGGCTTTTAAATTTTTTTTTAGATTGTTGTCAGAGGTCAACTTATGAAGTTGCTTGGTTTTTACATTAAAAAACATCAACATGAATAAGTAATAGGCTATTTTCTACCCTAGTTTTGAGCCCAGCTCAAAAACGCTCGGTTTTTATGGGCGTCTCACACTGAAGACTTGGAAGTAACCACCCACTGCTGTGAGTGGATAACAGTTTTGCATATTATAATTATATTATAGTTATAAGCATATAAGCATATTATAGTTTCACTGTCGAACCGGTTTGTCATCACGAGGTAGGCCTATGTTATTTAGCTATGCGTGTAATCCGCGAATCAGTGGGCGGGGCTAAACAGGCCGTGTTGAAGTAGGCGTTGATCATCTTCTGCGGGGGTGGTGTTTTATCCTCTTTGACGTCATAGTTCCCCACTTTGAAAAACCGAGTCGTTTGCTGATCCTGGTGTCAATAAAAGCTTTTATTGGACTAACACGTTTTCAGTTCCGAAACTTAAAGGATATTCTTTTTAATATGATGACCTCTTAGAAAATTTGATTTCTCAGTTCATCACCCCTTTAACATGAACTAAGAATGAACATACTTCTATTTATTAATCTTAGTTCATATTAATTTCAACTTTTACTAACACATTATTAAAATCAAAGGTTGTATTTGTTGAGATTAGTTAATGCACTGTGAACTAACATGAACAAACAATGAACACATTTTTATTAATATTAACAAAGATAGTAACAAACTAATATAGTAACAAATGTATTGCGCATTGTAAGTTTATAGTTAACTAATGAACCTTATTGTAAAGTGTTATCAAGAAAGTAAATGGTAAATGAAAAACTATTATAGCATTTGCCATGTGCTTGATTGCCAATATTGCTGAGCAGAAAAAAACATAATGTTTCACTTGGATGTCCTCCTTAGCGTAAATGTTGAGAAGTGCTGGGACTTTGGCGTTGGTCCATCTATTGGTGTTTTCCATGTTTCCGTAGTTAGTTCATGGAGTTAACTGTGTGTAATATGACATGCGTTGGGCCAATTGATATTCACTTACATCAATGTTGGGGATAGCTACTTTTAAAAGTAATGCATTACAATTTTACATTACTCACTAAAAAAGTAATTAGTTGCATTACATTACATACATCTATTTTTTGGTAAATCTAAAAGTGCAAAGTGATGAGTAAAATTAAAAAAAGCACTCCCAATTTCTCTCAAAGGGGACAGGAGAGCTTTAAGGCAATAATGGGAATAACAAAGTATGAGAGTAACAAAGGCAATAACAAAGTAAAACTGTTTCAAACAAGAAACAGTCATTTTAAAAGTAATACGTTACTTAGTTAATTGAAAAAAGTAATCTGATTACTTGTAATGTTTTACCCCCAACACTGTACTGATTGTGCTGAGTTAGACCCTGGTCAAAAGTAAAAGCTAATTTAGTCTTCTCAAAAGGTTTTCCTGTAACTATAACCGTTCCTAGTTCCTAAAGCATGTATTTTTGCCAATAGTTATAGGAACTATGAAAACGTTCCTTTGGTGCGAATGCCCCCAATGTCTCCTAAAGAAAGAATCGATTTTGAGCTGCTGAAACCAGTCGTCAGCAATTCCGAATCTAACAATATAACAAATTGGCTACCCCCGAACAACGTCTACTTTGAGCCATCCTCAAACACTGTCGTTGTAGCTGAGACTGGCAGAGTCTGTTCGTGTTGTCAACATGTTGAGAAGTTGCTATTTTAGTGCTGCAAATCCACTTTGCATGGACTTCAAAAGAATGAGGACACACTGAAACATTGATACTGAAAAGTCGTCCATTGTTCCTGTTCGTAACACTGTGATGCCTATACAAGTGTAAGGAAGCCTCTGAAGATGGTAAAAAATATGGTAAAAGGCATTTAGTTTCTGACATACGCTGTAAGCGGAAGACCAATCACAACAGACTGCGCCATCTGACCAATCAGAGCCTATAAGCTCGGGGGAATGAAGGAGTTTAGAGGACATTGCGTTACAAAAAAGTGTTCATAGCTTCACTACTTAATAGGCAACCATCACCTTTTTGAGCATATATTATTGTAAATTCTTAAATGCTCTTTTATATTCACACATTATTTCACTTTAATACAGACCTTTGGTCTCTTTTTAAAGAAAATCCTCAATATTATTTAATATTATTGGACAAGGAAAACAATTTGTGTTCCAAATTTGAAGTTAAAATCACTTTAAGCCCGCTTAATTCAATTATGTAAAATACTGTTTCCTTTACGCACAGAGCCAGACAGTATGGAGTACATTTACTTGAGTACAGTACTTAAGTACAATTTTGAGGGATCTGTACTTTACTCGAGTATCCTTTTTGGGGAGTACTCACGATTTTACTCAAGTACATTTGAGAGGTGAAATATTGTACTCTTTACCGTTTTCCCGCCAAAGTCAACTCCATGGTCAGATTTAGATAAGAGACGAAACAATGGATGAATCAATGGATATTCAGGGAATGTGCCGACCCATGGCCCCACCTCGCCAGACTATTTCAATTTTATGAATTTTTGGAAATTTTCTTAAAGCAACATGGTAAAAAGATGAAAATGACTTGATTTTATTTTCAATTCCTTTTACATTCTCTAAGGTATTAACATTTTTCATAACTCCATGTACGTTTCTGTGCAATAATGTAAGCACTGTGGCAGTAGTAATGAAATATTTAGAAATTGTACTTTTGATACACAAGTACTTTTAAAAACAAGTACTTCAGTACTTTTACTCAAGTAGACATCTGACTGTAGTACTTTTACTTGTACTAGTAAAATTTAGCAAGGGGTTTCTGTACTTTTACCAGTAATAAAGCTGTGTCCGCAATGTCCAATTTCAAAACGTTTTTTATTTTATTTTAATAACTAATTTATGATGATTGCTATAGTCACATGAAAAAGAAAGTACACCCTTCTGTTTTATGTATCGGAACATAGTCAAAAATATTCTTCAATTTGTTTGTAAAAGGCCGTACAACCCTTCCCAGATTGATGTCTAAGATCATTGCTGATTCTCCCTGGCATTGTTAACACACATTTGAATGCTCCAGACCAGCAAACTGCCAAAACCTCTGCTTTTATAGAGTTGGTCACACTTGCCGATGATCAATTAATCAAAGGCATTTGTTTAGAATGGCCTGACTGCTACTTACCCTCTTAATTCCAATGGAAGCAGTAAGGGTGTACTTAGTTTGTCACACATGGCTTTTCCATTTTGACATAGTGTTTGTTAAACAAATAATGACACTGTGTAATATGTCATGTTTTGTTGTTGTTAATCTGAGGTTGTATTTACCTCATTGTAAGACCTGGCAAAGACCAGATGATTTTGTTTTATGCCCTCCTTACGTAAAACCATAGAATTCAAAAGGGTGTCTTTTTTTTTTTTACACACTGTAGATGTGATTGGGCAAAAATGCAATAAAAAAAAAGCATGCCAAGTGGGCATTATTGTAGGCCTACTTCTACTCAATAATAAATAGGCTATAACTTTCAGGAGAATATAAGGTCATTATTAGGTCAGTTTTGTGACTATTTCGAGCGCATTCAACCATGAACGTACAAAAGCAATCCAGACCTGTATTAGAGTTTTCCACTTGTGATCGGCGTCTTGATACCAGGTATGTTGACTGCTTTTGTGATATTTTTCATCTCAACATCACTGAACAATTGTGGGGAAGAATACAACAACGTAGAGCTTCACTGCAGGACAATCCAGTGACTGATAAATAGTCATTTCATATTTGATAGTCACAAAGGCATAAAAAAAAAATCAAGACCAAGGGTATATACAGTTTTGGTTCAAAGAGCCATGGTTTAAACCAACTGGGCCATTGGTTTGATTGATCTTGCATGCAAAAATCGTGAGCATCAAATACGATACAACTATGTTAATATGATGTAAATCGACGGAGAACAACCCAAACAAACAAGTGTCTCACGAGACATATCCTCTAACAGGCCGTGAGGGCTCTTTGTTAGAGTTCGAAGAAAAAGCAAACACTAGACTGTCTCTCAGCAGTCCGACAAATAAAGCAACACACACTTTCTCACACTTTCTCCACTAGTCCAAGTCTCTCTCTGACTCAGCTGATCAAACATCAGCCCAGGCACATGTTCTAAAACAACAATAACATCACCTAATACCCTACAAATACATCATTTACCATCCCTGACTCCTTAAAGAACCGCGTAGGGCCGATCACTGGATGGATCAGGAACCATAAACACCTCCTCGTAATCCCCTACAGACTCAGCAGAGGAAGCTCATCAGCACCATTGTGGGCAAGCTCGTGCGGGCCACCCGCGACACGGATGGGAGGAGAGACATAAACGAAAGCTAGGGTGGGGTGAAACACACCATCACACACTCTCAGACATTCAAAGAGGGTTCATTAACACTCCCTGTTTGAACAGATGTCTCCCTGACAAGATATATGTCTGGAGATAATAAAGACTGTATAAAAAAATATCATCTTGCACCTGCAAAAAGCGACGATTTCACCCAGATTTTGTTTTTTGAATCCATCTTGTATATATTTTCAATGATACCCAATGTTGTTCTTTAAATCCCGTATTACTTTAAAAGAGAGAGCAATGAACTTACTGGATATGGATTCTTTCCGAAAACAAATAATTCAGTGTCCTGCAATGTGTGTGTTTTCTATGCAAACGGGATAAGTCAGTTGTAGGACATGAATACAGGTTATGACTGACGTTAGACCTGTGTATCCACTGAGGCATCCAAGGATAGAAAGGTGCACTCCAGACCTGATTTCCATGTCAGGTTCGTATTCAAATTTAATAAGTTCTTAGAAATGGCAGAATGAAGTCGACACCACCTTGACATTCTGTGGTTAGTCCCAGAATTGGTTTCAATACAACACTGACTGTGCAAGAGCATCCAGATTAATAATAATCTACAGTTTACAGTTGTGTTGAAACCAAGTACAAAATTTCATTGAGATCATTTGACTGTTTTCCCCTTGCCTTGGGCATTTGAATCAGGTCTAGCTCTCAGTGACACCCATGCACGTCTCCATTACAGTCCAGCTCTTTCCCCTGGCACACTGACAGTCAAGTTCACGTTCAGCCGGCTCAGCCTGCGGCTCTCAGGAGCGGGACTGATGGTTCTTCGTCTGTCATCTGCTCTCTCTCTCTCGTTGCTTTAGAGAAAAGGGAGGATTTTTTGAAACCCATCTACCCGTTACATCATTAGGACATTATTGTGACAGGTTTTAAAATAATATATAGCCTACACTTAAAAAAAAAAATCATTATTGCATTATATGTAAAATATCAAACCAATAACGATTTGAAACATTTTCAAGGAAAGACCATATATATATATATAATTTATTCCTGTGATGTCAAAGCTGTATCTCCAGTCTTCAGTGTCACATAATCCTTCTAATAATTCTAATATGGTGATTTGGAGCTCAATTATTAATAATGCTTCTGATTGTCAATGTTGGAAATAGTTTTTGCTGATTAATATTTTGGCGTAGTATCAAATTTAAAACAAAATGTGGTGCCTTTATTTGAAATAGAGGTTTTGTAACCTTATAAATGTATTTTTTGTCTCTGGATTATATATAAATACAAAATTCTAACACACACTTTGTGATTGTCAAAAGTTAGCGGTTAATATGATATACCGGTAATTAATAAATAAATTACACCTGTGCAAACTTGAGAGGAACTGACTTCATGCATCTTGACAGCAAAACACTGAGAAACTGTGTTGATTAAGTTTCCAAATACTTTTAGCGCCACATCAGAGGCTGTCTCATAAAAAAGAGAAACATTTAACCCTCTTGTCCAGACATTAGCATGCAGGTAAAGTGAGAGCTCCTCCATGTACTCCCCTGGCAATTGTTCGGAAACTTGAAGTCAAAGGTCACATGTGCACCTGCGTCTTAGACCAAACACTGAATTTGCCACCAACAGAGATCTTTCAACTCTTACTGCTTAAGGGGTGCTGCTCCTTCATTCCCGAGGACACCGGCAGAGGAATTCCACAATCCAACCGAGGAATTCCAAGTCATGTATCTAAATATACTGAATAGCTTTTCAGAAGGTAATGACTAACTTATGAGCATTCAAGTAGGAAAGTTAACATATGAAACAAGTATTAAATCTGAATATATATGGTAACCGTGATGTGAGTGTGTGTGTATATATATATATATATATATATATATATATATATGAAGAGTTCAGATGCAAAAGCCTCTAAGTGCCATTTGAAATTTTCTTCTAGAATTATCATTTTTATCAAGCTTGTATATTTAAGTTCAGTAATTTCACTTAAATGGCAATTCATAGGTAATCTTCATTGTCATTTAAGTGAAATTACTGAACTTAAATATATAAGCTTGATAAAAATTATCATTTTAGAAGAAAATTTTAAATGGCACTTAGAGGCTTTTGCATCTGAACTCTTCATATATATATATATATATATATATATATATATATATATATATATATATTATTTTTTTGTTGGTTTAACTTAAAAAAAAGTAAGTAACCTAGTTGCCTTAAAATTTTAAGTTTATTGAAACGGAAAAATTGAGTTAATACAATGAAGGAGATTGATTTAATCACCAGAAACTCAAAATATGATGTTATCTGAACTACATAAATTATTTAAGTTGATTTGACAAAAGAAAAAAATGTTGTGATTACAAATCAGGAAAACAGTGGAGACTATTGTACTAGATATCTAGATGTGTTACCATTGTAATCACTGTGGATTGATGTTTTACAATATATATGCTTCTTGATATCTTGAGCAGCAAATCAGTATATTAGAATGATTTCTGAAAGATCATGAAGATTACAAATTTAAAAACAAAAAACATTAATTTAGTTAGCAAATGTAACTGTATTTCCATCTAATAAATGTAGCCTCGTTGAGCATAAGAGACTTGTATAAAACATCCCCAAACATCTGAATGATATAGTGAGAGTGCAATTTTTTATATAAACCAGTCAAAAAAAAAAAAAAAAAAAAATCCTGCTAACCCAGACCATTCATTTAACTCCCACCTTAAATAAGAGTTTAGAGATAAATAATTGAAATCACACAGACATCAGCGTTATGCATGCCAAGGAATTTCCTGCACTGCAAATTTATTGGAAGCTGAGGAACAAAATGGACCGGGGCAGTCAGACTGCTGTCGATCAAACTCCATACGTGTTCAGGTGCGTTTCAGCAGAAACTTACAAAAACAAGAGCTCAAATTCAGTTAAGAGCAAACCAAAATACATTCTAGTGTCCATCAAGAAATAACTCAAACCAACTCATACTCATTTAATTACTCAGAATAGAATCTGATTTAAATAACCCTCAGGCCATGTGATCTGCAAGTGTAAGGCATTGTTGACTAGATAATGCTGAGCAAAAAAAGGACTGGATGTCTTTCTAAAGCTCTCATACAGATCTATGCGGCGTCCCCTAGAGACCCCAAAACTATTTCTAGAAGATGTGGAGGGGCAGTGATCTCCAACCTCCAAAACTTTGGAACAACTGCAGGAATATTTCCCACAAGTGCTGACGAAAAGCCTCTGCCAAATCTTACAAAAATACCTCTAAAGATCTCCTTCATTATCTCTGAGTGCTATTCATTTAGAGAAGCCAATAAATTACTGTACATGTCTACATTCTGCCATAAACAATGATTTAAATGACATTTAAAATCACAATTTGAATGTACAGATACGTCGTCAATTGTGTGCGTTGTTTCCGGCTGGGCGTATTAAAAATTTGGTTTCAGGTTTGCTCTTCTGGGTACTATTTAGATGGGGAGGGAAAAAAAAAAAAAAAAGGAAATGGAATCGGAGAAGTCTAGACTCTAATGCCCACCCACACATTTAAAAGACAGCCCCCTCATTAGCATATTAAGTCTGAAGAGGCCTCTGATGCCCTCTTGTGGGACTCACGGAGATGTTTTCTGTCACAGTGAAAACTTAGGTCATGATTATTAGCTGAATTATACAGGAAAGTATTAAATGCTGAATGAAAAGAAGTAAACAGACGTGAGTTTTCCGACTCTATATGTGCGTATCGTTTATTGAATCAGTCCATTTGCAGCTCGGGTTGGTGACGCCAGGGTCTCACTTCTCTCCGTCCCTCTGGATCCTGCGCTTCTCGTGCTGGTGTTTGGTGATAATGTACTTGAAGAACTCGTAGACGGACCAGCTGATGGCGGTTGAGGGCATCTGGTATATGACCCTGGCCTGAACGCCTTTGAAGTAAGCGGGCAGGCCGCCAAGCCTGTAGACAGTCCGGAAGGCATGGCCGAGGCCCGAGATGTGTCTTCCGCTCTGGCTGACGGAATCGAGAGCCAGAGACTCCTGCGTGTTCAGCAGCGTCTTGCAAACGTCCAGTGGTGTGGTGGCGGCGGCGGCGATCGCTCCCGCCAGCGCGCCCGACACCATGTGGGACGAGGGGTGGTATTGTCTTTGGGGGTTCAGCAGCTCTTGCAGGTATTCGTAGGTCATGAAGTGCAAAGCCTGGAAGGGCACGTTCATGGTGAGCTGCGTAGTGTAACTGCGATAAAAGGCCAACATCCCCTCCCGCTGCCACACACAGCGCATACAGTCCAGGACGCCACGGTATGGCGAGTTGTACATCTGCATCCTCTGCTTCACCACTGAACAAGGGGAGGTCGTCGGAGTCCGTCAGACAGGAAACAAAAGAGGACAGGAAGGGGGACGTTAATCACAAGTCATGATTGAAATACAGTAAGGCCCATCAAAGGAGAAATGTCCCGTTTCATCCGGACGCGAGCGGATCAAACGAGGCTCCTGTGTGAGCTACGGTCGAGCGGTCTGCTGGGAACAGACCAGAAGGAGACAGGTGTCTACGCAAGGTCTTAGTCTGGCACCTGCGCTGTTGACCTTGAGCCTCAAGAGCGCAGAAACAGACACTGCGCGGTCTGACTGAGACTCGGGACACTGGGGGATTACGGCTAATGCTGCCGTTTCAACAGCGCACAGCTGTTCATTAGAGCAAGGCCAATCTGCTCTCACAAGGATGTCTTTTGGAAATGAACTTTCTTTTTTGTTGTTAATTTAGATCTTTTCTGCCATCTCCTGGCTGGGAGTGCACAGATACCTTCCAGACCAAGGGGGTTTAGGTTTGCGGATCAGTTTGTGCATTATTTGGAGGGGAATTTTGCACAGGATGTGGAATAAAGTTTTTTTTTTTTTTTAATAAAATACAGAAAACCGTTTTTTTTTTTCCTTCTTTTTTTCTTAACCAAACAAAACAAAATAATAGACTAGTTGATTACCAAGTAAGGGTTAATGCCCGACGAGGTGTCCATTGTCAGGTTTTAATGGACGACGGCGAGGCGTAAACCGGCCGACCATAAGTCCATTAAAACCTGACAATGGACACCTCGGAGGGCATTAACCCGCTTATACCATGGTCACTTGCCAAATAAAACATTAGTTTATATTTTAATTAGGCTAAATCTAGTTTTTACAAATAATAACTTGCCTTGCCTGCCTGACTGTTTATTTAGCAACCGGAGATATATATAGTCCGCTTAGCTCGTATCCCTTCAGGTTCACAAATGCATTTTTTTTTTTCATGAAACACAAAGGTAGGCATAGTTTTTTTTTTATTACACATAAAACAATTAATCAAACAACAATAAAAAAACAATTAGCTCTGAGCTCCAGCGATTTGCGCTTAACGTTATAGAGGGCAATAAATTAATCAGATCAAAGAGAGGGTCATTTGCCTCAGGCTCCTTAGGCTTGAAACGCTGTAACGTTCAGCCTTCTCCTGCCTTGGTTGTCTGGACAGCTGAGTAAAACTCCCGCAGGGTCTCATTCAGGGGTGCGTGGATAAAGCATCGTTATCCAACTATGGTCGCAAGTTACGTCGTTACCAATAGAGTTCAATGGAGCAAAGCAGCAGCGGTGTAATTTTCTCCGTTTTATTTACATTTTTTCTTTCTTCAGCAGCATACCAGTCGTCAAAGTTGCCATATTCTCCATAAATGTTAAAAGAAATAGCACGAAGTCGCTCATTGTTGTATTAGGCTATAATATCTAACGTTAGATGATAGAGCATGTGACTGCCTGTTGCTATGGTTACTCACAGCCGTTGTAGGCAGCGCATTTATTTATTAATTTCGAATGGTAAACAGGCAGTTTCACCAGAACTACTTTACTAGGTGTCCTCTATCACTTTTTAACGGACACCCTGCAGCCAATCAGAATCGAGTATTCACCCAGACCATGGTATAAATTAATAATAATCCACAATCCTAATAATTAGAATGGGACAGCTACGTTATCTGGTTGAAAAATCGTCTTTCTCCTTTCTATCTTTTTCTGCTGTCATGGTACGTGCCCCAAAAATGTTATTGCCATGACATAAAATAAATCAAACCAAATAAATCAAATCAAATCATAGATTTCAAGCATAGAATCAAACAAGTAAATGACATACCCATACAAGTAAAAAAAAGCCTTCATGTGAAGTAGAGACATATGCAAAGTAGAAAAATAAACATACAACCATTCAAAAGTTTGGGGTCATTAGTCACTTTCAAAAACATTTAAAAATGTTAAAGTATGCCTGTTGAGGCTGCATTTATCTGGAAAAAACAGTAATATTATGAAACATCACATAATATATATATATATATAGGGATGCACCAATAGGATTATTTGTGCTGATACCGATTTGGCTGAACAATTGGCTGATTACGATATGCGTCACTTGCTTTCTTAATTTAAACTTTCGACATTAAACCGATGGAAATTAGCATTGTGCTAAATCTGGTGCAGCCATCTTTTTAATGTAACTGCACATTGTCCTGATATAAATAAATTATATATATATATATATATATATATATATATATATATATATATATGAAGAGTTCAGATGCAAAAGCCTCTAAATGCTATTTGAAATTTTCTTCTTTAATGATGATTTTTATCAAACTTGTATATTTAAGTTCAGTAATTTGACTTAAATGGCAATGATAATTACCTATTAATTGTTATTTAAGTGAAATTAATGAAATAAAATATACAAGTTTGATAAAAATCATCATTAAAGAAGAAAATTTCAAATGGCATTTAGAGGCTTTTGTATCTGAACTCTTCATATATATATATATATATATATATATATATATATATATATATATAAATATATATATATATATATATATATATATATATTAGTGTTTTGATCATGTTTTAAATTAGCATGCATTAAGGAGTACTAGCTAGTTTATTGCTGCATCATAAATTTCTATTTGATTTCTGATAATTTCTATTGAACATTTATTGGATCAATTTAACATTCATCAGGCCAACAAAAACTCATAAATAAAACAGAACAAAGTTGCATATGAAATAAATTTTCAGGTACAGAAATTAAGTAATCAAATCCAAAATATATTATTCATCATATAGATTAAATATTATACATTAATCTTTCAGTTATTTAGGTAATAGTGAGTGTATTTTTTGTCTTTTGCATTGGATGTGCAGACACAAAAAGTAGAATTATGTGCTCTTTTACATATCTTGCATTTGAATATTTATATTTACAAGGCTTAAAAACATGTACAAAGGATACATTTTCATGAAAAAAAAAAAAAAAACTTTTGTTATTTTACCCAGAGAAAAATGTTGGATTATGCAACAGATATTATACAACTTATTGCCTTCACACAGTTAATTAATAAAAAAAATCGGTTTGTTTTATGGCCATTTTTCATGTTATAGCCGATGGTTCTAAATTGTTAAAAAAAAAAAAAACAGTTGTCCTGCATAATATTTTTGTGGAAACCCTTTTTCCATTCTTTGATGAAGTTAATAAGAACAGTATTTATTTGAAATACAAATATAAACTACCAGAAAATACAATCTTACCGACCCAAACTTTTGAATGGCAGTATATATAGTATAGCCGTTTTTAATAGAAAGTGAAGATTAAAGCTAATATACCTTCAGCTGGATTCATGGCAGCATCATGAAGCAATGTGGCAACACATCCAGCAGTCCCTGTAACACAGACCCTCAGACATTAGCACCAACATTAGGGCATGGTCACAGTGGACAGTCACTGGAATCAAAATACAACAATCAGATAATATACAGATGGATCAGATCGCAGTCAAACAAAAACTGTTAAAAAAACCCCCCGAATAGCCACCAAACACCCCCCACGATTTAACAGAGAGATTAGGGATTGACTGGATAAACTGGAGAATGTGGAGTTAGGAGAGAAAGAGTCTTTTGTTCAGAATACTGGCAACTACTTCACTCATCGTGACCGTTTTACGGTAACAATCTAATCAATCAAAATACAGAGATGCTAACAGGACATGAGTCATTTTCTGGCAAATCATGATCCAAAAAAAATTATAATATGATGGCAAATAATTATTTTTATCCCCTTTCTGTGTATTCTACTGGTAAACGGTAATATGCCAGCAGTTACTTACCACCCTTTCACCCTGACCTGGAGGAAAGAGAAAGAAAAGAGACACTACACAGCAACACCAACAATGACTTTTACCATGAGCTCCGCAATGTTGAGCCAAAGGCCGAGATTTACTAAAAGCTTGAGCCAGCACAAATCCTCTTCTGGCGTTAAAAAAACTACTGTCAGGATTTACTAAAGACACGCTGTGAGAAATTAGCGATGAAAAGCAGTGGACACAGTTATACCTGTGCTTGACCTTATAGCATATGCATTTGTAGGAGTTTCCATGTCAGACCACTACATGGCAGAGAGTATTTAAAGGGATACTCCCCTTTTTTTGGAAATAGGCTCATTTTACAACTCCCTCAGAGTTAAACAGTTGAGTTTTACCATTTTCAAATCCATTCAGCCAATTTTCAGCCATAGTAGGATGGAAGTCAATGGGACCAGAAACTGTCTGGTTACTGATATTCTTCTAAATATCAGAAAATCGGCTGAATGGATTCGAAAAATGTTAAAGCTCAACTGTTTAACACTGAGGGAGTTGTAAAATGAGCCTATTGTCAAAAAAGTGGAGTATCCCTTTAAATACTCTCTGCTTATAAATGTAGTGGTCTGACATGGAAACTCCTACAAATGCATATTCTATAAGGTCAAGCACAAGTATAACTGTGTCCACTCCTTTTCATCGATAATTTCTCACAGCGTGTCTTTGAGTTGTAAAATATGCCTATTTCCAAAAAAAAGAGGAGTATTCTTTTAAAAGAATCATGCAATGTGATTTGCAGTAGTAAATTGTATTTGAAACATTTGAAACGTATTTATTCACGCTTATGTAGTTCAAATTTTCCTTTATCTTTGGAACACAAATGAAGATCTTTTTGATGAAATCTGAGAGCTTTCTGTCCCTCCATTGACAGCTACGCAACTCCCATTTGACTCTTTAAAAAGTTAAGAAAGAGATTGTAAAACTAATCCATATGAATTGAGCGATTTAGTTAAAATTTTCAGAAGAGACTCGCGATCCCTTTATGAACTGATTGATTTAGGCTTTTATTAACATTTAAACATCCATCAACTCATCATCAGTTGTGGTTAATGGTAGTACAAGCATGTTCGCTTGACATGCAAGAACCAATGAGGTTCATTCTCGTGTTACGCATCACGTTTGAGCTGCCAAAAGAACCAATGAGGTTCATTCTCGTGTTACGCATCACGTTTGAGCTGCCACAAGAACCAATGAGGTTTGTTCTCAAGTGTCAAGCAAGTATGGTTCAGCTTGTTTATGTTTGCTAATCAACAATGTTTATATGTGAATAAAAGCCTAAATTCGATCTGTTCTGTTCATCATATACAGCGATTGTCGAAACTAACCCTCTCGAATAATATAGATTAGTTTTACAATCTTTTAGTAAAATTTCTTCATTTGAATTTCGAAGATGAACGAAAGTTTTATGGGTTTGGAGCGACATGAGGGTGAATACTGATGGCAAGTTCAGCGAGTACTGAAACGAAGTGGTCGAAATTGAGCAAGCTCAAAAAGTTTTAGACCCCCTTTACACCTGTATTAAACGGTCCGATCGACCAAAATGCATCTTGATACCAGATGTAAACAGGGCCTTATTTACTTTAGTATGTTTAGTTACTTTGGACAGTATCAATGTATCTAGTATGTATATATTTAATTTGAAAGGGCCTTATGAAAAAGCAAAAAAGACCTCAACATTTACTGACTTTCCTATGTAGAAATGCATGCCAACAAAGGGTCTAGAATTGTGGGTGTGCTGGTGAGAGGAAATCAGCAGTGCTGATGGGCAGGGAAACTGGTACCGTTCGCCAAATGACTGTTTGCTCCTGGATGGATGATATCACTGAGGACCTTTTTCAACCTTTCATAACAGGCAAAGTAAAGTGCGTGGGCAGGCCCCGCCCCTACAGCTGTAATATTCAGGCCCCTGATTGGCCTCCAGATTCCCTCTGTCCTCACGATTTGCCGCAAAGCGTCCATCACGTTACGGTAGCGGGCAGCTGGCTCTGGCTGAAGGCTCTGCATGCGTGTCTGCAACAAAAAAACAACAACAATTGTTTACTTACAAGCCCCGGAATGTAGATTAAAGTTTTAGTTCACCCAAAAAATGAAAATTATGTCATTAACCCTCCTGTTGTTCCAAGCCCGTAAGACCTCCGTTCATCTTCGGGAACACAGTTTAAGATATTTTAGATTTAGTCTGGGAGCTTTCTGTCCCTCCATTGAAAATGTATGGTATACTGTCCTTGTCCAGAAAGGTAATAAAGACATCATCAAAGTAGTCCATGTGACATCAATGGGTTAGTTCGAATGTTTTGAAGCATCGAAAATACATTTTGGTACAAAAATAACAAAAAATACGACATTATTCAGCATTTTATCGTCTTACGATTCTGTTGTCAATCGGCGTTCACGAGTCCGCAGTGCCACTGATGACGTAAGGTCCTGATGACGTGTATCTGGTGCATCCGTGTATTCGGGTTCAAATAAATATGGCTGGGCTATATTTAAATCCTTAGACATGTTTGCGAAGATTGTTTTGTTTAAATCATGTGTCTCCCTCAGACTGTGAACGAAGCTCGGGTGCACTGATAACACGACATCGGCGTCACAGAACGCGGATTGACAACAGAACCGGAAGAGAATATATTGCTGAATAAAGTCGTAGTTTTTGCTATTTTTGGACCAAAATGTATTTTCGATGCATCAAAACATTTGAACTAACCCACTGATGTCACATGGACTACTTTGATGATGTCTTTATTACCTTTCTGGACAAGGACAGTATACCATATATACATTTTAAATGGAGTGACAGAAAGCTCTCGGACAAAATCTAAAATATCTTAAACTGGGTTCCGAAGATGAACGGAGGTCTTACGGGCTTGGAACGACATGAGGGCGAGTCATTAATGACATCATTTTCATTTTTGGGTGAACCAACCCTTTAAGGTATTAGTATAAATACAAATATTAGAAATGTAGATTTTGAATTCAGACCTGTTGATACTTTCTTTGTCCCACAGACCCACACAAAAGCAAAAAGACAAGTTTTAAGTAACTCTTCATATTTTTCATCTCAGCTACAACAAAATATACATTACATATTTAATCAGTGAAAATAGCTGGAAATAATACATCTCAATCTTCTCAATCCACGGCCCTGAGGGCAAGTGTCCCAAAATGTACTTACTTATTTTTTATTTATTATCTAAAGCCCACAAAAAAGTTGGTAACACTTTACAATAAGGTTCATTAGTTAACATTAGTAAATGCATTAACTAACATGAACTAACGATGAGCAATGCATTAGTTACAGTGTGTATTAATCTTTGTTAATGTTAGTTAATACAAATACAGCTGTTCATTGTGCGTTCATGTTAGCTCACAGTCCATTAACTAATGTTAACTAATACAACCTTTGATTTTAATAACGTATTAGTAAATGTTGGAATTAATATTAACTAAAATTAATAAATGCTGAAGAAGTATTGTTCACATATTGTACATGTTAACTAATATAGTTAACTAATGAACCTTATTGTAAAGTGTCATCAAAAAGTGATATCAATGAAACACAATTTTTTTGTTAAGTACGTATAAGGTTTACAATTAATGTAAATCAATTTAAAAAAAGACCATAAAAACAGTAGACCGCAAAAAATAAAACAAACATGATTGAATAAAGCCTCGCAAACATGCATTACAACGAGTCATTGGATCTGTAGATCAGAACCGAAGTTTGTAGCAATAAGGTCACACAGGAACTTAATCTAACCTAATCCTCTTTTCCTGCAGCGCTACTGTATCACCTGATGTACATCCGAAACATGGATGCAAAGCACTGACTGAAACACTGGCTTTCAACAGGAAGAAAACAAAATGTTGGAAACAGCCAGTAATGTACATGTTCAGCAGGTTTACTTTGTGAACTTTAGACTACCACAGAAGTCATGTTTGTATAGACATGGTCAGATTTCGAGTAGCTGAACATATTAGTTCAGAACAGTAGCTGCAATGTGGTGAAATTTGAGATAATGGCAGCAGTGGTGCATGAATAGTATTATACCTGTGAGGAAACAGTACTGCCATTATAAAAGGCCCGGGAAATAATTATATTTGCCAATTAATGTGCGTAAATCATATCTAAAACCAGTTTCTTGTGACAGCAGAGTGAGGAACTGAAACCTCCGACAGGAAGTTCAAAGATTGCTCTTGAAATGCTCAGGATTGCAAAATAGACTAAAGTACAGAGATTAGAACTGTAACAGTGCAAAACAGAGAACTGATCTTTTATTACAGCAAAAGAAATTATTTCATTTCCATAAAGAAACAGCGTACTAAGATTAAGTAAAAAAAAGAATTCCCTTTCACACATTTTTATTCATTTGTGATTACTGAATTTTATGTTTCTATAGTGAAGTATTGTCAAAAAAAAAAATTAGATTCACAACTCACATTTGATGAACAAATGCACTTTCAAAAAAGGAAAAGGTGAAATACATAATATTGGTTTAAAGGAGTAGTTCCCTTTAAAAAATAAATAAAAAAAAACTTTTGCTGATAATTTACTCACCCCCATGTCATCCAAGATGTCCACGTCTTACTTTCTTCAGTCGAAAAGAAATTAAGGTTTTTGATGAAAACATTCCAGGATTTTCTCCATATAATGGACTTCATTGGGAACCAAATGGTTCACGGTCCAAATGAGAGTTTAAGTGCAAACTGCAAACTGTTCAAAGGGCTTTAAACGACACCAGACGATGAATAAGGGTTTTATCAAGCGAAACGGTCGCTCATTTAAAAAAATAAATAAATAAGTTTATGTTTTATAAGCACAAATGCTCGCCTTGCTCTGTTCTGTGATGAGCGTTCGTGACTCTTGTTCAAACTCGTTCATCAAAATGAACAAATCTTTTTCCGAGTCATGACTCGAAGGGTCCTAGACAAGACCCTTATTCATCGTCTGGTGTCATTTAAAGCCCTTTGAAGCTGCAGTGAAACTGTCATTTGGACCATGAAATGTTTGGTTCCCAATGAAGTCCATTATATGGAGAAAATCCTGGAATGTTTTCATCAAAAACCTTAAATTTCTTTTCGACTGAAGAAAGAAAGACGTGGACATCTTGGATGACATGAGGGCGAGCAAAAGTTGTTGTTTTTTTAAAGTAAATCTCTGTACTAATTAAAGTAACTAACCAATTTAATGTTGAGGGGGGAAGCCTGTGCTATAATACATCATTCATTTTTAGATTCTTGTGCTGAAATCCTGTTTTTTTTTTTGTTTATTTAAATAAAAAGTCAATGATGGACTGAACAGGTGCTGTAGTTCCTTCAATGTTCTACACTATGTTGTAATTCTCTCTTCTAAACAGGGGCAATGTGCAGTGTGCCACCCTGTGTGTTCAGTGATTTAAACTTAACCTTTTCCTGAAGTGTGCTCTTTACCTTCCCCAATGACTCATACTGGTGTGAATCAACCTCAGCTTGGAATTTACATGTTTTGCAAAGATACACACACCAAAACAAATTTAACAGGAAAATACTACAACCAATTTTACTTCTAACATATGTCGAAATTAACCTATTCATCCAACATGAAAAAACGTGGTGTGAACTTGATTTGATGGATTGATATATTAAAAACTGACTGCACCATAATACGTGATCTCTGATCGGTAGATGAAGAGGTGAAGAGAATTTTACATTTTTGTAAAATATGTGGCAGTTGGAGGAGCATTGTGGCATTCTGAGCATATGAAAATTTGAGGAAAAAAAGCCCAACATGTAGGCTATTTAGGGTTAAAAAAATACATATATACAAAACAGATTTGTGTTTGATTCACAATCTGGACTGGCTTACTTAGGAGAGAACAGTTGCAAAAGACATGACAAAGTGTCTTTGTCTGTAAAGAACCCTTCACATTATCCAGATAAGAGCAGCTGAACACTCAAAGCAACTGCCTTAAAGTTTGCCAAAGCCATTCTGATCAGTGCATTCACAGGCTGCTCACTTAGGATTCAGTTTGCAGGTAAATGAGGCCCAAGCCCCCTAAATCAAAGTTTTTTGCTAATTTGTGACTCATATCTGCTTTTCTCATAACATTGTAAATGGCACAAACCACATAAAGTGTCCTCTTTTCAATTCCGGTTTTGGAAGTTCACAGACTGTCAGTCCAAATCTGAAATTTAGTCTACCTGGTCTAAATTATTGACTGTGTATCAAAACTGTTTGGGTCTGATTTGCATGTCCCATGGCACACTTTCATTTTCCAGAATATCTGCATTGTTTTCTCCAGCAATGACCTTGCGTTAGTAGGCATATGCCATAAACAAGCTTATTTCTGCAGTGACTTTCAGCACGTTTACTATAACAACGTCTGACGTGTACGCTTCACGTGGCGTCATAAAGTGACAAACCACGCTGAATCCCTTTAGAGCGCTCAGACTGAAACTTGAAACCAGAAATGCAATTTGAATAAGATTTCAAACCAAATGTGAATGTAGCTTGAAACAGATTTGTAAATATCGCATTTTGTGTGATTTTTTTTTTACATTTCTAAATAGGGATGCACCGATATGAAAATTTTGGCCGATAACCGATAATTCTTTAAATTTGAAAGCCGATAACCGATATAAATTGGATTTAAACTTAAATCCAAATTTTTATCTAATTTTGAGATCCTGATTACAAAAACAAAAGTCTTACAATTAAATCCATGTCCATGTTATAGTGTTGTATAGCCGATATGACAGATTTGCGCTGCATATGTTATTTTCATTACCGAACTGTATTTTCATTTTTTGAAGAGATTTCAATCATATTTCAAGAAATTCAAAAACATAAACGGTGCTCAACAAGTGTCTCAGCTGAAGGGAATAATACATTATTTATCGGCTTTAATATATCGGCCACATTTTCTTACCAGGCCGATAACGATAACTTTAAAAATGAACATATATCGGCCGATACCGATATGCTGGCCGATATATCGTGCGTCCCTATTGCTAAATATGATCAGATTCCAATCAGATATGCACAAAAATCAGATTTGGACTGACAGTTGGAACAGGTCTTTAGTAGTCCTAGTAACTCTGATACAGGTCAGATGTTTTGCAACGTGACCTCAGCCTGAAGTTCTGAACAGTCAAATCAGAATTCATGCAACTTTTACATCACTCTAGATCAACATTCATCACAATTCATGAGTCAGATTTTACCCACCCAGTCAGACCAGGAACATGATCTGTTCACACTGGAATTTAAAACATTTTAACCACATTTAAAACAATGTCAACAACAGATACAAAAAGCTGGCAGTGTGAATGTAGCCTTATAGCATATGATGTGACAAATTAAACTGTCCTGTTCAGGGAAACAATGGTTTTTAAGTAGGAATTAGCACTGGGTATTGAAACAAATTTCATGACTTTTGATTCCCGAACTTTTGATTCAATACAATTCTGGGTACAATTGAATTTGATATAGATTCATGTAGATAGGCCTGTACGTCATCAGGTACAGTAAGGGTTTTTAAGTTAGAATAGGGTAATACATTTAATGACATGATTATGTTTCTACTCCAATTATTATTATTTTTATATATATAAACATTTAATTGATGGCTGTCATAAAAACTTTTTTGATCTTCAAACATACATTTAGGCTATATTAGGTAAAAATATAATGAATATATAATACATATATTAAAAAATAATGTTTCTCTCCAGACATTCATTTCTCTAGCTGACTATCAAGTTAATAGACATAAATGGGCTTTTCTGAGGTAAATGTAAAGTCACATGACACTGTTTTACAAGTGTTTTTTTTATTTTTATTGATGTCTCTTTGATTGAAACACTGACTGAGCGATTATATTAGATATGAAACGAAACGTATTTCGGCAAGCTAATTAATTTCATGCTATAACTAGTAGTAAATGATCAGTTTTCCACTTGAACTGAGGCTCTACAGCGATCTGCTACGCCACATTAAAGGTGCATTGTGCAAGTCTCTGAGTTTTTGCAAAACTACGCCCCCTCTGGCGACAAGCGAAACTGCACACTTGCTGTTCATAACCAAAGGACCATGATCCGCACAAATATTTTGTTTACAGTAATGTCTTCTGTGTTAATAAAGTTATAAATCTGCAAGTCATTCTAAATATATGAAAGGAAAGGCATTTGAGTAAATTACACACTTATGTGTGTGTGAAGGGAAAACGGCGGTAGTAGAAAACTTCGATTTTTGTTTCCACCTATCTCCATGTTGAACTGTTTTATGTGTTTACTTTATCTACTTATGATTGTATTATTATGGAAACAAGTTCATGAACAATATAAGTTATTACTTTGTATAGGATTCCGTTTGAGCACAGGAAAGTCTTCCCGATGTTGACTCTCGTCTTATTCCGACCACTATCTGACTCCAATTTGGCCCTTTTGGTGGCACAAGACAAAAGTTTTATTTTCTTTGTTTTGCATTGGGGTTTGGAATGAACTACAAGCCGACCTCTTTCTGAATCTATCGTCTATTTTTGTCGAAAGTTGACTAAAGTTTTGTCGCTCAAGTTGTCTTCGCTGATATGGGTAATGGCGGCGAATACACAAACCTGCCAGACATAGCCAGGTGAGCGTTATCGCGCATGACGTTACACCCAGTCACAATTGCTCTTATTTGGTTTACTGTAAAGGATTATAGAGGCAATTGAAGTGATCAGAAAAGGGCTCATCAGCCCATCAGGCAATTGTTTAAGCATGCATGGGTTATAAAAATTTTATTTTTAACATGAAATGTTGTGCAATGCATCTTTGAAGAGGGCAACACAATAATTAGTTACTGTTTAAATTTTGTAATAAAATTGACAGAATTTGAAAGCTGAGACTTTGTTTCATTGCAAAATTAACAAAGCTTACTGCGATGCATTGAATGGAAGGTACGCTACAAAGTTGTGTACATTTATAAAATGAAAACAGCACTTAAGGTCTATTCCACATCATGGATCATCAAAATCTGAATTTATTAAAATCGAGAAACCCAGCCCAATGCAATCTGATATCGGGCTAGTCATAGAACTAGAGCATATCACAGATCATGTGGTGCATAAAAAACAGTTCTATTTAGTTAGTGTACCGTCTCTATGGTAACCTTTAACTTAAAGGGTTAGTTCACCCAAAAATGAAAATTAAGTCATTAATTACTCACCCCCATGCTGTACCAACCCCGTAAGACCTTCGTTTGTCTTCGGAACACAAATGAAGATATTTTTGATTAAATTTGAGAGCTGTATAACTACCACATTGGCTCCTAAAGGACTGCCTCTTGACGGCCCAGAAAGTCAATGAAGAAAATGTTTAAATATCCCAAGTGACTACCGTGGCTCAACTATATGTTTATCAAGCGACGCGAATACTTTTTGTGCGAAAAAACAAACAAAAATAACAAGTTTATTCGACTATTTCTTTTCTTCCTTGTAGGCCAGAACGAGACTTCCTTAGATTTCCACGACGCATGCGCGAGAATTGCGATCTGAAGTAGTGTAAGCGGGTGTGAGCTGATCGCAAATCTCGCGCATGCGTCGTGGAAATCTAAGGAAGTCTCGTTCTGGCCTACAAGGAAGAAAAGAAATAGTCGAATAAACTCGTTATTTTTGTTTGTTTTTTCGCACAAAAAGTATTCGCGTCGCTTGATAAACATATAGTTGAGCCACGGTAGTCACTTAGGATATTTAAACATTTTCTTCATTGACTTTCTGGGCCGTCAAGAGGCAGTCCTTTAGGAGCCAATGTGGTAGTTATACAGCTCTCAAATTTAATCAAAAATATCTTCATTTGTGTTCCAAAGACCAACGAAGGTCTTACAGGGTTGGTACAGCATGGGGGTGAGTAATTAATGACTTAATTTTCATTTTTGGGTGAACTAACCCTTTAAAAGACAAACAAATCTAAATACAGACCAAGCACAGCGTAATCAATGCGCATGCGCAGTAGCCCAGAGCAGCGTCAACATGGTCATGTGGTTCAAGTGCGGAGCCACGTGTGACCTTCTAATCTCATGTACGTGTTTCATAATGACACCTCGCAGAAAGAAAGGTACTACAAACACTCCCAACGACAGGATGCAATTGCATTACACACACACACAAAAGGCAAGTTGCTGCTGGAATTACATACTAGGGACTTTAGTTAGTTATTACCAGATTAGCCAAGACAGATCTTGATGTTTACGAGATTACAGAACTACAAACGAGCATTACCAGCAATAACCGCAAGGACGGTGAAGTGCCGTAGTAAAGTTTATAAGTTCAAAAACTAAATTCTAAGAAAGGACGTGAGGGAAGTTACTGACTGAAATGTATGTAGTCTATAAAATACAGAGGAGATCACAGAGGGGAAACTAACTCGACCTTGCCATCTTGCTGGATCTTTCAAGGGCCCGCTGAACACATCAGTCCTATTAATGAATTATTTTAAGATTCTTTACAAAACACTTATCTCTCATTTATTTACCTTCACACAATCAATAGGGAACATCAGGCAATGCTCCATGATTCCAGCCACTGCTCCAGCAAGCATGTGCGTGCTGGTGGAGGCGCCCTGGGGCAAACCCTCATAGTCCGGTTCCGAGAGATCAGTGGCCTCTTGAGAGCCATAGAAGTGTCCAACGTGAAGCTCCGGTTCTGCTGCTAACCGAGGTGCCAATGTGCCAACGAGACTATCCGAAACACCCCAGAACCTGCCGCCGAGCCAGTGTATCTCCGCGCCCGCGGAAGCACCGGCCACCGCGGCATCGCCGCCCGATGTGTCCGCTGTCATCCGCCGCCTGCGCACAAAACCATCCGCTTCCATTTGTTGCACCCTTTCCTTTAAAATCATGCGTCCCGCACTCGATGTTTACACGTTCCGTTCAGGCCTCTCCCGCCTGCGCACCGGGGAGAGGACGCGTCTCGTTCAGCGAGAACTGCGCAGCAGGAGGTGACCGACAGAACAGGCCGCGGAGGGAAACGGAAACGCCCTCTCACTCTGTCCTACTCTGTGATTGGAAGAAGCCGCTGTCATTCAAAACAGAACGCGCGCAGTGACATAAGCGAAAGCAACACACACACCACACATACGCACACAGTATACATAAGCATAGGCTATGCATATATATATATATATATATATATATATATATTTATATATAGTATACATGTATACACACACACACTATACAGGCTATCACTGATTCTTGAGATAAGCGACAAAACATGTTTTAGAAGTTAGTTTTTACTATTTAATGATACATTACCCTACCTTAAAAACTAATATTTGTAGACACGTCTGAGCTAAACCTTGCAAGGGAACAGGTTTTTTTTCTGGTATTTTTTTCCAAAAATGTAGCTACATTAATTCTCTTCATACCTTAATCTGTGTCAACTCCTTTAGACACATTAAAAACAGTGCTATTTTAATTTGATTCACCCAACAACAGCATTACGTCTTAAATGATGTTATATGGTGTTCAGTAAAGGTGCTAAGTGGCAACAAATATATTTTCTACAATTTTTATTTTTCTGGGTTAGGGTTATCATCAATCCAGTTCCTAAATTCATTGAATCTTTACCAGACATAATATCATGTAGTTCAGTTGATGTTTTAATATTTTAACACAATAAATAAAAAAAAATAAATAAAAATAAATAAATAAAAAAACTGACGGTGTTAAATACTGAGGCAGTTGACAAAAACTGAAGGAGTTGACAAAGGTCAACTGAAGCAACAACTGATTGACAAGACAACACATTAAGACAAACTAATTTTTGAACTAATATTTAATTTATTACATCATTCCATTGGTTTGTTTTTCTCCTTATAAAAGATAGGCCTACAGCTCATTCTGGGTAGCTCGCAATGTTAGGTTGAGTATAATGCTAGCAGAAATACTCCCACTGAGAATCTAAAGGTGCCTGTCTTAAAAAAGAAAAAAGAAAGATGTGTACAAATTATTTATTTATAATAAGAACTGCAGTAGATGTAAAGATGTATATAAGGCATGTAAATATAAGGCAATATATATATATATATATATATATATATATGTAAATAAAATCACGATACAAAGATTATTTCCCCATATGCAAAAATAAAATAAAATCACAATGTAAAGAGTTTTGTGAGCACTTGTCAACTCTATCAAAACAGAATATTTGTCCAACTTAGCCAAGTGTTCTTTGTTTTTACCGTAGTTGTAGCTGCCTTAATAAACATAAAAAAAATACCAAGATTTATTCCAGAAATCTACAGAAACTAGGCTATATTACACCAGGATGACACAGTTTTCTATTATATTTTATTATTGGCTATTATAAAAAAGGGTGTTTTATAGTGTTGCAGCACTGATTCATTTCTTAAAATTCAATCAGACTCAAATGTAATTTGCATTCACTAAAAAAATATTAAAAATTAATTTACATGTCTTTGCTGAAAAAAAAAAGGCATTTATCAACTCTATTTCTTATGAATGTCAATAAAACCGATCAAGTTAATTCGGATACTTTTAGATCATTCATCGGTTCTTCATCAGTTTTCTGCTCGGACTGATTCGTTGTTCAGAACAGTTGAATGAAAAGATTTGACTCACAAGAAAAAAAAGCAATTGTCAGGTTATAAACAAAAAAGTTGGGAAATGTACTTAACGTCAACCATCTTAAAGGGATAGTTCACTTTGAAATTAATTTTTGGTATGTTTTAGCTTACCTCAAGGGCATCCAAGATGTAGGTGTCTTTGTTTCCTTTCAATTTTGATATTTTTAGGTCAAACCATTCTTGTCTGTCAGTCATATAATGCAGGTCTATGGTCACCACCTTAAAGAGCATGAAGTCTAAAGTAAACATGATTTAATGACTCGTAAATGTAAGTACACATTGATGGCCTAAGACCTGAAACAAAGTATTTATATCATTTTTCCAAGTGATATGAGGGCGCGGGCGCTTCTGTCTCCGCAAGCGTCGGAAAGCAACGGATGTGATCTTCCGCGCGGTTGCGAAAAAAAAAAAAGTTGTCTGTTGATATATCAAAATCGTCTTCCATTGCGATTTCCTGTATATCTAAAGCCACTTTCGCACAACCCGTAAATATTCCGGAAAGGCACATGACGTCAGGATGAGACGTATAACGTACGCGTCGAAAACATGTACACAAAGCTGGTGAACGATCTCAGCTTCAGTACGGATAGTGAGGAGCTCCTGGTCTCTGCTTCGTTCCAGTTTGCAGACATTTGTTCGTTCTTTCTTTGTTGATGTCGAACACAAACTTTCTTCTAATAGCAACAGAGTCGTGCGATGGCACGAGCGTCATCACTATGACACACCCCTTATGGCATTGGTCCTGGCTTTTGTTCACACAGCGCGCGTTCCGGGACTGATTCCGGCAATGTTACTAGGTCCCCAACCCGGGATCGATGCCGGTATCAATCTGGCTTGTGTTTGCTTTCACACAGAAGGCGTTCTGGAAATTTCCCGGCAATTTTCCGGGATCAACGCGCTGTGTGAAAGGGGCTTGTATATGTTTAGAGTACATCTTCACAGTGAAAGGTAGCGCTTCTGAAATCTCTGTGTAAACAATGAGTGACGTACACGCGTGAGAGATCGCTTCTGGCGCTTGCGCAGACCGAAGCGGCCGCGCCCTCAGATCACTTGGAAAAACAATATAAATACTGTTCGTTTTCTCACACAAACCGCTCGTTTCGTGTCTTAGGCCATCAATGTGTACTTACATTTACGAGTTATTAAATCATGTTTAATTTGAACTTCTCTGTGCATGCTCTTTGAGGTGGTGACCATAGACCTGCATTATATGACTGACAGACAAGAACGGTTTGACCTAAAAATATCAAAATTGAAAATACTGTGAAAACAAAGACACCTACATCTTGGATGCCCTTGAGGTAAACTGAAACATACCAACAATTAATTTCAAAGTGAACAATCCCTTTAAGATAGCTTGCTGGTCCTAGCTGGTCTTTATTTTGTTTTAGAGGGGTCTTGGGATGAGACTAACTGGCCTGATAATAATAGTTCTGCCAGGTTCATAGACCAACATTAAGGGATCGTTCATCAAAAATGTTATATTCTGTCAATCAAAGAGTTAATGGACCCAATCGGCATCCATATTTCTTTCTGTTCAAGTCAATGGCTACCGTCAAGTGTTTGAAAACCAATACTCTTCAAAATATCTTACAAAGAAATTCATACAGGTTTGGAACAATGAGGGTGAGAAAATGAAATTTCATTTTTGGTTACCGTTATAGCCCTCTTTTCAGAAGAACTCCAAGACCGTTGATCTGATTTTCTCAAAAATTGTCTCAGATCATCTTCAGACCATGCTGACAAGGTGTGCCAGAATTCAAGTTGATAAGTAAACCGTTCCTGCATAAACACGTGAAATTATTTAACAAAGAGCAAAAACTTCTCCAAATGGTTTTTTTTTAGATATCGATACAGTTATTCTTCTACATGCAGTTTTTTATAATGAGATTTTGTATGCCAGCCTGTTTTATAGCACTCATTAGGCTATAAAAATATCAAAAATCTGATCAGCCTTCAGAGACTCAACAGTAAACATCAAAAACATCATTATTATCTTGACCCAAAGGTTCAAAATCATCTCTTTGGAAGAGAATTAATAAAGTTACTTAACAATGAGCTAATTATACTTTAAAGCAGGACCATTTTCAGCTAATTTCATTTCGGACGCGAGCCCAAGGTGTAGAATTTCTGCCGACGAAGGGAATGAAGTGTTAATTTTCGCTTACAAGAACAAAATTCCCTGGCCTTGATCAAATTAACGTTGACTGTGTGTCGACCAGATGTTCCTTCAAGGAAAGCCAAGCTGGCGTGCCTGTAGAGTATCTCTCAGTCTTGACCATAATTCCCTGATGATAGAGGTGTCGGGAAACCTTAGATTGTCTAATAGCAGCCTACTTTATTCCTTTTCCTTCTGAGAACCAGAATCAATAGGAGTTGTTTTTCACAGCATAAGCAAAACAAATAGAGATTCAATGATATCGCGTACCGAGTCACAGCAATTACACACCATACAGGCTCGAATCGAGTTTATAATTCGTTTAAGGCCTAAGCTTTGGTTATCTTCTGTTACTTGAGTGGAATGCACAAAGCCACACACTTCCTGGTTTTTATACTCTGAAAGCTGTCTGCAGTCCCATCGGCATGACGTCGATGCATCATCTCGTACGATATTCAACACTTATGATCTGAAGAGACGGGCTCTTCAGTCAAGATGATTTCTCTTAGCTGAAGAGAACTTTCTTAAGTATTCTTCCGATGGAATGGCCTTTATTTGATGCGTCTTATAATGTGAGGAGACAGTTTTCGAAAGGCTTTGAATTAACTATGACGTCTCAAATGGTCTAGGTCAAGTGAACAAGAATTAATAGAAAAGGCTGATACTGAAACAGTGAATCTCAGCTAACTCTTTATTTTATTGTTGCCATTATGCACTAGCTAACGTGAACTAACAACGAGCAATATTTTTAAAAGCATTTATTAATCTGGCAATGTTAGTTAATAAAATACAATCTTTATATTAGCGCATTAACCGATGTCAACAGATATTGATTTTAAAATTGGTAAATGTTAAAAATGACATTAAGATTAAGAAATGTTAGAAGTGTTGTTCGTTGTTAGTTATGTTAACAAATTAAACCTTATTGTAAGGTGTTAAAGTTCACTTTAAAATTAATTTTTGGTATGTTTTAGCTTACCCCAAGGGCATCCAAGATGTAGGTGTCTTTGTTTCCGCAGTATTTTCAATTTTGATATTTTTAGATCAAACCATTATTGTCTGTCAGTCATATAAGGGAGGTCTATGGTCACCACCTCAAATCTGTAAGAATAAACCCCATTTCACAGACAAGGCTTAAGATAGTCTTAAGAGAGCCATTTTAACCCAAAGTAACTTTGGCATACCTTAAAGGGATACTCCACTTTTTTTGGAAATAGGCTCATTTTACAACTCCCCTAGAGTTAAACTGTTGAGTTTTACTGTTTTTGAATCCATTCAGGCGATCTCCGGTTCTGGCGGTATACCACTTTTAGCATAGCTTATAGCATACATCATTGAAGTGGACAAGACCATCATTTCTCAAACAAAAAAAGAAAAAGAAAAGTGTTTTGATATTTTTCCTATTTAAAACTTGACTCTTCTGCAGTTAATCTCATTCCTGCGTAATAATCAAGAAACTTTACTGCCGTACCATAATAACATACCATACTGCGTAATGATATGACACAGCACCTGAAAATAGTCCCCAGCTTGGTAATGGTAACTTCTAATGTGACCGGGACTAAGCAGTTATTTTGGCGGAAGGTAGCCTATTTCCAGGCGCTGCGTCATATCATTACGCCTGCTGCACTCATGGTACGGCAGTAAAGTGTCTTGATTATTACGCAGGAATGAGAGTATAGTTCCTAGACATATCAGCCTAGAAAATCGCAACTTTACATTTTCCGTCGGTCTTAGTGCACGATGTAACTACAGAAGAGTCAAGTTTTAAATAGGAAAAATATCGAACCAATTTTTTATTTTATTTTTTGAAAAATGCTAATGGTCTTGTCCACTTGAAGGATGTATGCTAAGCTATGCTAAAAGTGGTATCGCCATGAACCGGAGATCGGCTGAATGGATTCAATAACGGTAAAACTCACCAGTTTAACTCGGGGGAGTTGTAAAATGAGCCTATTTCCCCCAAAAAAGTGGAGTATCCCTTTAAAATAGCCTATGTCAGTGCCATTGTCTCAAGATCACATCAGTAATGTTTGTTTCTAAAGCATGTTTATAAAAGCTTCTCTTTACTGCCCAAATTTCTCTAAGGTCTAATCCCTGGCCTAAGTTATCTGAATTCTAAATGAAGGATCCCGAGGACAAGATTCCTTGCCCTGACATCTCAAAGTCTTTGCTGCCACCTACTGGAATACAATAATGTGGCTTTGTGAAAATCTCATCTCTTGTCCTCCTCCTCCTTTTTCTTCTAAATACTCTTTTTTTTTAACTGCTAAGTCTTTAAGTGGACGAATGCGTCTGTACAACATGCAAAGATATTCCTGTTTCCAAATAATTTTGTTCATATTATGTTAAATAATTAGGCTATTATTTTACTTTAAAAAAATATAATAACATTTATCCATTTGTTTGAATGTTAATAAAAAAATGATAAATTCTACATAAACATACGAAATAATATATATATATATATAATTGAATGCTATAATTCAAATTAAACATGTGCCCATGGTCGTTTATATAATCATATGAAGAGTTCAGATGCAAAAGCCTCTAAGTGCCATTTGAAATTTTCTTCTATAATGATAATTTTTATCAAGCTTGTATATTTAAGTTCAGTGATTTCACTTAAATGGCAATGATAATTACCTATTAATTGTTATTCAAGTGAAATTACTGAACTTAAATATACACATATATAAAAGGGAGTTATGTATGAAAGTGAATTGATAAAAAGCTTGTTTTTGTTTCTTTTGTATGTCATTTCACCTCTCATTTTGGATGGTTCACCCAAAAATGAAAACTTCATTACTTATACTCACCCTCATGTTGTTCCAAACCTGTTTGAGTTTCTTTCTTCTGTTGAACACAAAAGAAAGAAATTATGAAGAATGTTGGTATAGAGTGGGCGGCAACAAATGCTATGGAAGTCGTTTGGTGCCGTCAAACTGTCTGGTTACCAACATTCTTAAAAATTTGTGTCCAAAACAAGAAAGAAACTCAAAACAGGTTTAGAACAACAAGAGGGTGAGAAAATAATGACAAAATGTTCATATTTGGTTGCACTATCTTCTTAAATGAGATGAGTCAAAGAACACAAGACTTCTAATATATAACCATGCGCTTCTAATTTTGTTTGCAAAGTTTTATTATTGTTGATCATCACATGGGTTGGTCAGACAGCAAGCTCTGAGAAAGCAGGCCTAGGTGATATATCTGTTTATCTTATAATCAGTTGTCACACTGCTCTCATATTTGGTTTAAGAAGCAGCAGATCAAGACAATGGAGCTTCTGTGGCTCTGATCTGAGATCATTTGGCTCCGTCTTGTGATTTTCCCTTGTGCCTGGAGTACCAGGGTATTAAAGGACAAAGCTCTTTCAAATAACTAATTATTATGTGCTTCAATGAATGAGCAAACACTCTCTCACTTTATGTTCATATTGAGGCAGCCATTAGTAGATTATAAAACATGGTTAATGCAATCTAAGGTTAATGTAAAGACCTCACCCTTTGGCCATCAACATTTCTATTGGACCTTGAACTAACACTATCAACAAGTTAGATGTTCAGTGTGTGAATAGTTATCCAGACACGCATGCAGTTAACAATGAATAACGATTTACCACGTTGAGAGATTGGCGATTTTACAATGAATGCAACTGACTTTTCGCTTCACTTTTGTAGTCTATCCATTTATTAAATTAAAAATATTCTGCACATTTTTAGACCTTTGAATAATTTGAGTGAAACAATAAAAGTGCCAGCAAAAGAAATGCTTTACAGCAGAATCAATTCAAGGACTGCATGTAGAAAAAAAAAATCTGATTTTGCTTGGAAAAAAGTATTGTGGACTGTTAGAAGTTATATGAACAATGAGTTGTGACAACATTGCTTTAACTCATCAAAATAAGTTAAGCAATTTATACTAGATTCAACTAATTTTTAAGCCAGTTTTATGTAATTTAAGTGGAAATGACTTAAACATCCAAGTTGACTGTACTTAAATATTTAAAGCAGCAACTTTTTTTTTTTTTTTTTTTTTTTTTTTTTTACAGTAAAGTAAAGTCACCACCAAACTTGAATGTGATTGCAGCTCTGGTTCAAAAAAACATGGTGCATGGTATTATGTCCAAAAACATGATATTTGTTTATTTCCAAATAGCCAAATGTGACCATCCTTGTTTTTTTACATGCTAAAATGTAAAAAATAGAGATATATAACATTATAATAAAAAATGTATTATTCAAATATTAAATATCATTGGCTACAATTTGGAAAATAGCCTAATATTTATTAGGCCAACATTATTTAATTATTACTGTTATATCATAACCGTTATTTAATTATTATTATTATTATTATTTGTTATTAAACAATTTAATACTAGCCTATTTAATTTAATGTCATTTATTTTTATAATTGATTATTTTTACATTTTTACCCTGCTCTTGTACAGATCCCCATAGAGCGGGCCACTGATCTTTAGCCTCTGATTGTTCTTGAGAATGTTTTACATGTGGGGGGCGGGATGTTCTCGGAGAAGCAAAACAAAACCTTGCACTTGAGGAGTTCTTCGGGTTCGGGTTTGAGGGCTGTCAGGAGTCGTCATGGCTGCGGCTCTCGGGGCATGCCGCGCGCAGAGAGGGGTTCTTTCAGTGACACGGCGCGGTAACCACAGCTGCACTGCCCTCAAACCTCAATATGATGCGATTGTTATCGGCGGAGGTAGGCTATGACATTCATGCACGGCCTAAAAAAACAAACAAAAAAATAAACCAAAAACAATAAAAATCTAGCATGGCATTGTGCACGAAATTGAGTGCTTAAGTGGGCGGGGCTTATGCGCGTTTTTCCGATTGGTCACATGTGAAATAATTATTATTTTATGTGCTCCTCATTGTGTATTTGTTTTATTTTAGATATTCCAATGTCTTTGGCTAAATTAACATAAATTTACTATTTATTGACTATTTTGATGATTCTGTCTGTAATGGAAGTAACCCATAGTCACATGGGACCTTTTACTTTTCTCATCGCTCCTCAGAATGGGCCAATCACCGTCGTGTTTGAGTTGTTGTGAGGATTGTTTTTGTTAAAATAATTTCACAGAAACTTGAGGGAATTTAAATGTGTATGCCATATGCTAATCTTTGGGATCGACATTTTTAAACGATTAAGGGTTTCTGTTTACAAACGTCCCCAGTGAGACAAAAAAAACGTCCAAAGATTTTAATGTGCTTTAATATGGATTTCGCCTTGCTGAGCCCCCATGCTCCTCCTGCAGGAAAACAAGTTTGTGTAGGCTACTACTGTTAAACATGAAGTGTTCTACTTTTTTTCAATCATTTCTAAAAATGTTTTGTTCTAAAAACCCATACTTGCATACTTGAACCACACTCACACTCTGTTTCACAATCATCATGTTTCAGGAGAAAATAATGCTACATTCATTGTAACACTATAGCTACGGAATCTCTATTGTCTCAAATGCAAAACTTTCAAGCATTCAAAACATATAGTGAAGGATTGTAGAATCTTTTGAACAGCCTAAAACCCTTTTTTTTCCTTTCAGGTCACAATGGCCTTATCGCTGTAAGTAGTATAGCTACACGAGATATGTTCTCAATATGTTGCTGACCAATGATTGCACAACAGTTTAATCTCAAGAAACGTTCTGTTTTAATTTGCCCAGTCAGCATATCTGCAGAAGGGAGGGTTGAAAACAGCAGTCCTGGAGCGCAGAGGTGTCCTTGGAGGAGCTGCCGTATCTGAAGAGATTGTTCCAGGTGTGAGTTTGTTCCACACAGACCAAGGTTGCCTGAATCCCTTAGGTCTACATACTGGTGGCCAAAGTTCTGGTTCTCAAAACACTTTTGTTTTCATCAGTAATTACAAACTCAGAACTCATACAGTATGTAGTCTAAACATTTTAGGTTTAAGTTGATGATTGACCCTAAAGAAATATTAAAGAGTGTCTGTTTTGGATCACTGTAGTTTGCGTGACTGTATGAGCTGTTTATTTTTATGTTCAGGGTTCCACTTTTCCAGGGCCTCGTATCTGCTCAGTTTGCTGCGTCCACACATCTACCAGGACCTGGAGCTCAAGGTGTTACATGCCCCATTCTCTTCTTCCTTTTTTGATCATCTCTAGTGTTGCGCTTTACACAGACCTGACAAACCTTGTAAAAAAGAAGTACACTTTAGCACACTTTTAAACGGAATAGCCTACAGATTACAAAAATAATATAGCCTGCTTTAAAATATTAAACTTAAATGTGAACTTAATGTAATGTTTTAATTGTAAAGATTGCAATTAGATGAACTCAAGTTTGCAAGTTTACTGAAGTAGGACTTAAAGTCTCCAAGAAATCCAAATTGACAATTCTGGTTTCTTTATGGAATATTGCAGTATTTACTATAAATGGTTTATCTGTGAACATAATTATTATTATTGTTATTTTTTAATTAATGTGTTCTGGAAATCTTTAATGAAATAACTTCCGCTACCCTTGCAGTGACTTCTCTTCCTTGATGATGTGTTTCTGGCATATGTGCGTGGCAGCATGTCACTCACATGACATCACAGCAATAGCAAACCACAACCATCCATTTAATTCCCAAAGGACAAAATCAAGTCCCATCTTACATTTTTTCTTGTTCGAAAAGCAGCTTCACTCGGATATACGTCACAATAGGGAAGTAAAGACTATCACAACTTCGGATGTATGCGGATAAATTTCATAATTTCATCCTGGTTTCTTTGACATGATTTTATTGTATTGTTGAATAAATCGACAAGCATTTATGGTAAACTAAAATGTACTTTAATACTATTTCTATTGAAACTTGTAATTAAATACATTTGTAATGATGAAGTTGCAATTTAATACATTTAAAATGTATTATCTTTAAATGTAACATCAAATAACATACTACTGTTCAAATTTAGTTTAGTATGTTTGCCAATATATCAAATAAGCGTACTTAAAGAATGATAAACAATGATTTAAAATGTACTTTAAAAGTAATACTTAAGTGAGTTAAGAAACGGTCCAAAAATTGGGTAACACTTTATTTTACAGTGTCATTGTTACATGCTACATGCAATTACTATAGTAATAACTGCTAAGTATGCATAATTACAAAACTAAACCTAAACCACACCAAACCCTAATCATAACCCTATGGTAAGTACGTATAGTTACTTAATATTACTCCGTACTTAAATATATAATTACAAGTGTAACAAAGACACCTTAAATTGTAACCTAAAATTGTGACCTTTTATTTAATTATTTTTTTAAAACATACTTTTAAGATTTAAAGCAGACTACAAGTGCAAAATTCAATTTAATATGCACACTTCTTTTTCACAAGGGGAAGAAACGAATGTCCCACTTTATATGAGGTGTCTTTAAATATGCACTGACATTTAAATTAATAATTTGATACATTGCACTTATTGTGTACATATTTTACATTGTACTTACATTAAAAAAAAAAAAAAAAACACCTGCATGCCATTACAGCTGTAAACAATTTCTGTAATTACATACATAATTACACTGTCTTCCCTTAAAGGGATAGTTCACTTTGAAATTAATTTTTGATATGTTTTAGCTTACCTCAAGGGCATCCAAGATGTGGGTGTCTTTGTTTCCACAGTATCTTCAATTTTGACATTTTTCAGTCAAACCGTTGTTGTCTATCAGTCATACACTGGAGCCTAAGGGGGTCCACCAAAAAGCATGCACAGAGAAGTCAAAATTAAACATGATTTAATGATTCGTAAATGTAAGTACACATTGATGGCCTAAGACACGAAACAAGCGGTTTGTGTGAGAAAACGAACAGTATTTATATCGTTTTTACCTCTTGTAATCACAGTGACGTCCAAGTGATCTGAATCAGTTGTGCAATGTCCAACTGAACTGAACTGAATCAGTTCAATGTTACGCCGGAAGTGATCGCTTGCGTGTGACGTCACTCAATATTTACACAGAGATTTCGGAAGTTTTACCTTTTACTAAACATATTTAGATATACCGAAATTGTCTTCCATTGCGGTTTCCCGTACATCTAAATATGTTTAGTGAAAGGTAAAACTTCCGAAATCTCTTTATAAACAAAGAGTGACGTAGGCACGCAAGCGATCACTTTCGGCGCATGCGCACACCGAAGCGCCCGTGCCGTCAGATCATTTTGTCATGGCTATGATTACACGAGGTAAAAACGATATAAATACTGTTAGTTTTCTCACACAAACCGCTCGTTTCGAGGCGCTGAGTCATTAAATCATGTTTAATTTGGACTTCTCTGTGCATGCTTTTTGGTGGACCCCCTTAGGCTCCAGTGTATGACTGATAGACAACAACGGTTTGACTGAAAAATGTCAAAATTGAAAATACTGTGAAAACAAAGACACCTACATCTTGGATGCCCTTGAGGTAAGCTAAAACATATCAAAAATTAATTTCAAAGTGAACTACCCCTTTACACCTTCCCGTTCCACTAAAGAGGGACTTTAATAATAGCACACTTATTTTTCGATTAATTGCTTTTTTCTTTTAATCTAAGATGACAGCAGTGTGTCTTTCTGTGCAGAAACACGGCCTGAAGGTGTACATGAGGGACCCCTATTCATTTACACCCATGCTGGAGGAGGGTGTAGGAGGCCGGCCTCCACGGTCTTTACTGCTTGGAGCTGACATGGCAATGACCCAGAAAGAGATTGGCAAATTCTCAGAGAAAGATGCCAAGGTTTTTATGTCATTGTCAAGAGGACTTAGATTTTAGTCTACACTTGCGTGTCATAGTAAAAAGCAAAAACTCAATATGGATTTTATATGTATTTTTTCTCTCTTTCCTATCACTAAAGGTGTATCCTGAGTTTTTAACCTATTTGGAAACACTGGCCTGTGCCATCCACCCTCTTTTAGATTCTCCACCCGTTGACATTCCAGGACTGACTCAGGGCTCTTTGAAAAAGAAAATATCTGCCCTGAGGAGCTTGAAACCTTTGGTGAAGTCTGGTAATGATGCTTCGTGCTTATATAACAGACAATAAACCAGATTTTCCCCTTTTTTCTGCTTCTACTGCTGAAATAAGTCAGAAAGTCTTGTAAAACTAGGGCTTATAAAACTGAAGCAATAAAGTAGAATGCATGTGCTTCTGTGTTTAAAGGGTTGAAGTTGGGAAAGAATATACCAGATTTCTATGAACTTGTTACAGCTCCAGTTATGAAGGTGGGTTATGTCAGGTCTGTTGTCCTTGTCTTCAGATTGTTGGGATTGTTCTCAGGTTAAAATATGTGTGTGTCTGTGTGTGTGTATATATATATATATATATACATATATACTAAGTAAGTATGCATTTTCCCAAACTTGAAAATACATACAAAAAATACAGATCAAAATATGCATCATTTATTTTGAGCATTGTCTGATAAATTAGTTACAATTCAAGGATGTTTCCTGAAATGAAAACAGCTTTTTTTTTGTTGAAATTTCAGTTTTTGTGTGTGTAGGTCCTCAATCGCTGGTTTGAATCAGAGCCGTTGATAGCCACATTAGCCACTGACTCTGTGATTGGTGCAAACACAAGCCCAAATAATCCTGGAAGTGGGTGAGGAGGATAGTTTGACATTTATGTGTTTGAACTGACTCAGAATATCCTGTAATTGACGTTGTGCTTAATCTTGTAGATATGTCCTGCTACACCATGTGATGGGTGAGCTGGAGAAGGAGAAAGGTGCCTGGGGTTACGTGGAGGGAGGAATGGGTGGGGTGTCTCGATCAATCGCCAGCTCCGCCCGATCTCTCGGAGCAGATATTTTTACAGACAGAGTAAGTATTCAGGTAGAATGTGTAACCATTTCCTTGAGCTATTGTTTCCGGACAAGCCATATTGATTCAAAGGAACCGGTTGTCCCACGGATATTAATCTGTCACTTTTCTTGGGGCCTGTAGGATGTTGAACGAGTCCTTATCGGTCAGGGCGGTTCTGCCAAGGGTGTTGTGCTGACAGATGGAACTGAAGTCCGGAGTAAAGTGGTTCTATCCAACGCCACTCCCTACGTCACCTTCAAAAAGCTCACCCCACAGGTACAGCCCTGATGGTATGTCCCGAGATCATGCCAGTAAAAGTAATGAAGAACATTGGTTTTTACATCTGTGCATTTAGATATGGTCATGACCTCATAACTATAGAAATTTCTAGGTCATTCCTTCCACAGTTACTGTCATCCCATTCTGTAATCTTCTGTTGTTGCCTTGTGTGAGTCACTTTATCTGTTTACTCAAGGAGTGACCTTATTCTTTAACTGACAACACTGTGTCCACATGCAAGTGTTAGTTCGGTTTACAATAGAAAAAACAAAAAGAGAAAGAAAAAAAAAGAATATATATATATATATATATATATACACTAACCTAAAGTATTATTAGGAACACCTATTCAATTTCTTATTTATGCAGTTATCTAATCAACCAATCACATGGCAGTTGCTTCAATGCATTTAGGGGTGCGGTCCTGGTCAAGACAATCTCCTTAACTCCAAATTGAATGTCAGAATGGGAAAGAAAGGTGATTTAAGCAATTTTGAGCATGGCATGGTTGTTTGTGCCAGACGGGCCGGTCTGAGTATTTCACAAAAGTTACTGGGATTTTCACGCACAACCATTTTTAGGGTTATGCGTGGTCTGATGAGTCTCGATTTCTGTTGAGACATTCAGATGGTAGAGTCAGAATTTGGTGTAAACAGAATGAGAACATGGATCCATCATGCCTTGTTACCACTGTGCAGGCTGCTGGTGGTGGTGTAATGGTGTGGGGATTTTTTTCTTGGCACACTTTAGGCCCCTTAGTGCCAATTGAGCATCGTTTAAATGCCACGGCCTACCTGAGCATTGTTTCTGACCATGTCCATCCCTTTATGGCCACCATGTACCCATCCCCTGATGGCTACTTCCAGCAGGATAATGCACCATATCACAAAGCCCGAACATTACAATGAGTTCACTGTACTAAAATGGCCCCCACAGTCACCAGATCTCAACCCAATAGAGCATCTTTGGGATGTGGTGGAACGGGAGCTACGTGCCTTGGATGTGCATCCCACAAATCTCCATCAACTGCAAGTCAAGATGCTATCCTATCAATATGGGCCAACATATCTAAAGAATGCTTTCAGCACCTTGTTGAATCAATGCCATGTAGAATTAAGGCAGTTCTGGAGGTGAAAGGGGGGGTCAAACACAGTATTAGTATGGTGTTCCTTCTAATCCTTTGAGTGTCTATAGGCAAAAATAGGCAAAAGAATCCCATTGAATCTAGTTTTTATTAATCCAATGTAAAAATAATATTAATTATAATGTAACAACTGTTTTACTTAAATCTTAATGAAAATTCTGAATAATTGATGTCTGTGGTTGTCCTGGTAAAGGGTGCCCTGCCAGAGGCATTCATCAGAGCCGTAGATCAGATCGACTACACCTCTCCTGTTACCAAGATAAACGGTATGATTACAGATAATTTAACGCCTCATTTCACTGAACTAAATGTGCATTTTCTCATTTAAAAAAACCCTGTTTGCAAGGCAGCAAAAGAAGAGTGTTGGTTCTGTGTAAATACTCCAGAAAGCTTTGTCGTTATCTTGACTTAGCAAGCAAGCAAGACAAGACCAAAGATACTTCATTATCCAATAGAAGCATGAACGAAAACCAGCTGGAATTCATTGTTGTTTAATTTTTAATGGTGATTATTCAGTCACTCATTTAATTTAAATAATTATTAATTAAATAAGCAGAGCCGGACAGTAACGAAGTACATTTACTTGAGTACAGTACTTAAGAACAATTTTGAGGGATCTGTACTTTACTCGAGTATCATTTTTGGGGAGTACTCATGACTTTACTCAAGTACATTTGAGAGGGCAACATGACATCATGACTTTTGCGTAAACATACAGGCCACTTTCGAGTCAAGTGGCGTGTTATCTCTACGCATTTTGAGCTATCCGCGTGTATGTCTACGCCATTAACATCCGAGTGATTCCGCGTGTCTGTACACGCCGTCAAATGTCCGCGCGAAACGAAGCAAAATGTAGATCTACATCTGGGGAGCGATCTTTTCCTAGGATGGTAAGGGAACAGTCATAAATGCCATTAACCCCAGTGACGGTTAGGTTTAGGGACGGGGTTGAGGTAAGTCATAGATTTATATATACAGTAATAACGTTAAGTCAACAGCGTTCATAAACACGCTGAAAAGCGATTATGCATGTTGATAGCACGCCAAAAATGGAAATACGAATTGGCGTGTCATACACACGCTACTTCATGAGATCAGTCTGGAGAGGGAAATATTGTACTCTTTACTCCAGTACATTTCTATCCATAACCCTGAGTACCCGTTACTTCTTCTAAAAAAAACTAAAAAAAAAAACTTTTTATTTGTTATTTCCCTCTGAAAAGTGATTGGATTGTGCAGGTGCCACTGATTGGGACAGCCTATCAGCAATCACTTTCAGCTTTCTCGCCAAAGTCAACTCCATTGTCAGATTTAGATAAGAGATGAAACCATGGGCGAAACAATGGATGAAAAAAGCAGGTCCATCCCGGGAATGTGCCGACCCGTGGCCCCACTGAAATTTCTGAAATTATATATTCAAATTAAATATTCATATTCAAATTAATATTATTCAAAATTAAATGACCGGATATTCAAATTAAATGACCCATCATGCCATTGATCAGCTCTACCAAACATGATTGTCTTTTTTCATGAATAAACAAACACTGTGATGTTGTCTTGATTGAGACTGTGAAGCAGCTTTCACAGATACAATCTGTATTGTGAAAAGCCCTATATAAATATATTTGACTTGACTTGAAATTTTCTTAAATGTTAAATAAAGCAACAACAGGGGCATCTGTACTTTTACTCAAGTAACGAAGCTGTGTAATCTGTCTGCCTTACATACTTGTATGTTAAGCATTTGGGTCTAAATAAGTTGCAGTTTGAAATGTAGAACACATTTCTAAGCAGAATATTTTAGGAATATAAACAGCGCTGCCTTGCAAAAGCTGTCGATTCCTTACAAGATATTGTTGATTGGGATTATCTGACCTTTGTTTTTGCAATTGCACAGTGGCTTTGGACAAGCTGCCTAATTTCTTGGCTGCTCCGAATAGTGCGGATGGCAAACCAGGTCCACATCATCAGTGTTCAATCCATCTGAACTGTGAGAGTGTGCAGGTTCTGGAGGAGGCCTACATGGAGGGCCAGCAGGGACGCCCATCCTCCAGGTCAGAAAAACCTGCAGTGCTGCGTATAATGGAAAAACTAATATTTGCACATTACACACACATGAAGGCTTCAGGATATGTGAATTTGCAAGTCATGACCAGGGTTTCACAGACAGCAAATCTGTTGCTCTGGGTTCGGGGTTTATAGTGATGGTTTTCCATTAATTTCACTAAACCAGAGCAATTTACATTATATCCTGATCGTCTTCTGGTGTTTTTGTTTAGGCCTATGATAGAAATGACCATTCCCTCAGTGCTAGATCCGACTCTAGCGCCCCCCGGCTGTCATGTGGCATCTCTCTTCATCCAGTTTACGCCATATTTGATGGAGGGTCGCCGCTCTTGGACCGAAGAGGACAGGGAGAGATTTGCTGAAACAAGTACTTATTTGCATTCTTGTTTGCCGTTTGCTGGCACAGGCATGATACGGATTGTGTATGTAAAAGGTCTTGAATGTCTTACATAGTGTTGGAGAAAGTTACCTTTACAGTAATGTAGTACATTATTGTAGCCTGGTCCCACCAGACTTTCGTACATTTCATTTGTACAGAGAGTCTGGCCTCGCTCCATTCACAAGCGTTAACTTCTTTATAGTCGGATACTCTGTTGAAGTCTAAAACTGCTGGATCTGCCCAGAGCCACTCTGATCTGCCATAACCAATCGCTAACGTTTGGTCGTGACGTATGGCGACTCAAACTAGCGCACACTATGAGCGCACAACATCAACGTCATCGTTCTCAGCCACACCCTCTGTTCGCTGATTGGACCTGTAAAAATTGACTGGAGAAAACCAAAGAATACACCACAAGTTCAGACGTAGTGCTGAAGGAAAATGAAAATTGAGCGGCAGTACGTTACGTAGGTGGGCGGAGCCTGGCTAACAATATTGCGCTGCACCTTAAAAAAATTACTAATTATGTTATTAAGTCCACATTCACACAGCTGCAGAATACAGTTGTCAATCCTGTATTTAAGTCCTTAATATGGTTATTTTCACACAGCTATATACAAGAGTGATAATAACTGCATTATATAACTGAATTCACACCTGTAAATTTTAAACTAGTAGTCTGTCATACAGAGTTTTCCGTACAGCGACTTTACATGCTGCTTAACTTCTATAGTACGATGCATCGTTATTTGTTAAAGAAATCAACTAGCTTGTCATGACTGTTTTTCCGAAACCGTATTGTCGCAATACTCTAACCCAGACAGCAACACAGTGTTGGCCCAGATCCGGCCTACTGTACATCTGGTATGTGTGCAGGATTTCATGTGTACCACATGTGGGCCGGATGTGGACCGACACTATGTTGCTGTCTGGGTGGTTGAGTAATAACTTCTTTCAATCGATCCATTTAAGAATTTAAAATTAAATTACAGACATGACTACTTCTTTTTCTCTTCTATTTTGCTTCATTTCCAGATTCAATCATAGACTCATTTTTACGTACTAGAGCACATACGCATATGCGCACTCCTCAGAAACGGTGCTTCTTTCGGCATACTAAAAGACGCAAAAGACATTTGTATGTTCGAAGTGAAAGATGTAGATTGTACTGAAAGTCAGCGTTCTTATTTTGCGCAAGATAAGTATTTATTAAAGGATTAGTTCACTTTTGAAAAAAACTTTTGCTGATAATTTACTCACCCCCATGTCATCCAAGATGTCCATGTCTTTCTTTCCTCAGTCGAAAAGAAATTAAGGTTTTTGATGAAAACTTTCCAGGATTTTTCTCCATATAATGGACTTACATGGGAACCAGATGGTCCAAGTTCGAAAAGACAGTTAATAACAGTGTCAGATGCAGCTTCAAATGTCTTTAAACGACACCAGACGATGAATAAGGGTCTTATCATGCGAAACGATCGGTTATTTCAAAACTTATTCCAAAAATGTAACTTTTCTAAGGACAAATGCTAGCCTTGCTCTATTCTGTGAGGCGCGTTTGTAACGTCACGTAATACGTAATTACGTTCAAAAGGTCACGGGCGACGTAGCCGGAAGTACAGAGTCAGTGTTTACAAGTTGAACGCATAGGTTGAACGTGCAAACCAACTCAAACGCCGTTTACAAAAAAGGATTTAAAAGGTAAAACAACGATGTCGGACGATTTAGATTCTATGTCGCCCGTGACCTTTTGAACGTAATTACGTATTACGTGACATTACAAACGCGCCTCACAGAATAGAGCAAGGCTAGCATTTGTTTCTAAGATTTTAAGAAATGATTATTTTTACCATATCATTTAAAAAAAAAAAAATCAAAATAATAAGTGAACAGAAAATCTTGACTAGATTCTTATGTGATATTTTCTGCATTTTAAAGACCGCCCCAACTTTCCCACTCTAATAGGCGGGCATGCACTACCTACTTTTTAAATGCAGTGACACAGCTTGTGCTACCACAGTGATATCACATGCCTATGCCTTGAAGTAATACAATCTTTGTAGTAATAGGTTCTTTGTTTCCTGTTTCGCAGCATTCGACTGGGTTGAACGTTACGCACCTGGATTTAAAAAGTCAATAGTGGGCAAAGACATCCTGACCCCTCCTGATCTTGAGAGGGTCTTTGGTCTCACTGGAGGGGTATAAACATATTTAATTTAAATTGACATGGACTTTTTATAAATGTATTGTTTTGTTAGTCATTTTCACACTCATACAGAATCTAATATATAATATTGTCTTTAAATCTCAGTTAATTGTTGTAAATGTGCTTGTCATAACATTAATTACATGCGTTTTTATTTTTATTTTTATGCAACAGAATATATTTCATGGCTCAATGTCTTTGGATCAACTTTACCTGGCGAGACCTTTGCCCTCTGTCGCAGACTACCGCTCACCCGTCAAAGGATTGTACTTATGTGGCAGTGGCAGCCATCCAGGTATGTGCCTGAATAAATAAAAGCTTAAACAGTACGTATTGGGTTTAGAAATGTCATCTGTGTGATATCACGTATCATAAAACCAGGTCAGGTAAATGTGGAGCTTGACGTGCATGACCTCCCCTGTGTTCTCCAGCATTTATCTGAGCTTGTCTCATTCAGGTGGAGGTGTTATGGGTGCAGCCGGCTGGAATTCAGCTCTCAATGTTCTGGCAGATTTCAAGCGACTGTGATCTCGGCCTTCGATGGATGGGGAATATCACTTTTCAATGGGATATTTCAATGAAAAGAGAGATGAAGACAAATAGTAAAGGGATAGTTTACCCAAAAAAATGAAAAGTCTGTCATCATTTACTCACCCTCATGTTGTTTCAAATCTGTATGAATTTAAAGGTTCTCTAAGCGATCCTGGGTGTTGACGTTCGGAATATTTTTAAACAAATCGGAGGCTAGCTAGACCCTCCCTCCTCCGCATCTCATCTCCTCCCCCTCCCTTCCGTGCTTCCTGAAATAATTGTGAACGTGTATTTCTAGCTAATTATATCCTTGTGTGGGTTTGGCGAACATAAGCGTCAATTTAGAAGAAAAAAACAATTTAACGTTACCCACCTGTCCAGCAAAAACAGAGCAACCTGAATGTCGGACTGGAAGCCCTTCTGCCGCCGGAGTTCTCACCATCGTTCAAAAGCTTTGCTACCGATGTAAATTCGGAACTTCGCACGTTCTTTATCCGACTCCTTCTTCTTTTTAATTTGTTCTTCAGAACGACGTTTCTTTGGTCGTGTCGGCCATTATTCAAACTTCCCTCTGATGCTTCTATCTCCTTCACACACACACCCCCTTCATGTGCACGCGCACTAACCCCTCCAGACCCACCCTTAAATACTTCTTGCCAGTGATTGGCTGGAACACTGTTTGTTAGGTTTCGTGGTCCGGGTGAGACATGATTGTTTTTGTTGCCGTTTTTGGAGCCTGTGGTGTCTACAGAGACCACGTTTTTTTTACAGTGTGTTTAGGGGACAGGCAGCTAGCCGATAGTGAGGAGACATTTGATGTATGTGACAAAAAATTTTTTTGGCCCCACATCGCTTAGAGAACCTTTAAAGAAGATATTTTAGAGAATGTTGGTAACTAGACAGTTGAACGCCAGCCATTGACTTCCATAGTATTTTTTTTTTCCTACTGAAGTCAATGGGTGCCGTCAACTCTTTGGTTGCAAACATTCTACAAAATATCTTATTTTTACTGCAGTACAGGTTTGGAACACCTTGAGGGTGAGTATGATGACAGAATTTTCATTTTTGGGTGAACTGACCCTTTTAGCGTTGTTGACATTGTGTGATTTTTTGTCTTGCAGTTTTAATACACTCCCAAAATGTTGCCCTATTCCATCTATTTTTTTTTTTTTTTTTGTAAAATTTGAGATCATGTAGTCAATTATAATAAATATAACTGAATCCATTGGCCATGTGTTTTTTATGACCTGAGATAGGACATGTGAGTAGGTTCACATTGAATATTTCTGACAAAAAGCTATGACATTGTTTTATAATAAATTCAATTATATCATTTAGATAATTGATAATAATGGAGGTTCTATGAAAGCAAAAGGTCTTTGAACCTTTGAAGAGGCTTTATTGTTTACCTCTAAATTCTTATTTTTTGCTGTGAAGCCAGTGATGCAGGACTGTACTTCATCTCAAATAAAGTAATTACATAAAATAATCCAAAATTATTTATTTAAAGGGTTATTTCACCTTAAAATTAAAATGATGCCATTAATGACTCACCCTCATGTCGTTCCAAGTTCTGTAAGACCTGTGTTCATCTTCAGAACACAGTTCAAGATATTTTAGATTTAGTCAGAGAGCTTTCTGTCCCTCCATTGGAAATGTATGTACTGTAGACTGTCCTTGTCCTGAAAGGTAAAAAAGACATAATCAAACAGACAATAAATAAAGTATATGCTGAATAAAGTCTTAGTTTTTTGTTATTTTTGGACCAAAATGTATTTTCGATGCTTCAAAAAATTTGAACTAACCCACTGATGTCACATGGACTACTTTGATGATGTCTTTATTACCTTTCTGGACAAGGACAGTATACAGTGCATACAGTTTCAATGGAGGGACAGAAAGCTCTCAGACTAAAGCTAAAATATCTTAATATATTTTTGGGTCAACTATCCCTTTAATGCATGTCATTTCTCAGTGTACATCACAGAACATTGGCAAGACTTTAGGAAAACAAATATTCATTTAAGGCTATGTTCGTTATAACTTTCTAGCATGAGTACAACTCTTCCTATTTCTACAGTTTATATAGTATGCAAACTAAAAAACAGTATGGAAATGTCCTGTATGCTTGAAAATCCAAACAGTACACATGCATGATCACGAAGCACGAAAGTAATTCAAGTGTGATTAAAATTTAACCTGTTTAATTGATTTGGCAAAATCCAAATCTCTCTCGCTCTCTCTCTCTCTCTCTCTCTCTCTCTCTCTCTCTCTTTTTTTTTTTTTTTAAATGGTAACTGGATTAAAGTCAGCATAAAATGCATGATGCAAAATTGTCTTCTTTCCTATTGTGACATAGAGTGAAACTGCTTCTTGAACCAGAAAAAAAAGTAGTCTGGAACTTGATTTTGTCCATTGGTAATTGATTGTATGGTAGTAGATTGTTATTGAGACTTCTACCTCAGTAGCCTATAGGCCTATTCGTACTCGTATTCTTATTATTATTTTTTTTTTACCCGCCACTTTGTTTATTTGTGGTTAGGTACTAAATTTGTGTATGGTCCTGTATTACTGTAAGTCTGAGCATCGTCACAAGCATTTCGGTGCCTAGTGTAATTGTGCAAATGACAAATAAAAATGCTCTTGACTGGATGTGAAGTGTGGCTCCAGGGCACATGGCCCCTGCGGCCCTTTAAGACGCTTGTTCTGGGAGGCGCCTGAGTGCAGTTCAACTCACCCGCCTGACGTTCCGCTCGACGCCCAGGAAGAGAAACAGCTGCATATCGCCACAAGTTTAAAGATGTCGACTCATTTGTTGTTTTAACATGTATTCGGTCGTGTATTTGTTCCTGTGGTGTTATTGAGGGTAATAATGCTGGATGGTTGGTCTAATGAAGTTCAGTTTGGATTTCGGCCGGTTACTGGGGCTCAGCGGTGAGTTTCACGACTGCATGGAAACTTTGCTTCTGCCTGTCCGAGTTATAAAGTTAGTTTTCCATGAATCGGAGCGTAAAACGAAGTAAGGCACAATCCGTTTATCTCGCCGTAACGCACGTCAGTGACCGCGATAAGTTATCTAATGTGAGTCAGATTTATAAAAGCGTAACATTAAACAAATCATGATGCCGCTTATGCGATTGTTTTGTAACTGCGGTTGTCACCCGGCTATCTTTTTATTTGTCGAGGGTAATTATGTCTAAAGCTTAATAGTCAAATCCTTATTTAATGTTAACTTTTAATATGCCTATTACAAAGACTAGCCAAAGAACTGTAGTTAAACGTTGTTAGCTTAATCTCTCACATAATCTGTAATTTAGTTACATTAATTTAAAGAAATTAAATGCATCCTATTTACCACATTATTTTGGCTTTTATTTAATACTAATTCAAATGCTAGAAATCACATGCAACAGGCCTGTGAATCACAGGCACATAAATGTGATTTCAACTGCTGATGATTTCCTGTTTGAATGTTTTTTTTTTTTTTTTTTACGAATGAACATTTTCAGACAAACCCATTAAGATGCATGATGATTTAGTTATAATTTGTAATGGTTTTAGCCTTCTTGTAAATGTAGGCACACAGGAGTTAAAGGCTGCCTCAAGTCTAATGGCAAAAATTGCCTTTTCATACAATATAATACACATAAAGGTTCTTCAATGTTTCTTTAGGATAACCAAAAATCTTAGTTACCCATGATTCTTTAGAGATTTAAACAACAGTTCTTGATCTATGTTGGAAAACCCTAGCTGGTAGCTGCAATCGGAACATGATCTCTGGTTCCTAGTTTTTGGAATGTGGTAGCTGGTTGACCCATAGTGTGTGTATATGTGTGTGTGTATATATATATATATATATATATATATATATATATGCCTCTTTAGTGGCTGTTGGCCGATATACGTAAGCCGTTCTCCATATTGGAACGGCCAAGCCGGTTTGTGAAGATTTAAGAGCAAGTTGACTGTAACCATAGTTGCATGTATTAATATCTAAATCTGTAATAGACTTCACCAAATGAATTTCACATCCAATTTCAAATCTCAGTGGTTTTTACAACCAGAGGGTTAGAAATTTTGTGGCAACTGTGAGTGATGACAGCATCTGAAAAGATGGCTGCCATGTCGATGACATGTCTGGAACGGTGGCATCTACATGGGAAGGAAGGCCAGCCAATGATCTGATAGAAACATCTTAATGTTTCAAAACAGAGCTACCAGTTTTAAGGGTTAGTTCACCTAAAATTGACAATTCTGTCATTGATTACTAACCCTCATGTCATTCCAAACCCGTAAGACTTTCGTTCGTCTTCAGAACACAAATAAATATCTTTTTGACGAAATCTGAGAGCTTTCTGGCCCGTGCGTTGACAGCCACGCAACTGAAACTTTTCTCATTTTACGCATCACGTTTGAGGTTCAAGAACCAACGAGGTTAATTCTTGTGTTACACATAACATTTGAGCTTCTTTGAGAACCAATGAGGTTAATTCTTGTGTTACACATAACATTTGAGCTTCTTCAAGAAACAATGAGGTTCATTCTTGTGTTGCGTATTACATTTGAGCTTCAAGAACCAATGAGATTCATTCTTGTTACGCATTACATTTGAGCGCTTCTTCAAGAACCAATGAGGTTCATTCTGGTGTTACGCATTACATTTGAGATTCTTCAAGAACCAATGAGGTTCATTCTGGTGTTACGCATTACATTTTGTGCTTCTTCAAGAACCAATGAGGTTCATTCTTGTTACGCATTACATTTTGAGCTTCAAGAACCAATGAGGTTCATTCTTGTTACGCATTACATTTGAGTGCTTCTTCAAAAACCAATGAGTTTCATTCTTGTGTTCCGCATTACATTTTGTGCTTCTTCAAGAACCAATGAGGTTCATTCTTGTTACGCATTACATTTGAGTGCTTCTTCAACAACCAATGAGGTTCATTTTTGTGATCCGCATTACATTTTGTGCTTCTTCAAGAACCAATGAGGTTCATTCTTTTTACGCATTACATTTGAGTGCTTCTTCAAGAACCAATGAGTTTCATTCTTGTGTTCATTTCATTTTTGGGTGAACTAACCCTTTAAACTGGATTCTTCAGACCAGAGTTCTGGTGGCTCTTTAAAGAACGAATACATGGATGGTTTTATAAAAAGCTACAGAAAGAAAATTCTTTAGGGAACTTGAAAAGGTTCCCCAATGACATCAGACTGTAAAGCCCCTTTAGATTTTAATTGGAACCGTTTTTCATTGAGGTTTGTGTGTGTGTGTGTGGGCGCGCGCATTGTCATTACATGAAGTACTGCTAGTTTGAATTGTCTAATGTTGGGCTCTACTCAAAGTGTGTGGTAGAAATGTAAATATGCTTAAGAGCATGATCCATCATTAAATGCATAAATGTATAGTTTGTTTTCCCTACCAGCGCTGTTGCTATATTTGCCTGTCAGTTGCATTCACAGTAAAATGTTCGGAGATGTGGAAGTTTGACAGGGTATCGCAGTTTGACAAGTAGCGTAAATAAACATCTTTGTTAACATTGTGACACTTGATCCTTACAGTCCTTTTCTGCATGCAAGTCCACTGCTGTTTTAATCAAACGGATTCAGCATTCTGAATGGTGTCAGTAAAAACCGTATCAGTTGGGATCTTTTGCATGGAACAGTTTGCATGATCCAAGGAAGACGTGACTAGCCAGGGGCCACCTGCGGTTTCTGTATCTTACCAAGGTAAAATTGTCACAAGGCCATCGACGTGTGAGATGAGTCACTAAAGGGGAAGTCTGCTGGTCGATATACATCACTTCTCTGCAACCGCAGGACTCGTCTCAGATCATGGCCTGCTTCATTTGCATTTGCCTGAGATTTGTGGTGCTACTTAGCTGTGATTTATAACTGAAATCAAACTGTGTGCATCTCTTTGCTGTGTGAGACAACTTATGTGAGATATTAAGAGTGTTGCAACAATTAATAGGAGTGGTTGAAGGAGTGGTTTTTTTTTTGAACGCCTAATGTGTCTTCATTTCAATGTACCAAAGGAATCAGTTAACAAGCTTGTAAAGTTCTGTCTCTTTCTGAAACAGGAATGTTATTTTTTGGAATGTGTTTATGTAGGTTTCCGCCCGGACATTGTGTAGATGGTTGCGTATTATTATCATCACAACCCTGAGCTGAATCAAGGATAAAACCATCTCTGAGCTATCATGAATCCCATAAAAGAAAACAAAGCCTGAAAAATTAGTCTGAAAACCATTTGCTTAGATTAGCTAATGGAAGAATCCAAAAATCTGTTGTTGGACGGTCTTCAGAGCAAGTATTGTTTTACTAGGACGTTGTTTAAATGGCTTTCTTGTGGAATATTTTGAGCTGTGTAGTTTAAGTTTATGTGAGGCTGTGTAGCTTGGAGAAATGTCTGCAAGGTCTAATTTTACCATTGCAGCAAGGGAATTTTAAGATAGCTGACAAATGAATTGCAATCCTGCAGGGCTTTAGGTCCCATGTTTGTTGAGGGAGTGTGTCTTTTTTTTTTTTTGCTGATAACTTTTTTTTTTTTTTTTCCCATGGGTTTAGGTGGCTTTTCTGTGGCAGACATGATGTGAAATTCTTTGCACAGCTTTATGCTTCAAATGGCAATTGAAAAAAACCATCTGCTGTCAAGGTTAAAAATATATTTGACATGGTTTTTAGTGGCTAATGCAATTAGAGAAGTAAAAACCAAGACTTTATTGTGAGGAAAGTTGTTATGGGTTTGACTGAAATGCCATTGCATAGTCACAAATGAATGGGATTTTCTTATTGAGAGCATTTGGAGTGAATAAAGAATTAGGAAAGGGTAAATATTGGGATTTGACAACATGATACAAAACAAGTGGCTTGTGTTGATTCTCTTTCCTGCATTATTAAACGTTTTAAGTCTTAAAAAGTATGATTTGGCTAAGGCTATATGGATTCTCTTTCTTCGAATTGGGACTTTGGACTTATGGATTGTTTTCCCTGGATTTTTCCACAGGCTCCAGTGATGAAAGGCCAGAGGAGATGGACACCGGTGCTCTCCCCGGGCAGAATGACCACATGCTGACACAGGTACAAGAACACTGGGTTTTTTTCACGAGTTGTTACATTAAATCAGAAATGAGGTCAAAAGACCTGCATGTTCTCCTGTTGTTTTTGAATACTGCTTGGCTTGCATATGTTTTCTGACCATTAGTTTGTCTGAAATTGAAACTGAAATTGAAATTGCTATCTTTTTAACTATTCCTGATCGATTCCCGCATAGCGACATGTATAGTGGCCTTAAAAGTGTATAGTTCAGATGCAAAAGCCTCTAAGTGCCATTTGAAATTTTCTTCTAGAATGATCATTTTTATCAAGCTTGTATATTTAAGTTCAGTGATTTCACTTAAATGGCAATGATAATTAGGCGTAAAAAAAAAAAAATTGTTTGTTTCCGGTTTCCGACCGACCCTGTCAATTTATGTGCGACCCAAAATTATTTTATGAGCTTGGGGAAGAAATAATAAAAATTAAATAAATACACAAATAAAAAACTCTGAGGCGAACTATTAATTTACGTTTTTATACAGCTCCGTCTTTTTATAGCACGCGATGTAAGATGCATCTTGTCCTCCAGCAATCTATTAACAAACGAGGCAGATATCGTTCGTCAAACTGAACTATAATACATATTATACAAGTCTTTTTTTGTAATTTAGGATATTTTTATTCATATTCGCACACATACAAATACATGCATTCATAGGCATGCACACACCACATACTAATACCTCCATCCGCCTAGTTTTATTAAAAAATCATCCTATCATGATCCATCCAATCATGATCCCAATCCTATCTTCTGCTGTCTAGCACTTCTTTCGCCATGTATTTGTTCGTTTCTAATGCAATCCAAAAAACACTCTAACCTGCCGCGGTTCGTATCTCTAGAGCCCGTCTAACTTGTCCGCTTTTCCGGGACAAATGGATTTTTGAAGGACAAGTAAAAGAGAATTTTACTCACCCCAACGGACAAGTAGCCTGATTAGAACATCAATAACAAACAAAAAAATAACTAGGGAATCACTAAACCGAGGGAATGATTCTGATTTTAATACATTTATTGCAAGTTGCGATCGATTGTGGATAATAAATGTAGCAGGCCTACTGTATTACTGATGGTAAGGTTGCGCTGTTGACGCTCGCGCAGAGAAATCTACACACATGAGCGGAGCACACACACACAGTTAACAACATACTCTGCCTATAAAAAAATCTAAATATGGAGTTTTTATATTTTAACATATGTTAAGCACTAAGCAGCCTCAATTATTTTTCCTGAATACCATGACGATTGAAAAAGTGACATTGATTTCCTACAACAGTTCAATAAACAGTTAAGATTAAGTCACTTACTGTTTATAAGCAATATTGGGTGTTTTTGTTCCATTTCAGCAGCGAAAATAGTTCCAAAGAAAAGTCACAGCAGAACCACGACGCATCTCACAGGAACTCATCCTGTTTTCATTACTGAATGATTCAGCATTTTGAACGAATCGGTTGAGTCAAGGATTCAATGACCCATTCATAAACATCAACATCTGTCTCATTCTTGAATAAATCAACCATTTGAATGAATCGTTTGAATTAATGAATCAATAACATTTATACGGCCTCCTGCCGCCACCTATTGGCAGTTTAGTGTTATGTTTATAAGTAGCCTAGTATAATTCTTTCCAATATTTCTTATTTGCACATTTAAATCAATTTCATAACATTTATTTTATGAAATTGTAATTTTTCAGTGTAAATGATTTAATTTCATCAGCCCTACCTAGGGTAACAGTATGCTTCATCTTTCATTTTAAATTCCTAAATTTGATCAATAAATTAAATTATTTAGAATAATAAGACACTATAGGGCATTTAAAGGAACACTCCGACTTTTTGGGACTTTAGCCTATTCACCTTACCCCCCAGAGTTAGATAAGTCCATACATACCTTTTTCATCTCCGTGCGTGCTATAAGTCTGTTTGACGCACCCACCGCTAGCCTAGCTTAGCACAAAGACTGGATGTGAATGGTTGCAGCTTTCATACTAATCCAAATGAGTGACAAAATAACGCAAACGTTTTCCTATTTACATGTTGTGGTTTGTATAGTCACAGAGTGTGCAAATATCAAGGCCATATGAGACACAGACATCTTTTGACCGTATAAATACTATATTTTCTGAAGGGGAAGCACTGCTACTTGGGCAGAGTGATAACAATCACCTGAGACGCACCGTGACGAGGAGCAGAGAGTTCGCTTCGCTCAGCGTTGGAATAAAGAGTCAGCAATTACTAACGTTAGATAGAAAAGCATAGTTTATCATGGGTGTTTGCTTTATTGTATGAGCTGTGACAATAAACAGGGGAGACCAGGTTAATACAGTACCATGTTTCATTGATTTCCAACCAAAAACGCACCCAGATTTATAAATATCACATGAATAAATAATTATTATTACAGGAATCAATATATTTTAAATGCAATTTATTAGCTGAACCAAATGTATTCAACAGTAGCCTATATAATATACAGTATTGCATTACTAGGATAGAATAAAGGGAAAGTAATAGCACAAATTGTTTTTGCACAATGAACTCACAGCCTATCGTACCTTTTGCACGCTCAAGTTCGTTATTTCCATGGTTATTTCAAATTTAGGCTACTAGGCGCACCGCGCGCAGGGTGCAAGTTCAACGCGGTGAACGCGCTCATTTTTTTTTTCCCAAGCGCGTCCGCACCGCATCAAGATAAAAACATATTCATACCCTAATCATATAATAGTGTCACTAACGTTACATTAGCTCTGGCTAAAGGCACTGTTACAGTAGGTCATCTAAAAACATAACGGAACACTTACCTCAGCTGCAGTGATTCCACTTGTCCTGTCTGTGCTATCGATGGGATAGCCGTATCCTTCAGCACATTATGGTCCGTGTGGCAAATTCCATTTTTTCAAAATAGTCGTCTCATTGAAATGTACCGAGCAAACATAATGTCCCTTGATAATCTTATGGTGTGTTTGGATAAATATCCAGAGTAAGTTAGCCATTTCTTCATCCAGTCAGCGTTTTTAATTGGAATTCTGTGAAACATGGTATTACCTCCCCTGTTTACAGTCGCAGCTATTTACAATTAGAGCGAAAACCCATGACTCTAAACTACGCTTTTACTATTTATAAATTGCTGACTCTATTACCCAAACACCGAGCGAACTCTCCGCTCCTCACCACAGCGTGTCTCCGGTGATGCGGTTATTACGCCGTCAAAGTAGCAGTGCTTCGCCTTCAGAGAATAGTTCCCAGGTTTTATACGGTTAAAAGATGTCTGTGTCTCATTTGACTTTGTTATTTGTACATTATGTGACTATACAAATCACAACATGTAAATAGGAAAACGTTTGCGTTATTTTGCCACTCATTTGGATTAGTATGAAAGCTGCAACCAGTCACATCGAGTCTTTGTGCTAAGCTAGGCTAGCGGTGGGTGTGTCAAACAGACTTATAGCACGCACGGAGATGAAAAAGGTATGTATGGACTTATCTAACTCTGGGGGGTAAGGTGAATAGGCTAAAGTCCCAAAAAGTCGGAGTGTTCCTTTAATAATATTGGTGGAGGGGATGCCCTTAAAGGTGCAGATATTACAATTTGCCTTTTTAAATATCAAAGCTGATTGAACACTGATGAGAATATTGCTTCAGAATAAAAAATAAATAAATTTAAAAAATCCGGACAAGCAACTTTTTTACTCGGACAAGTGATTGACAGATTTACTTACTTGTCCGGAGGACAAGCACGTGAAAAGGCTTAAGGGGATAGTTCACTTTGAAATTAATTTTTGATATGTTTTAGCTTACCTCAAGGGCATCCAAGATGTAGGTGTCTTTGTTTCCACAGTAGTTTCAATTTTGATATTTTTAGGTTTGACTATCCCTTTAATGTCGAGCCCTGAATAATTTCCTACCCATCCCTTGCTGCCACTGAAAAAAAAAAAAAAATTCCCGACCGACCCATGACCTCAACTGACAACCAACCGGAACCAAACTTTTTTTTTTTTAGGCCTTACCTATTAATTGTTATTTAAGTGAAATTACTGAACTTAAATGTACAAGTTTGATAAAAATCATCATTAAAGAAGAAAATTTCAAATGGCATTTAGAGGCTTTTGCATCTGAACTCTTCATATGTAAAGTTTAAGTGTGTGTGTTTTATATTCTATATATTTATGTATACAATATATTGCAATGGGAATATTTTTTGGGAAAGTTTACTGAAAGTTTTACTAGTTCAAAGTTCAGTTTATACATTTTAAAATGTACTTGTTCAGTTCATAATTCATACTTCAAAAAATGAACTAATTCATACATAGTTCTTTTTTCCATATGTTGCAAGCTTTTTTTTTTTTCTAATTATTATTGCCACAGCCCATATACAAACACAGCCAACATTCGGATGCCCAACATGCAACCCGAAAATAGTCATATAACCATTGCAATAACTCCGAAGCTATTCCGTTAAGGTAATAAAACTGCATAGTGGTGCTTTAAATAGAATATCAAAAGGACAAACAATGCAGATTTATTTTTTACAGCCATCTTTGATCATATTTACCAAGGGGGCAAATAATTATGACCAGCACTGTGTTTTTATTGCTCTCTCTTTATTTTAAATTAACTTATTCAGCAAGGACTCTTTAAATTGGTCAAATCTGACGGCAAATACATTTTATGATACATTAGAATGTAAAAAAAATAAATAAATCTGTTCCTTGTATTTAAAGAATAATTAAAAGTTTTTTTTCTTCAATGTTTTCTACAAATAAACAAGCAGCACTACTGTTATCAACATTGATTATAGATGCTTATTGAGCAGCAAATCAGCATATGATATATATTGATACAATTATATATATATTGGTACAATTATATGATATTATATGATTTCTGAAGGATCATTCTGACACTAAAGACTGGAGTAATGATGCTGAAAAATCAGCTTTGCATCACAGGAATGAATTGAATTGTAAAATATATGAAATTAGAAAAATTATTTTAGATTGTAATAATATTTCAATACAATATTACTGTTTTTATTGTATTTTTGGCCAAATAAATGCGGCCTTTAAGTGCAAAAGAGACGTTTTATGTGCAAAAGTGTGCGTTTTTTTTTTTTTTTTTTTTTTTTTTTTTTTTTTTTTCAAAAACGTAGAAAGAGTGAATGAACTTTATCTAGTCATGTCTCAACAAATCAGTTGGGTCAAGGTCGGGTTGGTGTGCTCCAAAAACAGTTACTCCCAGCATTGCAGTGTGTTAACAATGTGTTATTTTGGTGAATGAGTCACATTCATTGCTGAACATTTCAAATGGTCTTATCTACCCATGATAGTGTGCATTCTGATACAGACATTGTAAGAGTTGTCTGCTCACACAAAACTGTTACCCTGCAGTCATCTTTAACAATTTAAGCTTTGAGTTCCATTTTATTTGGTTAACCACTCATAGTGAGCGCAACAATGGCTTCAAACATTTATATTGAGGCCAAAGTCCTCCACTGTGTTTTTTTTTTTTTTTTTTAACATTTTCAAGCTTGTTTTAGCGCCTACAACTAAAGAAGTCTTTCTCAAATAGGGTACAATTCCTTTCTTAAACCTCTTTGATGAAGGACATGCAGTACTCTGAAACAGACCTCTGTTTGTGGCTGTTTTTCTGAAACAAAGTAAGTACCTGCATGTCTGTCTTTTCCTGATACCCTGTGTGATTCGGGTTTGTGTATGTTCTACAGGATGTCTTAAATGGTGAGGAGGGTCTTAGCGAGGAAGAGAAGGCCAGACGGAAAGCAGAGAGACGCAAAGCCAAGAGGAAGGTGAGAGGAGATAAACTTTGCCACACTAAGTATAAGAATGAATCACCTTTAACATATTTTACTGTCAGGGCAGATCTATTATGCATTGTTTTTTTTACGTTTTGTTCTTATTGTGAACGGAGCCATAAATAAGATGGATTTTATTGCCTGCATTGTGTTGCTGGCCAAAAAAAAAAAAGATTTATTTTTCTTTTTAGCGTCAACGGCAGCGGAAGAAACTAGAACGGGTTAAAAAGGATGAAAGTACTGAACAGGTAAATTGAAACTAGTTTAATGGCTAGGATGGTGTGAGAGGGCTTTGACAAAGGATGTGCTCCTTTTGCACTGTTTTTTTTAAACATTTCTGCAGATCGGTGCATCTCATCTTTTCCTCACTTTTAACCACGGTTATTGGGTATTAATAAATGCATGTTAAAAGTAGTTTTTGTATGTTAAAAAAAAAAAGTATGTTTTTATTATGCAGTATATTACTATCGGTTTTAAAGGGGTGATGAACTGAGAAATCAATTTTCCTTGAGCTTTTGACTTTTGAGCTTCTGTAAGTTTCTGAACTAAAAACCTCCTTGTTTGTCCAATAAAAGCTTTTATTGACACCAGCCTCTGCAAAAGAATTGTTTTTAAAAGTAGGGAACTAAGACGTCAAAGAGGATAAAACACCACCCCCGCAGAAGATCAACGCCTACTTCAACACGGCCGGTTTAGCCCCGCCCACCGATTCGCATTACATGCATAGCTAAATAACATAGGCCTACCTCATGATGACAAACCGTATCGAGCTACCGAGCAATACAAAATATTGCAGTGCCTGGTTGTGGAAGAAGACAGTCGCTGCATAAGCTTCCTTTGGATTCCAATAGGACTGCATGGATAAACTTTAGTTCCCTTTCGAAGGGAACTCAACAATACGTCGAATGACGCTATGGGGAACGCCTCAGGCGTGACAGGTGTCTGAAATCAAATATCAACTCACAGTAATCAGGTTGACCGGCGACAGCCCGTGCATCATCAGCTTGAATGATGAGCGCGTCAATCTGGATGTATAAGAAGGGCGCCTTGAAACCGTGACAACATCTTTTCGTCTTCAGGGACTGTTTGTCTGTGTGATAGTATCAACGATTAAACGCGCAGAGACGTGGAGAAACACTTTGCGCGAGTGTGCCGACTTGTGTCCAGATATTTGACACCGGAGGATTCACACGATCTGTGCGTGTTCTGCCTGAGAGAAGAGCATTCGCGGGAAGCTCTCGAGGGAGTTTTTTGCGCGAACTGAGAGTTTTTCCTTTCAGAACTCTCTGCTCTCGTCTGACCCACTTCTCGAGGGAAGTGGGCGCGGAATCTGAACCCCGCGGTTCCGGTTCCCGCTCGGGCTGAGGCTCAGTGGCGGTTGAGCTCGTGGAGCTTTCAGATGGAGCTGGCAGATTATCGGGAGAGGGGCGTTAACCTCGCGGATGATCTACCAGCTGACGAGGGTGAGTTACAGATTAATGTTGAACATCTAAGAAGAGAGAAAATGAGCGCTCTCTCTCTTTGGTGAATCTGTAACTGTTCTCTTTGGGCAGGGCAGGAGTTGGCTGTAATATATATATATATATATATATATATAGAAAAGGATGTCAGTTTGGTTGAGACCGAATCATTTCAGCCCTCCTGCCCAGTGTACGCTGAGCTGGTTGACATTATGGGGCGCGCCTCAGACAGATTGCTGTTGCAGTGGAGGCGCGTCTGGGAGGAACCCGCTCATGGTATTTTGGATGGCTGGTTCCTCCCCACCCATAAGCCACCAGCCCGGATGAGCCTTCCATTCGTTTCCGATCTCCACGCTGGGATCGAGAGGGTATGGAAGAATCCGTTCTCCTCACGTCTCTATCTGCATCAGCGGGCTAGTTTCGCTGCTGTGGAGGGAGCCGTGGAGAACGGATAAGTGTCGAGGCCGCCAGTGGACGAGACGTTGGCTAACTATCTCGTCTCTGGTTGGTCCTCTTCACTAAGAGCTCTGACCCTGTCATCCAAGCTGCTCAAGACATCTTCATGCTTGAATGACAGAGCGTACACGGCAGCAGGTCAGGCAGGTGCGGTTCTGCACGCCCTTGTGGTCCTCAGGCCTACCAGACCGATCTGTTGCGGGACTCCGGGCCACCAAGCAAGCTGCTGTTCTGTCGGTGCTATGGTGGCCACGGAGAGACATCTGTGGGAGCTCCCACATACTGTGGTTGCCAGGTTACAGGCCTCACCAGGCCTTCCTGGTTATGAGCTCCCACTGATTGTGGTCACCGGGTTACAGGCCTCACCAGGCCTTCCTGGTTATGAGCTCCCACATGCTGTGGTCGCTGGGTTACAGGCTTCACCAGGCCTTCCTGGTTATGAGCTCCCACATACTGTGGTTGCCAGGTTAAAGGCCTCACCAGGCCTTCCTGGTTATGAGCTCCCACACATTGTGGTCGCCAGGTTACAGGCCTCACCAGGCCTTCCTGGTTATGAGCTCCCACATACTGTGGTCGCCAGGTTACAGGCCTCACCAGGCCTTCCTGGTTATGAGCTCCCACATACTGTGGTCGCCAGGTTACAGGCCTCACCAGGCCTTCCTGGTTATGAGCTCCCACATACTGTGGTCACCAGGATACGAGCTCTCACGTACTGTGGTCGCCAGGTTAAAGGCCTCACCAGGCCTTCCTGGTTATGAGCTCCCACACATTGTGGTCGCCAGGTTACAGGCCTCACCAGGCCTTCCTGGTTATGAGCTCCCACACATTGTGGTTGCTAGGTTACAGGCCTCAAAGGGGCCTTCCTGGTTATGAGTTCCCACTTTCTGTGGTGGTCAGGTTATAGGCCTCACCAGGCCTTCCTGGTGATGAGCTCCCACACATGGTGGTTGCTAGGTTACAGGCCTCAAAGGGGCCTTCCTGGTTATGAGTTCCCATATACTGTGGTAGTCAGTTTACAGGCCTCACCCAGCCTTCCTGAATGTGGGCTCCCACATGATGCGGTAGCCAGACTACAGCCTCACCACCTTCCCTGAGCACTTTGCTCCCACTCTGTGGTCACCAGGCTTCAGGCTTCATTGGCCTTCCTGGTTGTGAGTTGTCACATGTCAGGTTGCAGGCTTCACCAGGCCTTCCTGAATGTGAAACCCCCACTTTTCGTGGTCGCTAAGTTGTAGTGGTGAGTCTTCACATGTCAGGCTGAAGGCCTCAGCGGCCTTCCTGAATGTGAGCTCCCCATGCATTGGGACTATCGGGTGTTAGGCCTTGTCAGGCCTTCCTGATTATGGGTTCCCACTTGTTGTGGCTGCCAGGTTACAGGCCTCAAGTTCGGCCTTTCTGAATTCAGAGTGAAGTACACTAACCCCTACTTCACCTATTATTGTGGTAAATCACATGACGGGATGTCTTGTGTACTTTCTAAAATCCATTTTGTATGGTAAGGGTCACGCGTGGTATGCTTCGGTCCCTTCTTATGTGGCTCAGACCCCGGTCTTCCCTTGGGTCCCACTTTAAGTGGCGTCCTGTCACTGGCTACAGGGACGCCCTTCTCTGGCTAACTTCTGGAAGAAGTAGCTTCCACTTGGTGGAGTAAGCTCCCACAGGTTGTGGTCACCAGGCTGGGTCTCACTGACCTTCCTGAGTACGAGCTCCCACCCAATGTGGTCGCCAGGTTACAGGCCTTACCAGGCCTTCCTGGTCATGAGCTCCCACACACTGTGGTCGCCAGGTTACAGGCCTCAACAGGCCTTCCTGGTTATGAGCTCCCACATATTGTGGTTGCTGGGTTACAGGCCTCACCAGGCCTTCCTGAATTCAGAGTGAAGTACACAAACCCATACTTCACCTATTATTGTGGTAAGTCACCCGACGAGATGTCCTGTGCACTTTTTAAAATCCATTTCTTATGGTGAGGGTCACGCGCAGTATGCTTCGGTCCCTTCTTATGTGGCTCAGACCCCGGTCTTTCCTCGGGTCCCACTTTAAGAGTTCTTAAGAGCTAACTTCTGGAAGTAGCTCCCACTTGGTGTGGTTTTTCAGGTACACCAGGCTGGGTCTCACTGACCTTCCTGAGTACGAGCTCCCACCGGATGTGGTCGCCAGGTTACAGGCCTCACTAGGCCTTCCTGGTTATGAGCTCCCACATACTGTGGTCGCCAGGTTACGAGCTCCCGCATACTGTGGTCGCCAGGTTACAGGCCTTACCAGGCCTTCCTGGCCATGAGCTCCCACACACTGTGGACGCCAGGTTACAGGCCTCAACAGGCCTTCCTGAATTCAGAGTGAAGTACACAAACCCATACTTCACCTATTATTGTGGTAAGTCACCTGACGAGATGTCTTGTGCAGTTTTTAAAATCCATTTCATATGGTGAGGGTCACGCGCGGTATGCTTCGGTCCCTTCTTATGTGGTTCAGACTCCGGTTCTTCACTTTGGGTCCCACTGTAGATGTGTCTTTGTCGCAATACATTACGACAGGCACTTCCCTTGTTCAAGCTATCTCCCACAACTGTGGTTTTAGGTCTGACTAGACCTTTTTCGAGGTAGCCCAACATTGTGGGTCTGTCAGGTTTCTAGCCTCTGGCTTTCCTGAAGGATGAGCTTCCACATGCTGTGGTCGTTGGGTTTCAGGCCGCACAACGTACGGCCTTCCTGACATGAGCCCTCATGTATCGGAGCTCCCCACACATGGGGTCATCAGGTCTTAGGTCTCTTTGACCTTCCTGATTTTTGATCCCTCTCTTACTTCCTCAGTGCTCAAAAGCGAGCACTGGGTGGAAACTCGTGGATTGAGTGTACGATTCCCATTGGTTCGAGGTTGAGTCACACTCTCCGGAGGATCCCGTCTCTGTGATCCGAAACTCGATGGTTTCCGCCAGCTTCGCGGGCCTTCAGTTTTTGGATGCCTTTTCTAGGCAATTTCCAGAGGCTCTGTCTTGGACGGACAGGCTATGGCCAGACTGTGTGTCTTAGTACAGATCACCAGGCCAGCCTGGGGGCATTTCAGGAGGAGTGTTCTCCTGAATAGTGACTGGCTGGGGGTCTCTTTGGCCCCCTAGCCACACTCCCTAGAAGGGACCCCTTCTATTTTGAAGTTGTGGTCCTAAAGCCTTTGAGCTGGCCCTGATTTACTCACGTTATTACGTTCTGGTTTTTCTTGGTTCATTAGCTTGGGCTATGACCGGTAGGGAGTGCTGTCACTGACAGCCCGATGTAACATAGGGTGAGTGGTTTCAGTGTTTCTTGGAATTACTGGTTCTGACAGTTGTCACTGCCTTTCGGCATGCACTCCCCTCAGCATGGCGGAGTGGGTATTTCGTTCCCCATAGCGTCATTCGACGTATTGTTGAGTTCCCTTCGAAAGGGAACGTCTCAGGTTACAACTGTAACCTATGTTCCCTGAGAACAGGGAACGAGACAATACGTCTCGTTGCCATGCCTCGGGGCCTGCCTGCAACAGTCCCTTCAGACGATAGGATGTTGTCACGGTTTCAAGGCGCCCTTCTTATACATCCAGATTGACGCGCTCATCATTCAAGCTGATGATGCACGGGCTGTCGCCGGTCAACCTGATTACTGTGAGTTGATATTTGATTTCAGACACCTGTCACGCCTGAGGCGTTCCCCATAGCGTCATTCGACGTATTGTCTCGTTCCCTGTTCTCAGGGAACATAGGTTACAGTTGTAACCTGAGACGTTTTAATGACGTTCCAGCTGATGAGGTAAAACATTGTCCGTCTGTTCGCTTCTTTTCACTGAGGATTGTTTTGTAAACAAAACTGGATTTGCAGACCGATTAAGGTTAAAGAACGGTGCTATGCCATCTATATTGGACCTGAGGAATTTTGCAACACACGGACTCTGGGTTGAATCATTTCGGTTGCCATTTTACAACATTGGACGTTTTCAAAACAATTTCCTCCAAGTGAGTTGAAACTCATTATAATATGCAAAACTGTTATCCACTTACAGCAGTGGGCGTTTACTTCCAAGTCTTCAGTGCGAGACGGCCGTAAAAACCGAGCGTTTTTCAGCTAGGCTCAAAACATGGGTGCAAAATAGCCTACTACTTATTCATTTTGATGTTTTTGAATGCCAAAACCAAGCGAACATCATAAGTTGACCTCAGACAACAATATAATACAATTTATAAAGCCAGTTTATGACCTCTTTAAAACAATGGACCAATCAGAATTAACTGGGGATGACGCGGTAACTTCGTTATAAACTAATTTCCTTACACATACACACACTCTGATTCTCATCAAGTCTGAATCAAAAATACAGTAAAATAATATTACCATTTAAAATAGCTCTTTACTATTTTAAGATTTTGCGATGTAATTTATTCCTGTGATTTATAAAGCTGAATTTTCAGTGTCGCATTGTCCTTCAGTAATCTTTCTAATATGCTGATCCTCAAGATGAATTTCTTATCATCACTGTTGTGCTGCTTAACATTTTAGTGGAAAATGCTACTTTTTTTTTTTCAAGATTCTTAAATCAAGCTTTAAAATGCATTCAAATTGTATTGAACTTTAGCCGTTGGCTGAAACGGGATATTTTAGAAGGCCAGACATTTGCATGACACTGATGCCTTTGAATGCAGATTGCTAGTTCTATAACAGAGGTACTTTGTCTATTCTTTCATTTTTGAAACTTGAACACACACTTTTAAAAATGTGATGTGATATTTCTTTTCTTTCAGGAGGAGGATGAGAACGCTGGAGCTGATTCTGAACTCGACGAGTCTGAGGAGTCTGAGCCAGAGGAGGTGGACGATATTAGCCTTTCAAAGGTGGAAGAGAAGCCAGTCGCTCCTCCTAGTAAAAGTCTTTCTGAACCTCCGCTGGCTTCAGGGAACAAAAGCAACCGGCAGCCGACGGCGCGTTCTAGTGAGGAGGTATGAAAATGGAGATAACCATACTGCCATAGCTGATGGACTTCCAGAATTTGCTCTTTGAATGTTTTATTGTTTAAATTGCTGACTTTGCCACACTGTTTCCTCATGTTCAGGACCCAGGGTGGGATGTGAACAGTGCTTTTGTCGCCAATGCTGTCAATCACATTCGACCCAAAGCTAAAAGTAAAGGAGCTCACAAATCGAAAGAGAACAAGGAAAATGAGAGCAGGACTGGAGAAGTGAGTTTAACTGTTTATTCAGTGTCCTCTGGTTTGTTGCCATCTGTGGGACTTACATGCTCTTGTGTTTTAAAGGTGGACCTGGGCGTTGGGATTATTGGGTATTAATGTAGTTTACAAATCTGTAAGGTGCTGTCACTGTGGACTTATATGACAGCTTTTATTGTTTCAGCTGATAGAGCTGCCACTTTTATGACGGATTGCATGTTTCACCATACTGTGCGTCTACCCAGAAAGCCCAGTTCATATGCTGGATTCACACTGCTCTCGCACTGCTTTTCACATGCTACAATATAGTCTAGTGTCTGTTTAGTTTCTGCTGTGTGCACATTACACGACAGATCGGCGACAGTGGTCTCACAATACACAACATTTCAATTGGAAGAATCGCAGAAAACTCTGTCTGGTCTACAAACTATGTTTCATAACCACACATACAAATAAGAATTGACACATGAAATAGCATTAAATCATGTGTGGGACAGGTTCTTGTGCTGGATTTCTTCTTGTTGAAATGAATTGAAAAAAATAATTCTTTGAACATACGTATACTACACAATTGTCACTCACATGAACAATTTTGCACATTTGTTTATTTCCACAAAACTGTCACTAAAATGGGGGCTAAAATCGTGCAGTCTCTTCTTGTCATCAGTCTCATTTCTTTCATTTGCGTTGTGTTCTTAAGACATTGAAGACATTGTTGAAAATAACCCCTAATTAATGTATTATCCTTGTATATTATTGTAATATCATTAACCTGCAATTAATATATACTTTTTTTTAGCAGGTCATTGGCTTATCAGATGCTAAAACTAAAAGAAGTGCCTTACTAGTAGGTGTGTAATTCTTTTCTTTCTCACACACAAAAAACAAATTACTTCAAGTTGTCAGATTAGACAAAGCAGGTATTTCCAATGTGAATATATATATATATATATTTTTTTTTTTGTAGTTCAGCACAAAATTAAAATGGTAATTATTTGCTTACTGTTATTTTGTTTCAAACTTCTATGGTTTCTTTCTTCCATTGAGCATAGAACGTGAGAATTCGAAAAAGTCCTGGACAGTCTTTGGAATTAAATTTCAATTGGCTTCAGAAGACTTTTGCATTCTCCTGAGAAACTTTGGGTTTCCTATGAAAAACCTTGTCGTTCTCCCGAGAAACTTTTGGTTTCCTCAAAACCTTTGCATTCTCCTGAGAAACTAATCAGTTACCTAACGTAACCTCAGTTCTTTCTAGATGAGGGAACGAGTATTGCGTAAGTTTAGCTCACGCTACGAGAAAGATTCATTTTCTCGAGTTATTGAAGCCAAAAAATTATCCTTAATTTTGTATTCATTGTCAACGCAGTGTAGCAGCTAGCAGGCCGTCTAGCGTGCTCATATGCTCCACTGCGGGAACTGCACAGCCTACCAGCGAGCCCAATGTGACGTTACGTCCAATCATGGGCGCTCGCGCCCTGACCGCGTCCTAGGCCGCCAGAATGGGTGTGGCTTAGTGTATATAAGCAGGACTCGGAGGCTGTTTCTCTGGTTTTTATCGACTGAAGCGAAATGGCGCTCGTGGCACGATACACAATAGGCAATACACGTTCCCTCATCTAGCGAGAACCAAGGTTACATTAGGTAACCGGATTCGTTCTCTTACGAGAGGTTCTCTCTTATTGCACAAGTTTAGCTTACGCTAAGGGGAACCCTTTGTCAACACCATACGTGCCGACATCCACTTCATGAGTCCCGGAAACGTTCTGGGAACCCAGATAAGTGGGAATAAGCGAATGAGAGCTGTGTCCTTTCTCAGCGGCGCCGTCCACTTGGGAGAATGAAGCCTCATGGAGAAAGGAGTGTTCAACGATTTAGCAAGCTCAGCATGCAGCTCTTGGAGAAAGGGTGGAGGTCTGGTAGCGGGCGCTTGACGGCGGCGTCTTTGAAGGAAGCCGCCGTCGAGTCTGTTAGGCCCGGGCTCCTTAGGCGGCGTCCACTCGAGGCCGAGGTGGTCAACGGCCTCTGAGAGGAGGCACATCAGCCCGGCATCCACTACAGCGTGGGTACTGCCGGTCTCCTGGATCGACGAGGAGGCGGAGCGTTGAGAGCTTGACCACTCCTCACTATCAGAAGCTAGGATTGAGCAGCTGTCTCCTGCGGCGGGTCCTTCCGCCTCATTCTCAAACTTGACGGCAGGGCGGGCCGTAGCCGGCAGCTGCACGTCGGTGAGAGGGGGCGGAGAGGGAGGTAGAGAATTCGGCAAGTGCGTCGCAGTGGCCACAGGTACCGGCGGCTTTTGAGAACGGGGTTTTTTTTTCTCTCTGTCCAGTCCTGGAAAGGGCGGAGAGAGCTTCATCGAGGAATGCTTCCGCCTCATTCTCAAACTTGACGGCAGGGCGGGCCGTAGCCGGCAGCTGCACGTCGGTGAGAGGGGGTGGAGAGGAAGGGAATCAGGCAAGCGTGTCACGGCGGCTTTTGAGAATGGCGTTTTTTTTTCTTTCTGTGCAGTCCTGCAAATGGGCGGAGAGAGCTTCACCGAGGAATGCTTCGAGTAAAGCCCGCAGGGTCGACATCGGAAGCTCCTCACAGTGCTCACATCCTCCTGAAGAGAGCAGAGAGAGTGCAGATAACGTGGCGGTCGCCGACACTGAGCGGGGCTCTGCACGAGCCACAAGTGAAATGAGGCATCCATAAAAAGACACTCGTACTCTTTTAGATGCTAAGATATGCAATAGTAAAAAGGATAGGTCTCCGGATAGCGTAGCTCGCTTCGGAAGGCTGAAGGTGGCGAAGACGGCCGGTTTCCTCAGTCACTATCCTAGCTGGCTTGTGGCTGTTTTGTGCAGCTTCGCTGAAGAGATGGAAATCAGAGAAACATCCTCCGAGTCCTGCTTATAGACTAAGCCACGCCTATTCTGGCAGGCTTGGATACGGTGACGGCATGAGCGCCCTTAATTGGACGTGACGTCACTCCCACAAAGCAGCCTATGAGCACGCTAAACGGCCTGCTCTAGGTCTGCTAGCTGCTGCACTGTGTTGACAATGAATGCAAAATTAAGGATATTTGGCTTCATTATCTCGAGAAGATGAATCTTTCCCGTAGCATAAGCTAAACTTATGCAATACGAGAGAACCTCTCGTAAAAGAACTTTGTGTTTCCTTGCAAAATCTTTGCGTTCTCTCAAAAAACTTTGGGTTTCCTTGCAAAACCTCTGTGTTCTCCTGAGAAACTTTGGTTTACTTTGCAAAACTTTTGCTCCTGAGAAACTTTGGGTTTCCTTGCAAAACTTTGCTTTCTCTAGAGAAACTTTGGGTTTTCTTGGGAGACAACTTTTTCAAGGAATTCAAAGACTTTCTGAGAAACACAAAATTTATCAGGGGGGAATGCGAAGGTTTTGCAAGAAACTCTGGCTTTTCTTGTTCTCCTGAGAAACATGGCGTTTGTTCGCCAAACCTTTGCGTTCCCCCAAGAAACTTTGTGTTTTTCAGAAAGTCTCACAAAGTTTTCTTGGGCAACACAAAACTTTTGCAAGGAAATTCAAAATTTCTCTGGTAAACGCAAAACATTTCACCCCCACCATCACCATGTCCCTTTAGGGGCTCCTTACTTGACAGCACCTTGACAGCACCAGTCCTCATTCACTTTCATTATATGAAAAATATATTCTAGGATGATCTGAAATACACTCTGTTCCATGGAAGAAAGTCAGTTACAGTCAGTACAGATTTGGAATGACATGAGGTTAAGTTAATGACCTACTTTTAGTTTTTAGTTAAACTCACTTTATTTTTTTACTAATCCAGTCTCCTCCATATAAGTCTGTCTGTCTTTTCACTCCAGAAAAAGGGATTCGATTCGTTCAGGAGGGCCAGTACGCAGAAGCCGTTAGTCTGTTTACAGAGGCCATCAAATGTGACCCGAAAGATCACAGGTGACGCTTTGAGTTGACTGAAACCAAATTGCATGTATTTTCATTTTTGTTGGTTTCATGAATTCACTCTTATATTTTGATAACAGGTTTTTTGGGAATCGCTCCTACTGCTACTGTTGCCTAGAGCAGTATACTCTGGCCCTCGCAGATGCTGAGAAGTCGATCCACATGGCTCCTGATTGGCCCAAAGGCTATTACCGTAGGGGAAGTGCACTTATGGGGCTTAAGGTGCGACCCAATGGCGTATTTGTTTGTTTTTCTCCCTGTATATGGAGTTAATCTGCATTTAGGTGAGTATCAATAACTTTGCATGTGGTTTTGTTTGTAATAGAGGTACAGTGAAGCTGAGAAAGCCATGGAACAGGTGCTAAAACTAGATCAAGATTGTGAAGAAGCCGTCAATGACCTCTTGTACTCTAAAGTGCAACAACTTACGGTAAGGACTGGATCTTCTATTGTTGAACTATTGAACCATTAGTAAAGGTTTTGGATCAATTCCCATGTAACACTACCTAACGTACTGATAAAATGTGATCCATAAAAGCGCAAGATATTTATTCCTAAATCATTTACTTATTTTTGGTTCTTTAAGTGGAACACAAATAGAAAAAAATATTTTGTCTGTATGACTAATCCAAATGTAATTTTTAGAGCTGCATACCTTTGGTTGAAATAAAAACAACTTTTCTTCCAATGAAAGAAAATGAGTCAAACAGGTTTTGAATAACAATAGGATGAGTAAATCATTTTCATTTTTGATGGAATTATTCTGTTTACAATGGGATTAGCTTTAAAAATTCTAGTTTGAAAGCAAAAATTATGCAATCCAGGGCAGGAATAGTGCATAAGAAACAAATATAATTTCAGGATTTTCTTTCCTTTCTTCTTATTAGGATCTTGGATATGATGAGGAGCAGAGTATTCAGTTGCTGGAAAAATACAATACAGTGCAGGCTGTTGTTGCAGCAAAGGGTGAGAGCTCATTGTCTTCCTTCGTTGAAATGAACCACTTGAGGGTGCTATTGCTACAAGCCAATTTAGTTTAAAAGTAATGGGCCATGAATGACCAGAATTCACAGTACTTGAAAGTCATTTTATCAAAGTACTGTAGAAACTGTTCTATTATATTACAATTTAAAAATATCTCTGTTTTAAAATATTTTAAAAGGTAATTTATTTCTGTAATAATCTCATTATTAATGTTAAATAGTTGTGGTGCTTATTTTTTTTGTGTGTGTGTGGAAACCATTATATATATATTTTTTTTCAGGGTTCTTTGAATCGATTCTTAAGTCTTTTGATCAATTCAATGTGTCCATGCTAAATAATAGTATTCATTTCATTAAAACATAACATATTATGTTTTACACAGTACTGTGTATGGTCTTATATACAAGTTATTTAGCCTGTAAATAATAATAAAAATCTTAACAAATAAATTCTCTTTATTTCAAACCTGAAGGATATAAACCAAAAGACAATAATTATTCATAACAAATGATTAATTAGTCTGGCTTTATTGCAAAAGAAGCTTAGCTTTGTGCAACTTGGTACAACTAAAATGGTCAAAACAATTGTTTTTTAAATCGTTCTATATTATGAACAAGTCGCCATGTTGCTTCACATTATACATAACACCCCTCTAATAACTCGGCAGTTAAACAGTTAATTTATCAAAGCTAATTTGTCATGTTGTAATAAAAAAAAAATCCATATTTTACAGCTTCAAATCAGGACTGTGCTCTCCTCCTGCCGGGGTAAGCTGATTGCAGTAATTATTTTTCATATTTTTAAATGTTTTTCTTTCCCTCTTATCCTATCTCTGTATTTCTCTTTGCCTTTCTCTCACTCGCCTCCACAAGTCCTTGTAATTCCCTGTGGGTGGGCAACGTGACCACAGAACTGACAGAGAAACATCTGCGGGACCTGTTCAAATCGTGAGATCTGACGCTTTTGCAATCTTTTAGTTCTAAAATGATTTCCCATGAATTTGTTTGTAATTTTTGATGATGTTTGCCAGTTACGGAGAAATTGACAGCATTCGGGTTCTGCATGAACGTTTCTGTGCATTTGTTAACTTTAAGAATGCCAACATGGCCTCCCGTGCAATGGAGAACCTCAATGTGAGTGAAACACTTATAATTCATTATTATTTATTCTGTGTTGTTAGTATTATATTGTTTGTAGTTGTTGTAGTAAAGACATTTGTGATCCTGAATTTGTTTAAAATACTATTACAATTGTAAACAAGCCTTTTTTTTTGCTGTATATTTTATAAAAATATTGTATTATAATAGATGGAATGCATTGATCTGCTGCGTGACTGGATTTGATAGGGGAAACTGCGAAAATGCGACTAAAACTAACAATTTTATCAATTTAAACTAAATGTTGGACTCAATATTCCTTACAACTTACTAAAGATCCAGTGATCCATGGATATTGACATGCAGCCAGGAATCGTGTTGCATGACATTTATGTTTGCCTGATTTCGATACTGGGGAAATAAAAGCAATATAGACCTAAACACAAAGCAAATTTGCCTGTGAACGCTTTATAGAAATACAATATAGGTAGGTCTAAATCTGGGTGATCACTTAAATCAGTGTTATATCTAGCCTATATATACCATCATATCGTCCAGCCCCAAAACTTTATAGTTTTTTTTTTTGGTCAGTGTTTTTAAAAAAAACATCCAATAATGCAGAATATGCAATGATAAATATTTAATTGGTGAGTTGTTAATATATACATATATATATATATATAACAATACAAAATATATGGGTATGGACACAAAATGATAACTGCAAATCCACCTTTCGCTGACTGGAGTCCAGTTGTTTCTGTGAATTGCAGCGATCCATTTGCTCCTCTTTCTATAGCAGTCTGTAAATATATACCTCCGATTTTTTTGTCAAATCTAGTTGTACAGTCAATCGCAAAGCTCTTTCCCACTTTATATGTGTTGTCTTTGTTTTCGCGGCATTAATACAGCAGCTCAGTCTTTTTGCCACTCACTGTGAGTAATTGCAGGCACTCCGGCCGACGGTGATGTCACGCGCATTCCCTCTATTATTATTAGTATTTTAAACAAGCTATTTTTGAGCCCTATGTATTGTTTATATACCTGAATGCAAATCCTTTTGTAAAACAGGGACATTTTATTGAGAATACCCGGCTAGTGGTTAGATATCCAGATCGACGGATTCAGAAAGTCCTCCCGACACCTACCATTCAACAACCTGCAGGGGCTACTGGGTAATTTAGTCTCCGTGCTATTAAAGGGATAGTTCACCCTAAAATAAAAATTTTTTAACCCTCATGTTATTGCACGCCTGACAATTTTCTTTCTTCTGCTGAACACAAAATAATATATTCATAATGTGTAACCAAACAGTTGATCGTTCATTTTGACCTCCATAGGATTTTTTTTTTCTCTCCATACTAAGAAAGTCAATGGGGCCCAATAATTGTTTGGTTACACATAATATTTTTTTTTTTGCGTGTGTCCAGCAGAAGAAAGAAATCCATACAGGTTTTTAACAACTTGAGGGTGAGAAAATGATGACAATTTTCATTTGTTGGTGAGCTATCCATTTAATGAGAAAAGTAATTGAGGTTTTAATGTATAATTGTTTTAATGTGTTAATATTTTCTTCTTCAAGAAGATTTGAAAGAAATGTCCACACCAATCTGTACTACTTCCAGGCCAAGACGCAGAGGTCCTGTCAACGGAGATGAGTGTTACTTCTGGAGGACCACCGGCTGTCATTTTGGAGATAGGTGTCGCTACAAGCACATTCCCGATCATCGAGGCAAAGACTGGCAACCTTGAGTCAACACTAGCCTCTCTTCCTCTCCCTAAGAACTCTGGGAGTTGACTGCATGACTGTAGGGACTCTAATCTTCACTTTGATTATCTGTAGGATTGTGGATCAGCATTTTACGAACGCTCTCTTGAGGCCAGAGTGATTCGAACCTCACTGGATTTCAAAGCAGACGGGACTATGGGAAAAGTGTCTCTTTTGAGGTGAGGTTTGGGTGGTGCAGAGTGCCAGAGATCCGCTGCACCGCATCACCGTCTGCTGAGGTTTCTCTTCTCTCTTCCTGTGCCAACACCACCAACCCCAAAGAAGAGCCGTAGATCTGGTCTGACATTTTGAGTTCATCCTGAGAGAATTGACCGTCACACTGCATTTGAGGTCACAAACCCCTCAAAATGAGGAGAATCGTACCAAAGAATAATACTATGCCATATGTGGATTTAACGTTGAGAGAAAGAGCGGGAGAGAGAAGGGCATTCAAGGGAAATTAGTTTTGCGTGTGTGTTTTGATTTGATTCCACCACCTCAAACACACTCTAGCTGTTCATTCGTCATGTTTGTAGTCATTTCTGATTGGACTAAAGATGTTTTCCCGGATTCTTCTCTCAAAACGGCCCTAAATTCAAGACCTGTGAGGGCATATCAGTATTGCAATTTTTTTTGAATCTTTCACAAACTTTTCAGTTCTCCTTTTTGTTTTTCTTGCAGTCTTGCACTTTACTATGGTGGATGTTGTCCCCCCTCCCCAAGAGTAGATGTTTGAGTAGAGTCAGTCACGTTGCTAAAGTATTGACGATTTGTGGTATTTTCTGATGGTGTGTCATCGTCATATAGATATTATTTGCATTTATCTATAAATGTGTACATGGTTTTACATTCATGTGATCACGAACGCCGGTTTCAGTTGTAGATTGTGTCATGCTGCTCCACACAATGCAGAAAATCATGTGGTTTTCTGTGTATATTATGCAAGAGCTCTGAGACACAGGAAACTCTTGCCTTGGATTTGGCACTTTTCATGCCGTCAGCTGAAAGTTGATCGGACAGTTTTCATCATTTCCTCTTTTTTTAATTTTACGTTTTTGCTCTTGGTTCAGTGGAAGAGAAGGAAGTTGGCTATTTGAGACGGTTCGTCATGTCTTCCACCTCATGACATTTTCTTGTAGAACAGCCTGCACATTTCTGTTTATAATATTATTATAAGTATGATAATGATTTCATCAAGCAATATTCTCGTTGCAATGCATTTGTAAACTCGTATGACCTCCTTGTGCTGTTCTGACACACTTAACCAAAGAAACACTAATGTTTACCTAGTGGACCCCAGACAAACACATCTGCTACCTTTGTACATTACTCTATTTAGGACTTTTTCCTCAGTTTTAAGTTAAGACTGTTTAGGCTTTTATGCAGTCTGTAGTCACACTAGTGCTGTATTGGGCTTTAAACGTCATTACTTTTGGTACCTTGACAGTCCAGAGTGCCTTAAAAGCATTTGCTTTCTTATCAGACGGGTTATTTTAGCATTAATATTTAAGCGGAGGTCCCCCATTAACAAAAAGTCATGTTTTTATTTCATTTTTAGGCTGTGAAATGGGGGACAAACTGAATAATAGCGAAGTTACGTGTGTGTGTGTGTCGCATGTTGATTTGGGGTTGAAGATTACAGCTGTGGTTGTCATTTATTCTTGTTTTTATTTTAGTTTTAATACCTTGTTTAAATGAATTTGCCTGGCAGTCACAATTCCTCATTTTTGTGCTGCTCAAAGAGCAGTTAATAACTCAGTCGTGCGTTAAAGGACATTTATCACTCAAATAGAGGATTTTCTGTCATTTTGCTTGATTTGAGTTTTGCTGATCTTCACATTCTCTTCGGTCCTATTTTTAAGTCACACTCATGCTCCATATTCTAATCATGTTTTCTTTTTACCCCTATTTAGCATGGCAATGGAAAGAAAGGTATTGTAATAAATGTATTGAAAGCTGATTTTCTTCATCCTCTGTTTGTGCAATTCAATGAGTTTGTAGCTTGCTCCATAGTACAGTAGCATGTGGAAAGAAATGCCATGTTCATGTTTAATTCAGCAATTGCTGTCCAGTTGTAATGGACAAAGTACAGTTTAACTTGTGGCAGTCTGAAGCTTCCATTACATTCGCCTTTTACAGTATGCCTTGTTTACACTATATCTGTTTGGCCACTGGGATTCCCCTGCAGAATTGTACTAGCATCATGAACTAGCAATGAACAATAACTGTACAACACTTACCACTCTTAATGTTAAAAGTACTTACTTTTACTTGTGGTTCTCTAGCGGTTAAAAAGAACATTTCCAGAAGAACGTTGTTTTGGTTGTGCTTTGGCTCAGTCTGACTGGGCCTTTGATTCCTTTGGTTCAACATTTGGTTCACGGCACCTGTGAAAACATTGAAAACCAAACATTAATTTTAGCATAAGTGCAATATTTTATGCTGTTTTGACTAATTGGAAACACTGATATTAAAGGGTTAGGTCACCCAAAAATGAAAATTATCTCGTAATTTTCTCACCCTCAAGCAATCCTAGGTGTGCATGACTTTCTTTTCTTTGGCCAAACACAATCTGTAATAGAATATGAATATATATATATATATATATATATACATACTGGCTCTTCCAAGCTTTAAAATGGGAGTGACATTACTATTAAAAAAAAAAAAAAAGATAACCATGGTTTTAGTAGAAATAAACCCCCAAAAAGTAACCTGGTTGCCTTAATTTTAAGTTGATTGAACTGGAAAAAGTGAGTTAAAACAATGAAGGAGATTAATTTAATCATTAGAAACTCAAAATAATAAGTTATCTCAACTAAATGAATTATTTAAGTTGATTTGACAAAAGAAAAAATGTTGTGATAAATCTTGAAAACATTTTTTACAGTGATGTGTACGTGAAACATTAAAAACGCATCACTGTAAAAAAAATCTTTTCATGATTAGTAATCACATTTTTTCTTTTGTCAAATCAACTTAAATAATTTAATTAGTTCAGATAACATATAATTTTGAGTTTCTGATGATTAAATCAATCTCCTTCATTGTATTAACTCACCTTTTCCATTTCAATGAACTTAAAGTAAGTAACCTGGTTGCCTTAATTTTAAGTTAAACCAACAATATTTTTTACAGTGTGGTATTTGGAGTAAAAATACAAAAAAAAGAACATGGTTACTACACTTTTACTATAAACCAAGGTTAATTGTTACTTAAAAGTTGTATCTGTTTTAACATTGTTTATGTTAGTTTACAGTGCATTAATGAACAAAGATTAATTAATGCTGTAAAAAAAATATGGACTAATCTGTTCAAATGTTTTGGAGTCTGTTAGATTGTTCAACAAAGGATGCATTAAATTGATTAATGCATTAAAGGAGGATGCATTAAAGTTACAGAAAAGACATACAAAGATTTATATTTCAAATAAATTGTTCTTTTGAGAATGCTGGGGAAAAAATATCATGTAAGAGTCATAAATAATAATAAGAAAAAATATTTCATGAGTAACAAAACACCAAATAGGATGATTTCTGAATGATCACGATTCATTTGACACTGGAGTAAATGGCTGCTGAAATTGTAGCCATGTCATCACTGGAATAAATTACATTGTTAAATATTTTTTTGGTCAAATGAATGCAGCTTTTGTGAGCTTCAGAGACTTACCAAAATATTACCAACGTCAAACTGTTGAACGGTAGTCGGTGTAAATGCAGGGTCCTCTTCCACCTTTGAATAATAACTCCAAAATCACGTCTATATATCAGTTGGCACTAGGGGGAGTTCTTGTGCAGGATTCACAATACATTTTAAGTACACTCAAAAACAAATAAGCTCCAATATCCAACTTAAATCTTGATATAATATGACTGAATATTACTGTCTTAATTTCTGTATATATCTAGTATCTTTAGAGCATCAGACTATAAATATCCAAAATAACTGTAGCATCATAAAATGCTTTTCTTTCATCAGCAGAACTTGAAAGTGACCTGTGGTTTGAGTGATCACAGGCGTTCCATATGAGCACATTGCAAATCAGAACCATTGGAATCAGGCAAAATTCTTCTGTGTCTAAAAGTAAGTCTGTCAGGGAAAATAAAAGATTTATGCGACCTACAGCATATAACCAACCACCAGCCTGCTGTTGTGGCCTGGAGCGTTTGTGGTCTGTATGTATTGTTTATGAAAGTCTTCTGATAATACAGTTGTTGGTTAGAGGCCTCCCTTAAACCAAGTCAGACCTTTCCAGGAAATGTGTGTTTCTTATGTCTGAGCATTATAAAGCATTTAATCAGTTAACTTGCATTTCAACTGCATTGAGCAACAACCTCAATGAATACACATTATTTCAATTTATTCATTTTTTTATTTTTTATTTTATGTGTTGCTCTTCTCAATACAATTAAATGCATTGTTTTAATTAAAGGCATCATGAAAACAAAATTTACATTATTTACCCAATTATATTTTTTTCACATTTGCTCTTAATTGTCCTGTTATTACATGGTTTGTCAGCCTCAATCAAGCACAATTAAAAAAAAAATAGCTTGTCATAATCTTTAATCAAAATAACTTCCAGTCCTGCGGCTGCCTCACATTTTTTCTTGTGAAATGTGTTTCTCTCTGAAATGCAATATTATTGTATTATGAAAGTAAAATGGCTTGTGGATATGTCAGCTCAGATTAGTTTTTGAAAGAATTGTATGAGAAATATTTGGGTTCTTATTGAGATGTCATAATTGTGATTTGCAGGTTTTAGAATCCTTGCAAGCTTGAGAGAAGATATTGTTGAGATTTTTTTTTTTTTTAGCCGAATCAGTCATCAAGTTTTGAGAGTGAAACCCGCATTTATATGCGGCTGGGACTATGTACTGAAATGTGTGGTGTCTTGTCAAGCATGGCAAAAAATAAATAAATATATATATATATATAAATTATTATCTTATGGCCTAGACAGTGCAGTAATAATGCTCCTTTATAATCATTAAAAAGCTGTCATTCAATGAACAAAGCTCCGTTATACACTCACCTAAAGGATTATTAGGAACACCATACTAACACTGCGGTTGATCCCCTTTCGCCTTCAGAACTGCCTTAATTCTACGTGGCATTGATTCAACAAGGTGCTGAAATCATTCTTTAGAAATATTGGCCTATATTAATATTATAGCATCTTGCAGTTGATGGAGATTTGTGGGATGCACATCCAGGGCATGAAGCTCCCATTTCACCACATCCCACAGATGCTCTTGGGTTGAGATTTGGTGACTGTGTGGGCCATTAGTACAGTGAACTCATTGTCATGTTCAAGAAACCAATTCGAGCTTTGTGACATGGTGCATTATCCTGCTGGAAGTAGCCATCAGGGGATGGGTACATGGTGGCCATAAAGGGATGGACATGTTCAGAAACAATGCTCAGGTAGGCCGTGGCATTTAAACGATGCCCAATTGGCACTAAGGGGCCTAAAGTGTGCCAAGAAAACATCCATCATTACACCACCACCAGCAGCCTGCACAGCGGTAACAAGGCATGATGGATCCATGTTCTCATTCTGTTTATGCCAAATTCTGACTCTACCATCTGAAAGACCACGCACAACCCTAAAAATGGTTGTGTGTGAAAATCCCTGAACAGATAGTGAAATACTCAGACCGGCCCGTCTGGCACCAACAACCATGCCACGCTGAAAATTGATTAAATCACCTTTCTTTCCCATTCTGATGTTCAGTTTAGAGTTTGTAGAGATTGTCTTGACCAGGACCACACCCCTAAATGCATTGAAGCAACTGCCATGTGATTGGTTGATTAGATAATTGCATTAATGAGAAATTGAACAGGTTTTCCTAATATTCCTTTTGGTGAGTGTATTTTTCAAAGAAATGCACCCTTTAGCGTCAATATGAGACGCAGATATATCTGGGCCAGAAGGCGCCTCCTAGTGGTCTAAACCTACCCTACAACTAAAACCTACTACCGAACAAAACTCTGCAGAGAGTACAGAGCACATGTGCGTGTTATATTGACGCTAAAGGGTGCCATGTGCATTGGATTTAGACGAAATTTCACTATATGACGCCCTGGGATGAGAACGCGTTGGAATCTTTTATTTGTGTAATGTCGACACTTTGTTTGAGATGATTGTCCGTTGTCTTATGCCCTTTAAGCATCACTGCCAAAATCGAGAGTAGGGGATGAGCATGCATTAATAAAGCTCTATTTGCTCAAAATGTGGTTTCCATTAGGGTCGTCTATGTCATAGGCATAATGTCCGCTTGAATGAATTTAACATGGCAGCTGAGAAACCATGCCGCAAAATGGGCTGATGAAGCAATTCTTCATAGTTAAATGGTGGTGATGAACAAAGGAAAATAGGTTATAGTATTAGGTTTTATAAACTGGAAATTGTAACCCATGTTACCATAGTTTTTTGTTATTTATTTATTATTATTATTATTATTTTTTTTATTTTTTTTATTTTTTTTTAAGTACTATACATTCTAAACATTCTTCCAAATATCTCCAATATCTTCAGCAGAACAAATATATTTATGGTTTGGAAAAATTTGAGAGTGAGTAAATGATGACAATAAATTCTTATTTTTAGGTGAACGATCCCTTTAAAGGCCTACAGAAGTGCCTTGAAACAGCAACATAATTCAATGTGTTGACCTAACTTCCACTAAAACAGAAAGACAGGGCGGGACACATCGAACAGCTCCTCCCCTTTTTAAAAATAGCCAATAGTGTTTAGTTTATATCACAGACAGCTCGCCAGAGCCGTTCTCTAACCGTTTCTCCTCCTAATCTCATATCGCTTTACAATATAGAATTATGTGCAAAATTCAAATGGGTTCGATAGGTTTTCTGGTCCGTACCGAATCTATCCTCTTTTTGAAGTCATGTGTTTTAGACCGGAGCAGACTGTGTACACATGACACTAAACCAGACTTCATTCGCCCCAATGAAAAGCATATTTACACTATCTGAATCGTTCCCTATCCCCATGTAGTGCACTATGTACCAGTCACCATAGTAAAATAGTAAATGTGTTAAGAGACCAATTGTAACCTTCAGCGTCTATTAATAATGTTGGGGACGGGACACTTTAGATTCTAGAGAGCATTTAATTGGACAGAAAATCTGATGAGAAAAGCTGAAGTGCAGAGTGATGTCATCAAAATATTGATCCATATTGGTGGAGGTGAGAATTTTGAATGCTTATATCTTCTAAATGTGAATTTTGTCATTGTTGTGGAGAACACAAGCTTATAGATAACAGTAAAGCCAAACAACTTTAATTTTGATTTCATGGGGGCTTTAAATGCGCAACTTCGAAGAGAAACTTCGAAAGAAATATTTTAAAGTAGTGAAGATCTTAAACAACTAAAATTGTGCTCTAGATTTGTCACATCAGCAATATTGTAATTTCCCACTTTGCTCTGAAAGGCAGTACATTTACAAGACAAACTCCAGTGCTTTATGCAGCGTTTCGTGAAAACCATGGCAGTATTTTCTCAGACAGTGGTGCCCTTCATGGACGTGCGAGGCCTGCGTTATGAAACTTGCGACTCATGAGAAGAGAGAGAAAACAGGAGGTGACGGTGGGGGTAAACCGGAGGAGGTGCTATAATTTGAAAAGGCAGTTGTTTATTGTTGAAGAGCATGTATTTATTTCATGACACCGCAAATTGTGGCTAAGGGCAGAGCCGGGTCTCGGTGGGTAATTACAGAGCTTGAGGCAGCGCCCCACCACAGCAGCGTCTCTTAAGAGCCTCTGCTTTCCCTTCACAGACTCTCTCACACACACACACACACACGCAGAGTCAACAAGGACTTGCCATCTATGTCCATTAGACATTCTTCACAGTGCACACACTTGCTGAGGAGACTCAAATCAGATAATGATGCTTCTACCAACCCGGTCTCATCCCAAGACGTCATATAACTGACGTTTTGGGACGTCTTTTGACCATACGTCAATATTCGCCTTTTTAGGGCCCCCTTAAACGTCGGTAGATGAGGTTATGGGATCCTAACTCTACCCCATACCTAAACCTAACCCTAAACCTAACCCGTCACCTAACTGACGTTAAAGGTAAAGCGTCAGTTGTATGACGGCCCGGGATCGCCATCTACCGACGTTTAAGGGGGCCCTAAAAAGGCGGATATTGACGTATGGTCAAAATACGTCCCAAAACGTCAGTTATATGACTTTTTAGGATGAGACTGTGTTACTTCTACTAGCATTGTCTTATATTATAGGTGAAGTATGCTAACAGTCAACGTTTGGATGCATTTGTCTGAATTTGTTTCTCATGGTCATATAAACATCAAAACAGTTTATATAAATGCTTGAAAGTTCACTGTAAAAATGAATATGATTTATCTAATCAATAAAATTGTGGCAACAGATTACAAGGAATATTATTAATTAAATTGAAAAAAAATATAATTGAGTAATACTTAATCAAAATATTCCTTAAAATATCAATCTTTATTTGATATTGGCAACATTGAAGACACCTGATGTTAACAAGCAGAATCACTGAAGGAGAAAACCGTTATTTTAAAACAACCAAAAACAAACACTGATCACCATAATGGTGACTTAAACATACTTTCTAAAAAAAGTTTTACTCATTTTCAATGGTTAACTTTTAATGAAATAATTTGATTAATTATTACTCAATTCTATTGTTAAATTTAATTAATAATATTGCTTGTAATCTGTTGCCACAATTTTTTTATTAGATAAAGCGCATTCATTTTTACAGTATACATAGCAGACAAACCTTCAGTAAGATTTTTAATAATACAATAAATGTGACTGTCATCTCTTATGCTCATCAAGGCTACATTTAGTTGATCATAAATACAGTAAAACAGTAATATTGTAAAATATGAAACCGTTTCTAACTTCATATATTTTATAATGTAATTTATTCCTATGAATGCAAAACTGAATTTTCAGCATAATTACTCCAGTTGTGTCACATGATCCTTCAGAAATATTTCTAATACGCTGATTTTCTGCTCAATAAATATTTCTGATTATTATCATTATTGAAAACAGTTGTGCTGCTTAAAGTTTTTGCAGATATTTTTCAGGATGTTTTATTTGAAATATCATTTTTGTCACTTTTGGTCAAGTAACTGCGCACCTGCTTAAATTTAAAAACAAAATTAATTTCTTTAGATTGTTAATTATTATTTTCTTAGTTAGTTGATCCATATGACTTTTAATTAGAGTAAAAAAAAATTGCCACTTAATGTTACAATTGCCATTTTATATTATGTTATATATATATATATATATATATATATATATATATGTATGTTTTAATAGCGAATCTATATCTCAATTTTACTAAAGTCACAGTTGGGACTTTGTAAACTTGTTTGCTCGATGTACTCGTTGTAACAAAATTAACTCGTTGTTAATTTTGTAAATTCTCACAAAGTTGATTAAGTGAGTACAGCTATAATCTACAGTATGAATATATATATAAATCAATATCTTATTCAGTTTGTGCTATTTTATAGTTTGTACGACTTTGCCATTATTATAAAATGTGGAAAAAAACAGTAATAATAAGGATTGATGGGTGTGTCCAAACTTTTGGCTGCCAGTGTGTCACATACAGTATGCCACCCATGATGAGTCACATATAATGTATATGTATATAGGTAGAAATAGCAATCTTGTTGATTTGAGGTGCTGATGTATATTTTTGGCTCTTTTTCTCTCTTCCAGTCAGTTGGCAAGATTTCTCTTTGATTCGCTATACCCCCCTCTTCCTCTCTTGGTCTACCCAGTGGGAAGGACCTGCATTCAAGCACTCACACCAACTTTGGCACAAAAACAACTAAATTGCTACTTTTCAATTGACAGCAAATATGTGAACAGAGGTTAGGTAATTAAGGAAATTGTTAAATATTTCCTCTTGATGGTAGGCCATTTTTTCCCCTGTGGGTGTTTTAAAATTTCTCTTGTTTGTTTCTAAATCTGTGCATGGAAGTTACGGTAATTGTTTCTGAGGTGCAGCCCACCTTGCGCACAGTTATGGATGTGATTTGCTAGAAATATGCCTGTGAATCTAAAACAGTCCTTCTGAGGTTTGTTAAAAACTGAAATACTCTATCAACAGAACAGGCTAATTTTGTCACAAACTTTACACTCATAAAGCTCACAGACATGTAAACATTTAAAGTATGCACAAATAAAAACAAGTAGCTGTCCGGTTTATCTACAGAGTGACCAGACGAAGTGTGGCAGAGGTGAAAATGCGTCTTGAGATATTTAAGACAATCCTTGCTGTGGTTTTAAAGAGAAGGATGTCTTGCTTTTTTGGGAGTGAGGTTTGTGGTCAGCTCACTGAAGAAACATCTACTATGTGGTTATGCAGCTTCTTTTAGTTCCTTGGAATCGTGACATATGGAGTTATTCAGGACACGAGATCTTCCTGTGGCTTCGTGTTACAAAGTTGGCCATAAAAAGTTGTGAAATGATAAAAGATTGTCAAACGATATAGCAACTTCTAATTTAATTTGTTATAAAACCCAGAATGAAGTTCAGATGAGTCTCCTTGACCTAAAAAGCAACATTACAAGCATAAACGTTATAGTCAAATAATTACAAATGCCATGGTTTATTTAGTAAATCATAAGTTATTTAAAAGAAAATGATCACACACGTGTATGTAAACCCTAAAAAAAAAAAAGGTTCAAAAGCTGCAGGGGTGGTACACATATTAAATATTAGAATCTATGAATGTATGTATAAAATTGAGTGCAAATATACTACAAAGCGAACAACTGCTAAAAAAAATTCTGCTGTAGAGCCATTGATGTGAAACACATTGAGATATAGATGGAGACATCTGTGGGAGGGATGTAGAAGTGATGGAGAGAGAGAGAGAGAGAGAGAGAGAGAGAGAGAGAGAGAGAGAGGGAGGGAGGAGAGGGACAGAGTGTATGTTCAACTTTCTCCTTCATTCATTTTCCTCCAGTCCGTGACTGACGTGACTTACGCGTGGCTGCCAGGTGAGTGAAATTTGATTTTTAACTCTTTGGTGCGTCTGCTTGGGCTGCTAATGATGTGATTGAATAGGTTTATTCTTCTTCTTTTAGTACATGCTTTATGTTATAGTGTGTTTTATTGATTGATTCATGAATTAAGTCCATGATTTCTGGCCACTTACCTGGATGAGGTTGAAATGTTATGTGCATCTGATATACATTGATATCGATTTGTATCTCTAATAATGTGTCTCCATAATGAAATTGAGAAATAATAGCTTATTATTCCTGTTTGCTGTTTGGATACTTATAAAATCATGTTGCTTCTTAGGCCTACAAGGTTACTGTTATCACACCTCTAATTGAAATTTCCATCCATCTAACCATCTAACACACCCAAAGCAACATGTACAAATCGGTTATTTCAACCTCACTAAACCTGAGCATGTCTGAGTCATAATTAACTCCAAAATAATAATAATAAAAAAATAAATAAAGAATAATATATAAAATATAATATTTGGGATATTAAAGGTGCGTCCCAATTCACTGCTAATATGCTATATGACGTTTTGTAATATAAATAGTGCGAGTGTTTGCTCACAGAAAATCAACAAAAGAAAAAGTGCACTTTAAATATCTTGAAGATGCACTTAATTAATTGAAAAAGCCAAGGTTGGAATGTTGGACGCTTCACGCATTCAGTTGACGCAGCTTTAGTTACGTAGCGGAGGGGGAGGGGCTATCAGACCTGATGTTGATTGACAAGAAAACCTTATAAAAATTCATACACTACACGGTGGAGTATATAGTTGCAGAACATTTCCAACTTCTGAAGTTGTGATTACGAGCTTGTCACATTAAGCTTTGTTGTCGGAAAGAACAGAAATCATGGAGAACATTATTGCCTATTTATTGGGAAAATGACAAGGAATTTCAGTCAATGGTTATTTATATATGTAAATATGCACTACTCTAACGACATGACAATGCGATGTAGCTGTTGAAGAAAAAACAAATATATAATTCCAGTAACAGCTGCAAAGGTTCTCCCATCCGCCATGTTTAAAGTTTGTGGCCTGCCCAACTTGTGAATTTGGGTGTTTAAATTATTCCCAAGATTCCCAGTGATAAATATGATTTGAGAGAGTGTAATGTTTTTTGGACTTGAAAACTTGTATTTACGATAATTCTGATTGCACGTGCATAGTGTTTAGTGCGTCATTTGGGATGCAACTTAAGATTTAAAAATGCGAAATAAAATGTATTTTAGTTTAGTTGAAAACAATGAAAAAAAATCAGATGGTCTTCAAATTGATTTGTCTTAAAACTCTTTATACAAAATATAATATGTTACATTTTTGTTTCGACGTTGAAGTGAAAGGTGGCCTAGCACACTAAGTCTAAAATTCATGCATTTTGTCGTTTTCGTCATTCGGTGGCTCTGTATTGTCAAAACGCCTCTCAAAATGCTTGCTAGTTGTTACGAACACACAAAAAAAAACACATGTATGAAAGTTTCAGAGGCAGTCATAATTAACTACAAAATAAAAAAAGAAAGAAATCAGAAATAATATTTACACACGGAGGCAGTGTGTAAATGTGATTGACACAATGTGAGGTCGTATTTATTTTTTAACGTGTGAGAATTTCAGACTCAAAAATTAAAAAAATTGCTTTTGCAAAACATGTTTAGACAAAGAATCATTTTACATGTAGTGGGTCACCTCATGGAGGCTGCCATATTGAGATCACGTGACCAGCCGATAGTTACAACTCAATTTATTTCTATCACTCACTATTACTGTTAATTTAATTTAGTAATTAATTTACTAACATGGACCCTTATTGTTTTCTATTCCAGAAGCCTCATCTGTGTGTAGTCATGATTCGGGCCATCTTTCCCTTGTGTGTTTTTACCTTCACACTCCTCTTTTTGAGGATGGATGCACGTCCTAAATCGCCTGTCCGGTCAAGGCGTGCTCCCGCTGCCAAAGTGCGACTGGCCGGTATCAACCACGGAGAAAATGAGGGACGAGTTGAAGTCCTGCACAACGGGACGTGGGGCACAGTTTGTGACGACGAGGTTGACATTAAACTCGCTAATGTGGTTTGCAGGGAACTGGGTTTCCAAAGTGGCATAACATGGGCACACAGTGCCAAGTATGGAGAGGGAGAGGGTGAGTGAATTTCTCTATTAAAATACATGTGGGTTATGAATCTCTTTTGACTCTAAAATTAAGATTTTGTCATCATTTACTCACCTTCATTGTTGTCCCAAACATATAAGATGTTTATCAGCCGCCATGCTCCAAATTTGAGTTTATGGGTGAACTATCCCATCATTTTAAACACTTGCTGTCTGAATAGCTGAGGTTTAAGAGTTTTAACTGTGGATTATGTGAAAGGCTTGAGTGCAATTGCATATGAAGGTGCATTGCTGTTTTAAATAGCTGTTTCACACTAGTGCAAGTGCACAGAGCTACTGTTCTTTACATCGCCCAAATCGCTCCCTGTAATTTCACTTTAAGGCAGCTATAAAGACAGCCACTAACCCAAAGCATGTATAACATTTAGTTGGCAGGACAACGTTGTCATTAAAACTAAAACAAACCCTTCAGACAGCTTCACCAGAGCTCTTTTGTAATGCTTTTGTTGGTGAAACTTCTCCCATATTAAAGAAGTATTGTGTAAATGAAGTCTGCAGACTTTTGCTGTATACTTGTGTACCTTTTCTTAAAAAAATATTTTATGACAATAAGTGAGCTATTGGTAGTGTCTCGCTTAAAAGTACAGTTAATCCAAAACTTGTCAGTATTTACTCTTCCTCATGTCGTTCCAAACATTTATGACTTTCTTTTGAAGACAAAATAAGTTTTAATAGTGATTGCTTTATTGATTTAAGACCGAATCTTTAAACTTAAAAAAAAAAAAAATGTGTCAAAAGAACCATACAGGTCTCACAGAAGTGGTCGGTGCAACTTGTATGTTGTATTTCAAGTCTTCCAATCAGATATTATGAACTTTCAAATATCAGGGTTTCCAGTGAATAACAACTTCAATTTTGATCTGTTTGTCACACAAAACGTATATGACTTCAGAAGTAATATATGAGTTGTATGGACTAATTTTGTCATATTTTTATTTTTCAAATTCACCTTTTGTGTTGAAACAAGAGCTATTCATGTTTGGAATTATTAAATTTTTAATTTGGGTGAGCTGTTCCTTTAAAGTGCCTATATTATTCCTACTTTTGTTTCTGGGGTCCCATATTATAGGTTTACATGCATCCATATTTTTCTCTTAATATACATTGCAGCATCACCTTTTGTCTCACAGTGTCTGAAATGGTTCGATGTTCAAGAGTCTGGTGTCTCTAAACCCCTCCTTTCCAAGAGATTAGATTGGCTCTGGCTCTGATTGGTCAGATGGCCCAGTCTGTTGTGATTGGTCTACAACTTACAGTGCATTTTGGAAACAAAACGTCCTTCACCATATAATGATACCAGTAGTGATGCCATCGACTTTACCATATCAATTTGAGTCCACATATTTTGGAAGGGCATGCAAAGTGGTTTGCTTTTGCAGTGCAGAAAACTTTTTTTTTTTGACATGTTGACAACACGAACCAAACTTTTCCAGGCCTCTGCTACAACTACCAATGCATTCTCATCCTAGGGCGTCACATAGTGACGCTTTTGACAATGCGTATACACATTCAATGCACACGGCACCCTTTAGCGCCAATATAACACGCTTCGATTATAAGTAGGTAGGTTTAGGTCTGGGGTAGGGTTAGGGTTATACCACTAGGAGGCGCCTTCTGGCACATACATATCTGCGTCTCATGTGGATGTATACGCATTGTCAAAAGCGTCACTATATGACGCCTTGGGATGAGTATACGTTGTTTGTGGCAGCCAATGAGGACCAACAGATGGCATTCTGCAAATGTGTTACAAACGTACAGTTCGTAGGTTCAAGTAGGAAGTAAGGTCCTGCTCACACCTGAGATTAAGATGCGTTTTGGTTGATCACAAGTGGATATAAACAGGGTCTAAAACATTTTGAGCTTATCCACTTCAACCACTTCCTGTGGTAGTCGAAAACGCATTCACTTTCATATAGTCTAAACGCTCATGTGGTTGAATGCGTTCGAACATCCACAAAAGACAGCCTTCTGACCTAATGCGTAAACATGGTAAGCACACTAGACAGATAGGATTGAAACTTTGTCGGATGAAGACCCAAGTTCGGTTTGAAGCCGAAAAATGTACCAAGCACAATGTTCTCTCACCATTTCTGATTTCTAACACACACTTGCTGCGTTCGGTGTGGGCTTGTGGCTATCTAATCAGAGCAGAAATGAAATTGGCTGCTCTCCATGTTTTTTTACGTCATCTCTTGTCACATTATTATATAAATTGCGCAAGCTTATTTTGTCCATTGGATTGAAAGATCTGAAAAAACCAACGCATTCTCATCCTAGGGCGTCATCTAACTGACACTTTTGACCATGCGTCTAAATCCGACGCACATGGCAACCTTTAGCGTCAGTTAGATGATGCGGGTAGGTTTAGGTCTGGGGTAGGGTTAGGGTTAGACCACTATGAGGCGCGTCTCATATTGAAGCTAAAGGGTGCCATGTGCGTCGGATGTTAGCGCATGGTCAAAAATGTCAGTTAGATGACGCCTTGGGATGAGAACGGGCTGAAAAAACATGTAAATTACCTGCCTTTAGACCATCCCCTCAAAGAAATCAGGACAGAAGTGATTGAAAGTGGAAAAAAAGACAGCAAGTGTAAACGGGAATGTGTCTCTCTCACCTACTGATGATCCGAACGATGAAAACAAATCTTAATACCAGGTGTAAACACGGCCTAAGACTGGAATTACTGACGACTTGTTTCAGGCAGTTCAGAAATGTTTGATCTTTGAAACTTTTCAAGACATTTTACATTCGCAACCAGCTATATTACACACTACATGAAAGGTGGAATCCAAAAAAAGCATAATAAGGTCACTTTAAGACCCATAAACTGATGTTTTATTCATCTAGTGCTTTTGTAACCTGTAACATCTGTCACAGGCCCCATTTGGATGGATAATGTGAGGTGTGAAGGAACAGAGAATACTCTGAAAGACTGCAAGTCGAACGGATGGGGTGTTCATGACTGCAAACACACTGAGGATCTCGGGGTGGTCTGTAGTCCAGAGAGAAGGCTGGATCAAGTGCATCCTGGAGTCACCAGAAGAGGGCACACCATCGCTCTCAGACCAAACGCAGTCACCTCCAACCGTTGGCAGGACATTTACTCCAGTTCAAGAACGCATGCACACCTCAGGCAAGGCAATGGACACTCCCAGGATCATACCGGATGGGATCAATTCTCCAGACAGCAGCTTCATAATCCGGTAAACAGAGAATGAAGTAGATCTGAAATGCTTCTGATTAACTCTAAACCGAATCCTGACCTTGACGTTTTAATCCATGAGTAATCTCATCTGCAATTTTTAGATTTAGTTGAAAATTAAAAAAAAAAAAAACATTTATTCATGTTCAAGTTGCTCCAAACTCATCTTACTTTCCATCCTCGTTGGAACGCAAAATAATACTTTTTAAAGGGGTCATAAACTGGCTTTTTAAATTTTATTATATTGTTTCTGAGGTGAACTTGACGTTCGCATGGTTTTTGCATTCAAAAACATCAAAATGAATAACTAATAAGCTATTTTCTACCCTAGCTTTGAGACCAGCTCAGAAACACATGGTTTTTATGGGCGTTTCGCACTGAAGACTTGTAGAAAACAGTTTTGCATATTACAATGAGTTTTTGAACTTACCTCGTCTTTGTACATGGGAAAAATTGTTTTGAAAACGTCCAATGTTGTAAAATGGCAACCGGAATGATTCACCCATACATGTTCGACCCAGAGTCCGCGTGTTGCACCATTCCTGTCAGATCCAATATAGACGACACAGCACTGTTTACTCTTAATCGGTCTGCAAATCCAGTCTTGTTTACAATCCTCAGTGAAATGAAGCGAACAGACGGACAATGTTTTACCTCATCAGCTGGAATGTCATTAAAAATAAAGTTTATCCATGCAGTCCTATTGGAATCCAGAGGAAGCTTATGCAGCGACATGTCTTCTTCCACAACCAGGCACTGCAAAAATGTTTTGTATTGCTCGGTAGCTCGACCTGGTTTGTCATCACGAGGTAGGCCTATATTATTAGCTATGCGTGTAATGCGCGAATCGGTGGGCGGGGCTAAACCGGCCGTGTTGAAGTAGGCGTTGATCTTCTTCTGTGGGGGTGGTGTTTTATCCTCTTTGGCGTTATAGTTCCCCACTTTTAAAAACAAGTCGTTTGCTGGGGCTGGTGTCAATAAAAGCTTATATTGGACTAACAAGGACATTTTCAGTTCTGAAACTTACAGAATATTCTTATAATATGACCTCTTAGATGTCAATTGAAAATCTGAAAATTTGATTCCTCAGTTCATCACCCCTTTAAAGAATATCCTACTTGGAATCTTGTGCACTTGTTGCGATTGTCCAATACTTTTATAGTACATTTCTGCCATTTTTATGCATGACATATGAAAGAGGTTTGGATGCATCAATATGAGGTAAACTATTGGGAAAACTTGGAGGTATGCTCATGAGAAAATGTCGTGTTTTCAATCTTCCTCTAGTCTGCCAGTAGGGTGAGGATTGAGGAAGTCCGTCTCAAGCCGGTCTTGATGGTCACAAAGAGGCGCACTCTTGTCACGGAGGGTGTGGTGGAAGTAAAGCACGCTGGGAGGTGGAGACAGGTGTGTGATAAAGGCTGGAGTTTGAATATCAGCAGAGTTGTGTGTGGGATGCTTGGCTTTCCTGACGCGGAGCAGCCCAACATGAACACCTACAAGTGAGTCTTGCACTTCTAATGAAAAACACAACATGTGCACTGGCTTTATTCTCTGAGGTTTTGGTCCTGAGATAATTAGTATTATATTAAAATCCAACATTTAGTGCTAATTCACTGTTATTGGATGATATTAGTTTTGTGAATTTCATTGTGTTAGGGTTTCCCAGACTTTTGACTAATAACATTAAATCTAGTCCAGACTGCAGCATATTCTGTCCAAAAACTGCCCACTTGGACAGGAAAAGACTGTCTGGTTCACATGTAGCAGAACTGTATCAGCCAGCAACAGTTTTATTTTTACATGCTGTTTAAAGTTAGGTTAATACAGGTACAATTTGGTTAAATATTGATGTTGAATTAAAAAAAAAATTAGGGTTTTGTTTTTGTTTTTGAACTTTTCTGAAATCTCTTATGCCTGGTTCAGATTACACGATTTTAGCCTGATTTTGGCATGATCCATTTGATGTTGGGTGTCGTGGGGATTCGTAAACGACAACAGGCGTTGGAACGCAAGATTCGATCGTATCATCTCGTATAGTTTGTCATAGTAGGCGACAACATACGCCGCGTCTGCGATGCCTCACGACATCACGATAAAAAGGCTAGCATGTTTAATTTTTTCAACGGTCGTCCACGACGGTTCCGTCACATGTATGAGGTTGACCAATAGAAGCACAGAAGCCTTTCCGTACACAACTTTAAAAAAAGTTGGTGCTAACGTTAAATGCTAACGTTACCGACGATGGTGCTAACGTTAAAACTAAAAGCAAAAATATAAAAGAAAACAATATTTTACCTCAAGTTCTCTTTGGAGGATTGACAGTCCATACTGTCCTCTTCGAGCAATCCAGGAACGTGTCCATTGTCGGGTTTTCTTTCTTTTTTTTTTTTTTTTTTTTAAATTTTTTTACATTTTTCTGAACACAGGACAGCTAATACAACACTTAGCGCTTCATCCATTGTTTGTTTACGTTCATTTCCAGAAGTCACTCGCTACTAGTTTATTCTTCTTGATGACATCATGTGCACCGTTAAAAACGCCATGCGATGATGACTGGTCAGGAAGCAACGTGTAGTCTGACATGTGTCTTGTCCACGACACGACAATATTTTAGGAGTCAAAATTGTGTAATCTGACACAGTGACTATCGTAACAGACAAAAAAAAAAGTGTAATCTGAACCAGGCATTATGCTCACCAAGGCTGCATTTATTTAATAAAACAATTCAATAAAAAAATTCAATAAAAAGAATAACATTGTGAAATATTATTAATTGTAACTACAATCCCTTGAATAACAGGTACCAGTCTTTCTATGTTTTTCATTTCTTAAAATACACAGAAATTTTTTCCCATTGTTTTGTTTGTTTTTTTGGATTTGCTTTGTTGGACCACACAGGATGATGTGATATTGCAAGTAGAAAAGGTTCATTTCTAAGCACAAAAAGATGTTTGTCTCTGCATGTAGTGTAAAGTGAAAGATTCACCTTCGCTGTTGGTTGGAATAGCCCGTCTGTTTCCCTTATCTCTGTTCCCCAGGCACCTTTCACAAACTTGAGCACTTAAGCAATGATTAAAAGATCTTTCAAACGTACTGATGCTATCTTAGACCCCAGTGCTAGTGAAATGAACGGTCGGTTCCGAACGCTTAGATTTAAGTAAGAAGTCTAATATTCCTGCTGATTGTTATTGGAAAAGGACATCAGTTTAAAGCCTTCAAAGTGTCTGTTGTTGGAGAAAGAGTTTCAAGTTTGTTTAATGATTTTATTGACATTGTCACCCTTGACTTTCTCCTGCCTCCTCACAGAGTGTTTCCAACCAAGCTGTACTTTCACAGTCTTGACTTTATTGATCAGTTATTTGTAAAGAGCAGATTACTGTTGGGAGTTTCTGGGTTATATTTCACCTTTAGCTCTTATTCTAAAAGGACATTTATACAGGTTGTCTATGTGAATAATGGGTTTATACACATGGATCTTGATTCCTACAGTCAGGATACAGGATGATATATTGATATGGAGCATAAATACTGAATCAGAGATAACCAGGTCCATTACGGATCTTTTTAGAAAACATTAATTTCTTGGAGCAGTTATGTGCTCATGTTTGTCTTTACCTACATATCTACCCTTCAACATACCTACCTTTTTAACAACATAAACTACTTATCCACCTATTTATTGTATATCCATCAATCCATCCATCCATCATTAGTTTACTCGCATTGGGTTAGACCTACCTACCTACATAGGCCTACCGTCACTTTCACAGTTTAGTTTGTCTTAGTTATTATAGACTTTTAGTTTGTTTTCATTAATTCTCAAGTTCCTTTGTTTGATTTTCCCGCCGCTCCTTTGTTACCATCGTCACCATCATTATGAGTTTCTGTTCAGCTGTGTTCTATTAATCATCTTGTTTGCGTCACTATTTAAATTGTTCCCTCGCGTTCATTCTCCATCTGGTCTGTTGATTATGTGTGATGCCACCTTCTGTTCACCTTTTGGATATTTGGATACTTCTTATCCTTTGGGGTGTGGACTGTTGGGGTTGTGAACCTAAGCTTACCCCTTGAGTCAGTCCTAGAGCTCCTCCTGTCCGATTTTAGGGATAAATCGGATCTATTGGACACATATTTATTAGGCGCGCCAAAAGAATGAAATGAAGAGACACGGTGTGATCACCATGGGAAAATCTCAGAGTAAAATTGGGAGCTGAGAAAAATATTATACACTGGTGTTTATGCCAGATGAGAAGTCTATTTATGTATCATCTTTTTACTCTTTTGATTCCTTTTATAACTGTATCATCTTTATATCTCTAATTCCTTTTATAACCGGTTTAATTTCCCTTGCTTTTATTTTGATTCCTTTCTGTGTAAAGCACTTTGAATAATGACATGCTATATAGCCTAAATAAACTTGCCTTGTCTTCATCTGTCTCCCTGCAACCACTTGTGACAGTCAGCCTATAATTCACCTACTCGCCCACCTATCTTTTCACCTTCCAATCCCCTCGCCTACCTACTTTTTTAACCAACTTTACTTCTCCATATATCCACCAATCAACTTGCTGTACTTGCCCATCTAAAATATCTATCTACCTTCCTAATCCTATATATTTTCTTCCCCTGCTACCTGCTTACTTGGATAACCTATCATTTACCTAATTGCCTACATATACCTATTTTTTTTTACCTTCCTTTGTACTTTACCTTCCTACCTACGTATTTACTTGCATTTATAAACCTATCAACATTATCCATCTGCCTGCCTACATATTTTCGTCTCCTTTTTAGATTAGTTACCTACTTTTACCTACGAGTTACCTACTATCTTTTTACCATCCAGTACTTAGTCAACTACCTATCTTTAACTATACCTACCTGCCTACTTAGGCAACTGCCTACTTACCTATCTATGTACCTACCTTTCTACCTATTTTTACACTCCTACCAAACTGCCTACCTACCTTTTTACCTACCTACGTAAATACGTATCCTCCTATCTACCTTACTACTTACACTCACCTAAAGAATTGGGAACACCATACTAATACTGTGTTTGACCCCCTTTCGCCTTCAGAACTGCCTTAATTCTATGTGGCATTGATTCAACAAGGTGCTGAAAGCATTCTTTACAAATGTTGGCCTGTATAAATAGGATAGTGTGGCGAGCAGGACGAGGCCGTGAGCGGTGCGAGGCCAGTGGCATTGAGTTGTAATGAGTGACACCTGTGAGACGCACTGGTCTCGCATCTCTCACGGAGGAGCGGAAACATAAACGAGGAGTGACGACAGTGCAGAGAGAGAGGAACAGGTCTGATTTTATGTTGTGTTTTGTTTCTGTGGCCAGCAGTCGTCCGTAAGGGGCTGCTGACTTTACTTTCATTTTGTATTTATTTATTTTATTATTAAAGTCTTGGATGTTCCCCGGTTCCCGCCTCCTTCTTCCCATAACAACGAACGGCGTTACAGATAGCATCTTGCAGTTGATGGAGATTTCTGGGATGCACATCCAGGCAACGAAGCTCCTGTTCCACCACATCCCAAATATGCTCTATTTGGTTGAGATCTGGTAATTGTGGGGGCCATTTTAGTGCAGTGAACTCATTGTCATGTTCAAGAAACCAATTTGAAATGATTCGAGCTTTGTGACATGGTGCATTATCCTGCTGGAAGTAGCCATCAGAGGATGGGTACATTGGCCATAAAGGGATGGACATGGTCAGAAACAATGCTCAGGTAGGCCATGGCATTTAAACGATGTCCAAATTGGCACTAAGGGGCCAAAAGTGTGCCAAGAAAACATCCCCCACACCATTACACCACCACCACCAGCCTGCACAGCGGTAACAAGGCATGATGGATCCATGTTCTCATTCTGTTTATGCCAAATTCTGACTCTAGACCAGGCAACATTTTTCCAGTCTTCAACTGTCCAATTTTGATGAGCTCCTATTTGTATTGGAGATGAGTGGTACCCGGTGGGGTCTTCTGCTGTTGTAACCCATCTGCCTCAAGGTTGTGCGTGTTGTGGCTTCACAAATGCTTTGCTGTATACTTCGGTTGTAACGAGTGGTTACTTCAGTCAAAGTTGCTCTTCTATCAGCTTGAATCAGCCGGACCATTCTCCTCTGACCTCTAGCATCAACAAGGCATTTTCGCCCACAGGACTGCCGCATACTGGATGTTTTTTCCCTTTTCACACCAGTCTTTGTAAACCCTAGAAATGGTTGTGTGTGAAAATCCTTATGAATTATAACAGCACTATCATTGTAGAACATACCATTTCTAGCCTTTTCAATTAAATACAAATTAGGGATGGGGCCGATCCGATCCAGTATCGGTATCGGGACCGATACCAGCGTAATACACGTATCGGATTTTTCCGATCCAACCTGCGGAGAAATCCGATATTTATGATCCATGTCTGCGCTTTAACGTTGGCTGCTGAAATGACTGCAAAAGGGATTCCCCGGGGGTCTAGTCTGCTAGCTGGCTGCAAACTGTGGAATGGAGATCCTGAACGGAGGTGCAGCTCAATCATAGACTGTAAAAAATAGGGCTCAATGAGACACACAGACGCCCACTCAGGAAATCCATTCCGCAGTTTGCAGCCAGCTAGCAGGATAGGATTGAGCTACCAACATGTTCGCTGTGTGGAAATACTTCACACTGGAAACACCGCAGCAGAGCAAGACCGCAAAATGCAATGTTTGCAAAGCCGTATTAATTAAACTATTTGTCTGTGATGCATGTTTGCAATTCGCAGTCCAGAAGAGAAAGAGAGAGCTCTCTCACGCGGTCCCACAGCACGAACAACACGACAGCCCTGCTTAATGAGTGACGACAGAGGAAACGTAGCCTGGTTATATCTATGATATTAGTCTGATTTCCAAAGATTAAAGAATATATTGAGGTAAAAAACCATTAAAAACAATAGCCGCATTCTGTCTAGCCAACTTTCTTCCCATCGCGGCGGTGCACTGTCATTTCTCCTTAATACTAAAACTTTAAGACAGAATCAGCACGATCTGTGATTGTTGTAAAATGCAGGCTCTGCTGTTGCTAAATTGCGGGACACTTTTAATAATAAAGAGAGCTATTAAAAGCACAAAATTTGCGCAAGAAATGCTGTTCCCAGTGCTGCGCGCGCTCCGAAACAGACCGCAACAAGACAAGCAAATTATAATCTGGGCTTCATATGCGCGTCTAAACGATCAAATGTAGCCTGCACAAGAAAAATGTCAAACCGAACGGCTTGGAGATTAACACTTAAACCGTTTATGTCTAAAATGAACGTAGTTATGGAAGTAGTTGGGAGAAACTATGGTGCATCAGTAGACTATGAAATCTGAACTCGTTCTTAAAGGGGCAGCAGTATAAATGTGACGATTGCGACATTACTGAGAGTCAAACAACAAAAGGCAAAGAGAAAATCACTCACAGCTCTTGAATGAATTACTTATGCTCTAATAAGCATAAATATATCTATGGTAAGTTTTGCAGTGCTATTTTACTTAGACCATACCTGAATAATGTTAGTAGACCTTCCTGAAATTAAAGCACTGTGTAGGCCTGTATAATGTGTATCTTTGTTTAATCTATTGTTCAATATATATACTGACATACATACGTACATATCATCCTTGCCTGTAGAGAGGAGTTTATTTCAGCATCATATAAAATCAACAATAATGATAAATAATATTAAAGCAAACACAGCTCTGGTATCGGAAAAGTATCGGTATCGGCCGATATCCAAAGTCGGGTATCGGGATCGGATCGGAAGTGAAAAAATGTGGATCGGTGCATCCCTAATACAAATGATCACATCAATTAAAAAAAAACCTTCTAAAGAACAATTGTATGCAGGCACACACAGACATCAAGAATTAACTTATGAATCTCAGCAATGGTGACAAACAGATCACCCAAGCTCATTATTTATTCATGCAGCAATGCATGATGGGAGCCATGAATGAGATTTGATTGGTGGCAGCCAGAATGCACTGCAACATGCTTTATAAGTTTAAACATTGTTGAGATTCACAGGCTGATTCTTGATGTCTGTGTTTGCCTACATATTTTTTTTTTATTTTATTTTAGAAGTTCCTTTGTTTACTTTTTATTGATTTGATCATTTTGATTTCATTGAAAAGGCTAAAAAAGCTATTTTCTACAATGGTAGTACTGCTACAATCCATAAGGTAAACTTAATTCACAAATTTCGTTCTAAATGATTGTGTTTAAAACACAACCAATACCATCAGATCACCTGTTCTATTTGATCATCTGGCTGTTATAACTCAAGTACAGCAGCCAAACATAATCTAAAGTTAATAATGTGAGGGTCAGGAGCCCAACTAAACCAAAACACTGATCACCATAATGGTGACCTAATATTATTTTTTCTTCTCCTTCAGTGATTCTGCTTGTTAACACCAGGTGTCTTCAATAATGCTCAATCTTCACTAAATTATTTACTTAATTATCTCATTAACTTTAACACTGTTTCAGTGTTCATTTAACACTCTGCTCAGAGTTGAATTGGGTTGCTTAAAATGACTTAATTCCATGATGTTGAAGTTACATGAACAAATTATGTTTGTTTAACGTAACCCAGTTATGTGGAACCTGTGGACATAAAAAAAGTTATTTAAAGCCAAGATATCAGAACCTGTTGACATTAAGTTAATTAAAGCCAACATGTCATTTTTTTGAGTGTACCTCCCTTTTTATTTTCTTCCCCTCCTTCCTACCTACCAACCACCCTTCTTATTTGTCTGTTGCACACGCACATTTTTATTTCATGACCATGCTCATTCTTTCAGCATGGTCATGAAATAAAAACGTGCTTGTTTGATAATTCATAATTTGGTTTGAAATAGGTTTCCTAACAGTTACCACTTTTTGTTCTTCTCACTTCATTTTCATTGTTGCCTTATTTTGCTCTTCTTATAGAATCCTGTAGTGGTTCAGAGGCATTTTGTTCTTGTTTTTTTGAGTTACCACACTCGCAGCACAAATATTTTATTCCCATCGTGTGAATAGACTTTGGCCGTGCTGGCATGCCATCCCATGTGCTCATTATAAAAAGCAGCACCTTAATCTTATGGGTCTGCGGCCTCCAAGTTTTTTTAGGTTTATGCTGGGGCGTTATAAGTGTTGTACGTGCTTTCTGCTGAGAATTCTTCTAAGGTCTGTCTGCTGCTGCTTTACAAAATGCCCCAATAAATGTGCTTGAGCGTTGAGGAATTTGAAACGTTTTATGCTCTAAAAAAATCTCACCTAGCAGATAAGTTCACTGACAGGTTTTTATCTTTTTTTTTAAGGCTTTGTACCTTTTTTTTCCCTGAGAATCCTAATCTTGAGGTCACAGGAACACCTAAGCAAGCTTTTGTTTATGCATGACTCAAAGACATGCCGCAAACAGCGACTTGAAGATGCTGTTTGAACTTAAATTAGAGCTTATAAAGCTAGCTGTGGCTTTCGTGGCTTAAGTCCTAGAAAATCTCCATTTGGCTCTTCCTCGTCTGTGAGTGTGCCCAGTACCTGACCTCACCATGTATTACGTGCATTTTGTTAAGTCTCCAAAGAGCACCAGACTTGGCAGATGTACTGAAGAGCACTCCCTCACGTTCCCACTCAGCGTCTCAGAGATCGCGAGCCACCCCACCCTGACACTGCTTCTTCTGGATCCTCAGCTAAAGATGCTGTAATTAAATGTTGGGTCCCTCAGAAGATTTCCACGTTTTTGGCGAGTAAGGGAAAGGCAGATTACAATTATAGCTGCGCCCCAGAGGCTGCTGTGTCAGCAGGACACAATCTGTCACCGAGGAAACTGCAACACTTAAACCACAATAAGGATCAAATATCTTTAGACGAGCATCTCAAGAAATGAAATACAATGTTTTAATGGTTTGGATTCTGTGCTTTCAGTCTAAAGCAGTGCCCCAGTCAGACTGTGTTCAGAAAGAAAAATCACCTTCTATATTTATGGAGTTTGTACTGTAATATTTGTCTCAGTGTCAATTAATTTCAGGATTTAAACTTATTTTAAACTAATTGTCAGTGCATTGAGAATCACCTTTGAGGGTCAAGCACAGCGGTGTTGTGGTGTGAGAGACTTTTCACTATTTTCAATATTCATATGTTGTATTTTATCACATACATTGCACAGGATGAGGCACAATTATTTTTCTTCTAATCAAAGGCGATGGCCAAATGTATGACCTGCACTTTGGAAATAATTGCTAGTTTTCATGTTTTACACAAGTTTTACACTTTTTATATATATAAAAGTGGATTTTTAAGAACAATCAACCCTGGGGACATAAAAGTGGCTGGTGTTATAGAAACCTTTTCATGAAAACATGCGTCCATGTATTCCCAGACAGCAAACTGACATTGAATCAACATGGAAACAACGTCTCTCATGACATTGAAACAACGTTGATTTGCTCATCGAATTAACGTTGAACCAACGTCAGACGCGGCATTCTTCAAAGCTAAATGAAATCGAAAATTAGTTTGCTTTCATAACGTTGAAACAACGCGTTGATTTCATGTTGATTTTCCGTTAGTTTTGAAAGAATGACGCGTCTGACGTTGGTTCAACGTTAATTCGATGAGCAAAACAATGTCAGATCAACGTTGTTTCGATGTCATATTTCCACGTTGATTCAATGTCAGTTTGCTATCTGGGTTGTTTTATATCATGACTGTAGAGATTGGTCTTTAATTATTTGAGTGCCCTATTGCTTAAATAAATGCTTAAACAGCATTTCTAATATGGAGAGAGAGAGAGAGAGAGAGAGAGAGAGAGAGAGAGAGAGAGAGAGAGAGAGTTTTGTGTGTATGTGTATAGACTAATGCTTAAAACAGTGGCATGATTGTTGTCTCCAAACAGACCAGTTCTCTCTATCATTAAGTTTTCTTGGTTCAGCAGTAAACCAAGGGTGGAACTCTTGGGCTAATTACATGAGCAGGTGGGTATTTCAGTGCCAGCCACTGTAAGACTGAATATGTATATTAGTTATTGTAAAGTGTCTCTTCATGTTCAGAGAACTACATCTTATAGCCTATATAAAAGCACAACGTATCATATAAATAATATGAAATTGTTTATGTGAATTCCAGCTGTAAATGATCATTTTTGAGATTTACGAGTTACTAGAATGTTACTCTGCTACAGAATGTCATGTGGTAGAAACATCCAGAATATTTGATGAGGTCATTAAACTGGAGATTCCACACAGCAGTTGACATGTTTCTTTTCTGTTGACTGATATTATCTCTCTAGTTTTATTCGTTAAGACGCTTCTGTCAGGAAAACGAGTTTATTAAATCTGTATTGAATTTACATATTTTGAAAGTCCGCATTAAAGTAGATATTTGATAAACTATTTTGTGTGTGTAGTCAGAAAAACAGATTCAGCTAAATCAGAGTGAAATACTTTGGGTTTTGCCAGCACAAATCTTTAATAGCTACCACATTTAGTTGGACAGACGGTGTATGATGACAGTGATTATATAATGTGTCACTGTGATGACAGGTGCATTAGAGGGCAGGTGTTCATTAGTGGATCTCTCTCTCTCTCTCTCTCTCTCTCTCTCTCTCTCTCTCTCTCTCTCTCTCTCTCTCTCTCTTGCTCTCTCGAGTTTGTCTCAGTTTGTTTTTTGGGAAGTCTTACTGTGCCCATTCCGGGATACCAACACACCAGTGGAAATATCTGTTTATAGAATGTACATATTTCAAAGCCAGTTTAGTGGTAGATTAAGTTAAAACATATGTTCTTTGATGTCTGTTTCTGTGGGCCATACATTTTATTATTATAACAGCAATGTAAACAGATGAATCTTTATTTGAAAGTGATTTGAATAAAGACACATTGGTAATGAACCGGTCAAGACTTGGAATAGGCCTATGTGAGGTTTTACTCACTAAAACGGTCTCTTAACGGCAAAATCTCATGTGGTTTATGGCTTTCTGTACATTTATTGTGCCTTATTTCCAGTGATGTTTTATATTATTAAAGGAGTAGTTCACTTTAAAAAAAAAAAAACAACAACAACAACAACAAAAAAACTTTTGCTGATAATTTACTCACCCCCATGTCATCCAAGATGTCCATATCATTCTTTCTTAAGTCGAAAATAAATTAAGGTTTTTGATGAAAACATTCCAGCATTTTTCTCCATATAATGGACTTTAATGGTAACCAAACGGTTCAAGGTCCAAAAGACAACGATTCCAGACGAGGGTCTTATCAAGCGAAACGATTGCTCATTTAATAAATAAATAACAAAGTTTAAGTTTTATAAGCTCAAATGGTTCTTTTCGACTGAAGAAAGAAAGACATGGACATCTCGGATGACATGGGGGTGAGTAAATTATCAGCAAACGTTTTTTGAAAAGTGAACTACACCTTTAATAATATGTTCATATTATTAACAGCATCATGAATTGCATCACTTGTCAGATTTTTTTTCAACATTTCTTTTTCCATTTACAGAAAAATATGGGATACAAAGGTCAAGGATTCAACAACAAGGTGAATTCAGTTTACTCTTCTTTGCCGAATATCATATGCACACTAAAGTGTATTTATTTACATCTGAACAATGTTGTCTCCTAGATTGAGTCAGATGACCAAGAAGAAGGGATTCTGGGTTGAGAAAGTACATTGTCTGGGTACAGAGCCCAGCCTAGTGGATTGTCATGCCCAGCTGTCAATCCCGCGAAGCCCCGTCCCCTGTAAGAACGGTCGCCATGCTGTGGCCCGCTGTGTCCCAGGACCGCAATTTGCTCGTATGTCCTCTGGCAGACCCCAGGCACCTCACCCTGTGCAGGTAACCCTTGAAACATTTAGACTTTTCAGACTGCCAGCATTTTTTTTTTTTTTTTTGCATATCCAGATTTTATCTAGATCTTGACAGGAAAATAAACCCACATGAAATCTGAATTTTTCAATCCTTATTCAAACAACATTTGGAGGTGGTTTGAAATGTGATTTCAATCAGAGTTTTACAGAATGCGTCTCAGTCTGGACACTCAAATCGGATTTCAAATTGTTTCCCTTGTTGCACAAGAAAACTCAGCAATGGTAGAGACTAGTATATATTGTGATTCAAGTCTGCACCACAACTCGACAGGGCACTTATTTGAAGAGTGAGATGATGCACCTCCATGTTTTCCAGCATCCGTTTTGAAAGCCTATGTCGTTACCAAAGCATCCTATGCAGATAGGTTGGTAATGTCTGGACAAAGACATCTTATTTGATCACTTAAAATGAATAGTGCGGACAGTCTGCCTAAAAAGATGCATGCAGTCTGAACATACCCTTTGTTATTTATTTTAGATTAATTGACTGGCTGTTATTGACCAGCTATTTGATGTTTAGTGTATAATATTAAATAGTTTTAAAATGAAAAATGTATATGTTTTTATCTTTGTATAATCAATAAAAAATATATGTTTTTAATGTTTGTATCAGAATAACCAATTTGTCCACACTCATCATCATTACATTTGAATGGTTATACTGAATACAAACTCAAAAACAACAACAAAAAAATAATACTAATATCTAATTTGACCCTCATTATGCTGTTGTTATTATTATTATTAACAAAATATATTAAGGTTTCCACTAAAATATTAAGCAGCAAAACTGTTTTCGATGTTGATAATAAGAAATTGTATTTGAGAAAAAAAGCAGCATATTAGAATGATTTCTGAAGGATCATGTGACATGTTTTAAAAACGTACAGTTGCAATGTACCATTTCGTCATGGGTTGTAAACAGATATTTAGGGTTGGAGCTCTTAAAATTAACCATTAAAAAAAAAAAAAAAAAAAAACACACACATTTGTTGCCCACTAATCTGAAGCTTTGGGAAGGCAGTCCCACTGGTGGTCCTCAAACGTCAAATGTGGTTATAATAACCGTGGTACTTTGGGATTGAGGTGGTAAAATATGATTTCCTGAAAGTAACCTTGTTAATCTGTTTTCTCCTCTCATAGCTGTCAGTGCGCCTGAAGTCAGGGCCACGTCTGGGAGAAGGCAGAGTGGAGGTTCTGCGCGAGGGGAAGTGGGGAACTGTGGTTGACCACCGGTGGGACCGTATCTCAGCCAGCGTGGTGTGCAGAGAGCTGGGCTTCGGCTCTGCCAAAGAGGCTCTTTCCGGAGCATACATGGGTCAAGGTGAGAAAGCTTAAAAAAATAGTTGGCCCAAAAAACACCCCACGATTTGTTATTATTTACTCACCCTCATTCTGATCCCAGTTGGAACTACTTGAGGGTATAAGTAAATGACAGATTTTTCATTTTTGGATGAACTATTCCTTTTTACTCTGCCAATACGGTGTTTTTGGGAAGAAGGTGATTCATAACTACAAACATGGTTATTATACTGAGTGTGGCACATGATTCCAACAAAGTCTGAGTCTGAGCTTAATTGGAAAGCTCTGCTTATCTGTGGGATACGCCTGTCTGCAGCTGAATATAAAAGCGGTCTATGACGTGACATGATGTCTTATGCAAAATCACACTCGATGTACTGTATTCTTTAAGCCAAGGAACTTTCCCTGAACTTTCCCTGCCTCAGATCCACACTGCATGTGAGTTTATTTAAGCTGACTGAGACTGTATTCCGAGCGGCATCTTCTCTCTTTGGCAGAGCAATTATCTCATCCGGTCAGAGTGAAGCCATGACAGTAGCAATTTGTTGAAGACTTCCAGATATCACACTGATTAAAAACACAGCCACTAACGTTGTGTAGATTTTTATTTTATTTTATTTTTTTTAAAGGAAGTGAAATGACGTTTGACTCATAATGCTGTTTTATCAGGTGCTACCATTCAAAGAGCTAAAATGAGGAAATGTTGATTTATGGATTATGATAATTTTAGGGGGTCTGTTACTTTAAAATATAAGGTGTTATGCACCAGTAGTGACTCATATGAAAGTGCAGACTTGAAATGAACCTGTCTAAGGTTGACTACTTTCATCTAATGAAAATAATCTAATCAAGGTTTTAATTTAACACTCCCTGAGTGCCAAATTCTGTAAGTACAAATAGGCAGGCTATGAATTTTTTTTTTTTTTTACATATGTTTGTACAACAAATGTGGCAACTTTAAAATTAAATTCAAAGCAACCAGTTAAGTACCTGTTAAGTGGTACCACTTTAGGCTTATTTTTACACATGGATGGAATATTTCTTGCAGCACCCTTACAAAAAATAAGTATACTTCAAGTTCATTTTATTAAGTATATTTAAGTAAAGTTCAAGTACATTTTAAGTATATTTTATGTAGTAAGTATACCAATGTCAATGTACTAGAAGTATTATTGTAAGTGTACTGTTTCATTTCTACTTGGGACTAAATTGGCCCACTTTTTAGAGTATAAACTATACTTTTAAGTAGTAAATGTTGAGTACACATAGTTTACAACTACGTTTTTCGTTTGTGAACTTATAATACTGATAGTTTAAATACTTGTAACACACTTTTTAGTTTATGAAAGTAAACTTTGAGGTATACTCTCAGTAAACTACTGTAGTTTAGTATACTGCAAGTGTAATTAAAGTGCAAGTTTACTTATAGTTGACTATTTATATATTATTTTTTGGCACTGAATGAGTATACTACTATGTTCCTATTCGTATTCATTTTTTTACTTGAAATTTACTTGATGTTTTTAACCATACTTTAAGAAGATCTGAAGGACATTTCTATGCACGCTACCACTGGAATACACAAAAATCCACATACTCCGAATTAAGAACATGTTTTATTTTGTTAAAAATATTGATTTATAATGTAAGAGACAGTATATACTGTACGAACAAAGTATTAGGCTACTCAATCATAAGAGTAAACACAACTACAAGCCAATACTTAGAAAACTTAAATTATACTTTTGTGTATTTCTTGATCAAAAGATTGAGTAAAAGTAGAGGCCAAATATCAAATTCTATAACGCACAAAGAAAAACAGGTAAATCTCATTGTCATTGAGACAAAAATACAAAAAAAATATATATGTAAATTATGGTTTAATGTTGGTTAATAAATATTTTTGGTTAAACTTTCATAATCACCCTTCATCGGCAGGTGTGGCATAAAAAGAAGCTATTTTAGAAAGTGACCACACTTGCTGATTTTTGAATTCACCCATTCGGATGTAAGACTACTTTGGATCAAAGCTTATGATTTCTGTCCATCTATAACAAGGTCCAGGTCTTTAGGTATTTAGATCTCATGTATAATTTGCCCAGTGCAGCCGAGGCCACAAAAACATATAGTGAGTGAAAAGAGACACAAATTAGTGTGTCAATGACAGAACAGAGCTGGACTGTTTGGGACAGGCAGTAAAAATAGGAAATCTGTTGAGATGGGCTACATGTACCAGACTGTGGTTACCACATTTAGAAATGATCCTGAATAATGGTGTTGGTACAGTGGTTATTGCACTGCCAGATTTTCCAGACATTTAATATAACACAAAGGGATAGTGCACCCCAAAATGAAAATTCTGTCATCATTTACATCATTTTGGGGTGAACTAGCCTATCCCTTTAATGTGCTTAGTGGTGGAAACAAGTTTGAAAATTCAATGTCATTGTTGCTGCATTGTGGAGCACATTCTTACTGTGGATTTTTTTTTGGTTTGTTTTTGTTGTTCAAAAATAGTTTTTTTTTTTTTTTGCTTGAGTTAGCATGAACATGTATGAGGCGTTCTCTAAGTCTGACCTCCCAGTATGAAGTAAGTAAGTGTTTCTGAAGTCCCTCGATGACTTCAAGCTATAAGATTAGTTTGAATGCAGTATTAGCTGGTTTTACTTCAGTCAGACACTATAGACAAGGAATTTAAAGTCACGTTCGCCGGTTCATCTCTTGCTTTACTGGCAAAACGTACAGTATAAGGTGAGAATATATTTTAGTATGCAGTACACACTGAGTTTTTCCTCTGGCTTTGAAGAGATATTTCTTATATAGCAATTTAATCTGCTCTTAAAATAGGGATTATAGACATTCCATGAAAGGAAAACACCATTAATGCGGAAAATATTTTGTTTTATTTTAGGGAGAAGAAAATGTCCATTTTCTGTAAACCACACTCTAGTGAAACTATTCACAGAACCACTCCCTTTCCTTCAGCCACTTCTGAAATACTTGCTTATTTACTTGCTATTTTGTGCATATACGGTTTTATATTTATGCTAAGATATATATTTAATATATAATTCATTTCAGCAAGGTAGCATTCAATTTATTAAAAGTAACCATAAACCCAATCACAGTAGGCCTATAATGTTCATACATTATTTATTTTTTTTAAATGTCCACATAAATATTTTGTTTTTTCAGCACTAGTAATAACAACAATAAATGTATAATAATAACAATAAGAGTAATAATAACAATAAATGTATTTTGAGCACTAATATGATTTCTGAAAGATCATGTGACACTGAAGACTGGTGTAATGATGCTGGAAATTAATCTTTCCATCAGATGCATAAATTAAAATATATATATATATAATACAATATTACTGTTTATTATTATTATTATTATTATTATTATTATTTATTAAACAAATGCAGCCAGTAAGAATTAGAGGCTTACTTCAAAAACATTAATAACAATAGTAACCCCAAATTTTTATGATATTTTTATCTATATTTATATAGTAGCACATGCCACAAAGATAAAGTTTTTATTGGGCCATTTGAGTCCAAATTATGATGTCATCGAACAAGAGAACAATAATTAGACATCTCTTTCGTTTCTTCTTTTTTTTTTCTCTAGTCGATCAATGGGTTTTTCAATGACTCTTAACTTTTACTTTTGGTCTCCACTCTTTGCTTAAATCCATGATTATATATAATAGTCTCTGGGTGGGAACATTTCCATATTAATCCTCATGGTTTTAGCCAATCTCTAGCAATTAGCTTCAGAAGCGAGGCCAAATCGGATGCTGTGTTTGCTTTTGTGCTCTATCATTTTTGCTTCGAAACTAAACAGCTGGTCATTATTTCATTGCTCTGTTAGAAATCGGTCTTTTTTGATCAGTGCGATCACCAAACTTAGCCGGGAGCAGCGCAATAGCACATAATCACTGTTTTTCCACAGCAGTTTATACAGCTCTCTACTTCATTTACCCTGATTTTCCCCAGCATGCATTTCTGAGATGGGGGAAAAAAATGATATAAATACTCTTACACTAATGTTGCTCGGGTTTATTTATGCTGCGGATTTCACATCCTTGTGAGATTCATATCTGGAGTTTTAGCACACTGCTCACGTTGGACTCCGATGTTTTGACGTCATCTGATGCTTTTTATCTCCATAGAACCTCAAGAATGTGATGATAATGATTTCACATGAACAAATCCACTCCTCTGTATCTGATCAGACTCATGTGTGGCCGTCTGGTGTGCGAGGAGTTTTTCTTTAACACCACACATCTTTTAGAATTTAGAATGTCCCGTCCCCGTTTTGGGGAAAGATACTCCCTAAAAAAGTATCTAATTGCGTTACTTGGTTACTTTTGCATCATCTTTTCTCATCTTTCTCATTTCAAAAGTGAAAAGCCTCAGGTTGAAGGAAATGTAATTTCATGTCTGTACAGGCTCGGCTCAAACAAACCGCTCAGCTGTGCTGCCATTCTGGATTGCAGGAGAAAGTTGGACACTTACCTCAACCATTAAAATAATAATAAATGAAACACAAATTATGTTTATCAAAAATAATTTTTACTTATTAGTGTTAGTATTGAATCATCGAAGGTCAGCAGCAGAGACATTGAGATAAATTGAGATTAAATATATATAACGTACCCTATATTTTTGTTATTAACATTTCATTATTGCAGGTTGGCAGAGTTGGCATTGGGACAGGAGAGGTGTGTGTTTATAAATTGGAAAACAAAGTAACATGCGTAATAAGTAACTCAGATATTTTATTGTAAATTTAAAAGTAATGTGTTACTTTACTAGTTATTGAGGGAATGCGCGTGACGTCACCGTCGGCCGGAGTGCCTGCAGTTATTCACAGTGAGAGGCAAAAAGACTGAGCGGCTGTATTTGTTTACAGTGTGAATGCAGCGAAAAACAAACACAACACTTATAAAGTGGGAAAGCGTTTTGCGATTGACTGTACAACTAGATTTGACAAAAAATCTGAGGTATATTTTTACAGACTGCAATAGAAAGAGGAGCAAATGGATCAGATGGAGAAACAACTGGACTCCAGTCAGCGAAAGGTGGATTTGCAGTTGTCATTTTGTGTCCATACCAATATATTTTGTATTGTTATATATAATAACAAGTCACCAATTAAATATTTATCATTGCATATTCTGCATTATTGGATGTTTTTTAATAAACACTGACCAAAAAAAATAAATAAATCTATAAAGTTTTAGGGCTGGACAATATGATGATCTACAGGGGTTGGACAAAAAAACTGAAACACCTGGTTTTACTACACAATAATTTGTTAGAATGGTGAGGGCCTCATTTTGCATCCAAATACAGCACCAATTGACAGATAGAAGTCCTTCACAGTGACCAGAGGGATTATGAGCCGTTCCTCTTCCAGAACAGTGTCCAGGTCACTATATGATGCTGGTGGACTCGCTCCTCCAAAACACCTCAATAATATTCAGATCTGGTGACTGTGCAGACCATGGGAGATGTTCAACGTCACTTTCATCTTCATCAAACCCTTCTGTCACAAGTCTTGCTGTGTGTGTTGGTCAGTGTTGTGCAAGTTACTTCCAAACTGTAATACATTAGGTATTACTTGTTACTGTTATTTAAAAGTAATTCATTACCTTACAATATTACTGTCTCAGAATTGTAATGAGTTACATTACTCATGTATTACTTTTGAGTTACTTTCACCAAAATAACTAAGTAGAACTTAACTTTTGGGCTGTAACGATATGCAATATGAAAGCGAAATCGCGATTCGCCACACGACTCAGATCCACGAACCTACAGAATCGCGACACACCTCTTCCAACTCCAGCGTTATTCTCCTTACCGTCCTGCCTTATCTTTAAATTAGGCTATTAGTATTATTTGAAGTTAACATTATAAAATAGGCAACGTAGACCTACACCACAAAACTAGTTGAGGATAAATTATTTAAAATTGGGGAAGTCCAGCATTATGGACATGACATTTGCAGTCAAAACTTGAAATAAAAATTCTCAGAAAATACATTGAAACGTATATAGGCTACTTCCTTAAAGGACTCCAGACATTAGACAAATATCAGTCTATGTTTTATTTTTAATATTAGGGAAAAGACAAACATTCACGCGTGACAAAAAAAAATAGGAGGCAAAATATATTTTTTGTCATTCTGTTAATTACACTGCGCACATCGGATGAGGAAGGGCTGGCTCTCCAGTCTCCATGGAACTCAAAATATTCATTTTATTTTAGTTTTCTTGTTCGCATTTATGAGGAAAAAACAATGTTACAGACGCGACCGCTCTGAACAGGCACTAAAAGACTGCTTTAAAACTTTCACATAGTCTGTTGCGTTTAAGAAGTAAAAGCAGACAATACACTGTAATACAACTGTAATACAAGCCTCACTGAACATGTAACGAGTAAAATATTACTGAAAATTGATTAGTAATGCCTTACACTACTGCGTTACATCAAAAAGTAATATGTTACTGTAATGTATTACTTTTGTAATGCGTTACTCCCAACACTGGTGTTGGTGCATGATCATGCTGATACACGGTTTGAGCATCAGGTGCTCATGATCCTCCAGAAGGGTTTGGTAGTCCTCGGCAGTGTCGTGTCCATCAAATACAATCAGGATTGTCATGATATTGGAGCTCAAACCATCACTGATCCACCCGTGACTCACTCTGAAGATTGGCCGCCAGGCATATAGATGTGAAACCTCCAACATTGGCCAGTGTTTCAGTTTCATTGTCCAACCCCTGTATATAGGCTATATATAACACTATAAGTGATCACCCAGATTTAGACCTATCTATATTGTATTTATATAAAGCGTTCACAGGCAAATTTTCTTTATGTTTAGGTCTATATTGCTTTTATTTCCCCAGTGTCAAAATCAGGCAAACATAAATGTAAGGCAACACGATTCCTGGCTGCATGTCAATATCCATGGATCACTGGATCTTTAGTAAGTTGTAAGGAACACTATATTGAGTCCATGATAAAATTGTTCGTTTTAGTCGCATTTTCGCAGTTTCCTCTATTAAATCCAGTCACGCAGCAGATCTTTTGCCACTCAGTCAGGCTGAGGGGGGTTGTTCCGGCAGGAAAGTGACAACAATTCATTCCCTCTATTTGAAAGTAATCTGATTACATAATCAGATTACTCGCATTACTTGTAATGCATTACCCCCAACACTGCTCATAAGAAGGAATCCATTTACGACATGGTTTTCGGTAATAATTAATCGATATTATTCTTACATGGGCTGGATGAGTTATGACGATGCAAAGCTTATTTATCTGCCATGTTTATAACAATGAATAGTTTGAGAAAGTGACAAATGGCAGCAGTTGGTCAGTCATTTTTTTAAGGCAATTTCTGGAAATGGTCGGTTAGAAAGTGTCTAGTTTTCTCTGTGGCAGAAAGAACTCAAACAGACTTGGTGTTTGTTATTTTGTTTTATATTTGAGACTTTTAACTAGCGATTCCCCAGTGACATTTACTGTTTGTTTGTTCTACAGGGACGGGGCCAATCCACATGAACTCTGTGCAGTGCACTGGCACAGAGCGCTCTATTTTGGATTGTTTTTTCCAAGAAGTCCCTCCCTGGACATTCAAACACACCCAGGATGCTTCTGTCAAGTGCTACGTTCCTAAGACAGGCGTTGACACCACGGTGAGCAAAAAACGATCACAGGTTACTTTGATATTTTTCAGATAGCTCATAACAGTCATGTTATCTGCACGGTTAGTCCCTCGAAATATTTGGACACTTAAAGTGTAGCTTTGTAGATTTTCAACCCGCTTTGTATTGTTACAATGTCGGTTGATAGTATACATACAGTATGTAAATGAATAATGATGACTTCTCCATGTTACCTGGAGAGAGTAATTCACGTTTATTTGCTATTAGCAAAAGGACTTTTTACAGAGCCAGAGCTTTTGTGAAAACTACAGATTATTCTTCTGGATTATTTGCATACCTGGCCATAGACAGTCTTCAACATATGGTTAACAAATTAACAAAACCAAAACTACTCTTTATTGTATTGTCTTACATTATGCCGCATTATGGTAAAAAATAGCTTTATTACCTGTACGAGACAGCGTTTTGGCTTGATGGGTTGGGCGTTCTTTCATTTTTTTCCCCCTCCTTTCATGCTCATCAAGTTTGAAATGTTGACTACAAACATTGAGGCTTTACAAATTTTCCGTTGTGTCGTTCTCTCCATATTTACGATTCTTTGCAGCCTAAAATTAGCCACGGTCTACAAGACGCTGGATCTTTCACTGGAAACTGAATATAACTCACTCCTACTAAATGTTTACTCTTTGAATTCTTGCATCCAGGAGCAATACAAGTCAAGTGACTAAAAGATTGCTAAAATGTATTTCCTACTAAAGTAAAGTGGTATTTGACTCTCAGAAGCAAATTCATAGCACATTGGTGGGAGTGGCCTTGGTCGCCAACATGCCCAGTGCATTATGGATGTTAAAAGTTTCCTTTGCTATACGGCAAAAGTGAAGACAACAGCACTTTAATTTATCTATTTTCTATAGTCAGTAAGAACTAATAATAATAATAATAATAATAATAAAAATCACCTTTCTGCTGCATAGGCAACACATTTTTATTTAAAGCTGATTTTGCCAGTGGTGAAGCACCCTTTTTAGCCACAGTTAAAATGTTTTTGCGTTATATAATCCACAAATATACATTATTTAAAATGTCTTTGCATTTAGTGCATTAAATGACATTTACTTTAAACAAATATACAGATTTTGCTATTTTATATTATGTATTATATGTTAGTTATTCATTCCTGTATCTCAAACAGTAGAGCATGGCGCTGGCAACTCTAAGGTCATGGGTTCGTCTCCCAGGGAATACACAAACTGATAAATAGATATGCTTTTAATGAAAGTTTCTCCCAAATGCTACATGTAAATATGTACATTTAAATGCATTATGGCATTTATTTTAAATATACACTCTCAACCCACTAAATATTACCTAGGAAAGTTAAGTTAGTTCTGAGAAAAGTTTGTTTGCAAAAGTGTTTGTATATTATTTGAGGCCACTGTATGTAGGTTTCACTCCTGTGAGCATGTTTGTGTTTCAGGTGCGGTTGGCAGGCGGCAGGGATTCGGCTGAGGGTCGTGTGGAGGTGCTCATGGAGGTGGGGGGCAGGAAGCGTTGGGGGACGATTTGCAGTGAAAACTGGGGAATAAATGAAGCTATGGTGGTGTGCAGGCAACTGGGCTTTGGTTTCGCCGCACGTGCCCATCAGGTGAGGCTGCTGAAGAATGTTGTGTTTTCCAGGAATCGCTCTTAATATGTTGATTTGGTTGCGTCAGTCTGTGTGCATTTGAGAGCTTCCTGTGCATGTTTAGGGGTTGGGATACTTCTGGGAAACTTCTGTATAAGTGTTATTTATTATAAGGGTTATTTATATTCATTTTCAGCATTCACTTCATTAAAAATCTGAAGTGTAATTGAAATCATGTAATCTTTCTTCCCCCAAAGAATCTGCATTAAATACATTCAGGATTAGTGTGTGTTTTCTGCATAATTTATACTATATTTTGGTGGAGAATTGGACAATTAATGCACTTTTTTCTTGCAAAAAATTGAAGAAGGGTAAAATTTCTGGTAATAAGGAATAATGACTAAGTTCTGGATCCATAAATAAGTAGCTTAACATCATCATGTAGATTTTAAGTTAATTAATATAGGTGTGTGTGTATCCTAAGTCTTGTTCATTCTTTCATTTTCTTTTGTTTGTCTTGTTGGCTTCACCTTGTTACTCCACTTAACTAGTAAATGCTGCATACATACAGAATAATCATATTAATTAAGTACAAATGAAGAGTTCAGATGCAAAAGCCTCTAAATGCCATTTGAAATTTTCTTCTTTAATGATGATTTTTATCAAACTTGTATATTTAAGTTCAGTAATTTCACTTAAATGGCAATGATAGTTACCTATTAATTGTTATTTAAGTGAAATTACTGAACCTAAATATACAAGTTTGATAAAAATCATCATTAAAGAAGAAAATTTCAAATGGCATTTAGAGGGTTTTGCATCTGAACTCTTCAAATCATAATTAGGTATAAATAAGTACTGTAGGAAGTACTGAATTAAAATAGTTAAGATTATTTATATCTTGTGAAACTAGAGGGCATATCATCTTCCCAAAAGTATTTCATGTCAACTACCTACCTATACTTAATGACTTCCATATGCAGACAAATAAGAATAGGCCTTTCTGTGCGTAGGACACATATTATTGGCAAGGAGACCCTTCGGCAGAAGTAGTGATATTGAGTGGGACTCACTGTGTGGGAACAGAAATGTCCATCCAGCAGTGCCGTCGGAATAATCACGTCCACTGCCCTCGAGGAGGCGGGGCTAAAGCAGCAGGTGTCACCTGTTCTGAAAGTAAGTGATTGGAATGACACAATCTGATGCATATTATAATTTTATCTGCACTGAATGATCCCAATGAGTGAATCAACATCTTGTTTTAGCGGCACCTGACCTGGTTTTGGATGCACAGCTCGTGCAGGAGAGCGCTTACCTGGAAGACAGGCCTCTGCACCTGCTCACCTGTGCTCATGAGGAGAACTGTCTGTCCTCCTCTGCCAGCCGTATGCAGTGGCCCTACGGACACCGCCGGCTTCTGCGTTTCTCCTCTCGTATCATGAACTTGGGCAGAGCCGACTTCCGTCCACGCTCCTCAAGAGAGTCCTGGACCTGGCACCAGTGCCACAGGTGAGGGTTTCCTTCTTTCTTCTGTTTTAATGTCTAGACAGAATGAAACAGAAGCCTGAGAGCTGCTGGGAAAACATAGTTTGGTCATCTTGTTTTATAAAAAGCTCCCCTTGCTGAGAATACAGTGTGATGCATAAAGGAAACTGGACCCCAAGACCACGAAACATTTGCACAGATGTGCAACATCTATTTTTTTTATTTTCTTATTAGTTATTTTTTCTTTTCTGTCTATCTGTTATTTTTATATTGTTTTTGTTGCATATTCTTTTAAACAGTTAAAGGGTAATTCCACCGGTGGAGACATGACTATGTCTAATTTGGGTCCTACTTGGCCGATAAAAGGCAGAAAATGACTTTTTTTAGTGCTTGTGGATTGTATTGCCAATGGATTGGAGTGATTCTATATGGGCTTCAGACAATCGCCACATTACTCTGACGTGTAATTTTACACGTGAAATGCAGCCAAACCTTGGAGCGTTTTGTCTTCGGCGTCTTCATTAAAGGGTAACTAAACCCCTGGTCAGAGCCTGACTCCACCCACTAGCAATATTTGAAAAATGCTGAAAAAATGGGCAGACCCCAGCGGGGCTAGGGGGCGTGCACCTGAGACCCGCCGTGAGTGACAGTTGCTGTCAGACTCTAAAATAGAGCGAGACTAGTCTGGAGTGACTCAATAGCTGCCTTTGCAACAGAGCGGCCATTTGAAGTCGAGGACTTTTCTCCCTCACCTTCACCTTCACCTGAAGTGGATGAGGGTGAATTGTATGTACACAGGGCCAAATCCATTCGAGCTGCTGGCTCAAACTGCGGTCTTAACTCCCGCATCGCGACCGGCATCTGATGAGTTATGTCGTCGAGTTGATCTCAATAGCGCACGCTATTGATATTATGCCGCTATGTGAAAAAATCCAGCAAAATGCACCGGCTCGTTTGTCGACCCTAGAGGATTAACTTTATCCTAACTAGGGTTGTAACGGTATACCGGTATGACGGTTTATCGCGATATTGACATGTACGATTATCATATCGTGCACATTTGCTTATCCGCGGTAAAAAAAAAACTAAAAAAAAAAACAGAATTCACCTGCACTGCCGCATGCAACTTCTTTCAGCTTGACTGCTTACTCCATATCCGTACAGCGCTCAAAATGTCCGAGACAGAGGCTGCGAATCTCTATCTCCCGCCAAAAAAAAAAAATAAAATCTGCAGTATGGGAATATTTTGTAACTTATATCCGAAAAACGATCGTGATGTTGTCTTGAAGATGGATATCCAGTTTGCAAGATATGTGGACGAAGAGTGGCTGCAAAAGGAGTAAACACGTCGAACATGTTCTCCCATATTTAGGAACACCATCCCTCCTTGAAGATAAAGGTTATTCATAACTTTTATAACTTAAGGCCATATTATTTCTGTCATGCTGAGGGAATCCCGGTCTGTCAAAAAGACGCACACATGCGTCTTTTTGCGTTACAAACAGATGCCACGTAAAATGTGCGATTTAAAAAGATAGATGGATAAATAAAGCAAAATATAGCTATGCAGTAGCCTAAATCAAATCGCGATGTGCGTGTCTGTGAATATACAACGCAAAAAGACTGGTGTGCAAGCCCCTTCAGCGTGTCTCTGAATGAGCAGCGCCGTTTCGTCTAGTAGATCTAGTAGCCTACACACTCAAGTACGCATGACGCTCATGGTTTTTAAAGCTGTCTCAGCCACTACGAAAACGTGAACACATGAACATATCTAGACAGAGAACACTTAATTTGCACTTTATAATTATTTTTTTTAAAGAATAATCATCAAATACACTGACTGAAACTCATAGGTGTTCAGTAGGTGTTAACGCGGGGTTAAATGTAACACGGACCGTTTACACAGTTCGTCAGGATCAAGCAGGCTGTCTTTCCGCTATTTTTCTCTTGCTGCCAGAAGACGGTCTCCCGCGAATTCGCGGAAAGTTTTGATTATATTTCGTGAAGATACTGGACAAAGAGTGTTTTGACACCATGAAAGTAATTTTTTTCATCATAGGTTTTTTTCGGTTTCTGAGTTGGGTGTATACGTTTCCAAATCTAACTTTATATTGCCTTAATCACCGTCTTGTTGGCTCAAACATAGCACCGTTTTGAAACATGTCAGCAATTCCTAGCGACTGTTAGCTAGGTTTAAAATATTACATACAATATTAAAATATACATTTAACTTTGTTAGACGTTCACAAACAATGTTGGGATTTAAAATGTTTAAAATTTAGTGTTCTATGAATGATAACTTGTTTATTTATTAAAAATATGGCCTGTTATTAATGCAATAAACCCTTTAAATTTTTATTTTAAGCTAATTTGTATTATCATTACTGTTATTATTAATAATAATAATAATTGTACATCATGCAGCTGCCACACACAAATCTAATTTAATTGCAATTACAATATTTATAATTTTTATTTATTATTATTTATTGCAAAGCTATGCAGCCCTTTTCTATGTCTCTATCCATGATATTGATCCATAATGGAAGGATGATTGGATGAGGGATATGTATGGATATCTGTCTATACAGATGCACAAACAATGTCAAACTATACAAATAAAATAGTACTGAATTATGTGTGTTACACACAAGTGTTACAACTAACCCCTCTCTCTGTTACAATTAGTTGTAACTAGGGTTGTAACGGTATACCGGTATGACGGTTTATCGCGATATTGACATGTACGATTATCATATCGTGCACATTTGCTTATCCGCGGTAAAAAAAAAACTAAAAAAAAAAACAGAATTCACCTGCACTGCCGCATGCAACTTCTTTCAGCTTGACTGCTTACTCCATATCCGTACAGCGCTCAAAATGTCCGAGACAGAGGCTGCGAATCTCTATCTCCCGCCAAAAAAAAAAAATAAAATCTGCAGTATGGGAATATTTTGTAACTTATATCCGAAAAACGATCGTGATGTTGTCCTTGAAGATGGATATCCAGTTTGCAAGATATGTGGACGAAGAGTGGCTGCAAAAGGAGTAAACACGTCGAACATGTTCTCCCATATTTAGGAACACCATCCCTCCTTGAAGATAAAGGTTATTCATAACTTTTATAACTTAAGGCCATATTATTTCTGTCATGCTGAGGGAATCCCGGTCTGTCAAAAAGACGCACACATGCGTCTTTTTGCGTTACAAAACAGATGCCACGTAAAATGTGCGATTTAAAAAGATAGATGGATAAATAAAGCAAAATATAGCTATGCAGTAGCCTAAATCAAATCGCGATGTGCGTGTCTGTGAATATACAACGCAAAAAGACTGGTGTGCAAGCCCCTTCAGCGTGTCTCTGAATGAGCAGCGCCGTTTCGTCTAGTAGATCTAGTAGCCTACACACTCAAGTACGCATGACGCTCATGGTTTTTAAAGCTGTCTCAGCCACTACGAAAACGTGAACACATGAACATATCTAGACAGAGAACACTTAATTTGCACTTTATAATTATTTTTTTTAAAGAATAATCATCAAATACACTGACTGAAACTCATAGGTGTTCAGTAGGTGTTAACGCGGGGTTAAATGTAACACGGACCGTTTACACAGTTCGTCAGGATCAAGCAGGCTGTCTTTCCGCTATTTTTCTCTTGCTGCCAGAAGACGGTCTCCCGCGAATTCGCGGAAAGTTTTGATTATATTTCGTGAAGATACTGGACAAAGAGTGTTTTGACACCATGAAAGTAATTTTTTTCATCATAGGTTTTTTTCGGTTTCTGAGTTGGGTGTATACGTTTCCAAATCTAACTTTATATTGCCTTAATCACCGTCTTGTTGGCTCAAACATAGCACCGTTTTGAAACATGTCAGCAATTCCTAGCGACTGTTAGCTAGGTTTAAAATATTACATACAATATTAAAATATACATTTAACTTTGTTAGACGTTCACAAACAATGTTGGGATTTAAAATGTTTAAAATTTAGTGTTCTATGAATGATAACTTGTTTATTTATTAAAAATATGGCCTGTTATTAATGCAATAAACCCTTTAAATTTTTATTTTAAGCTAATTTGTATTATCATTACTGTTATTATTAATAATAATAATAATTGTACATCATGCAGCTGCCACACACAAATCTAATTTAATTGCAATTACAATATTTATAATTTTATTTATTATTATTTATTGCAAAGCTATGCAGCCCTTTTCTATGTCTCTATCCATGATATTGATCCATAATGGAAGGATGATTGGATGAGGGATATGTATGGATATCTGTCTATACAGATGCACAAACAATGTCAAACTATACAAATAAAATAGTACTGAATTATGTGTGTTACACACAAGTGTTACAACTAACCCCTCTCTCTGTTACAATTAGTTGTAACATTTGCACTTCTGTCACTTTCAGTCCAACTGTACGAAAATGGTAGGTCCTAGAAAAAAACTTTAAGTGTTTATTTGTAGCAGAGATGTGCATGTTGCTTGTGTAAAAAAAAGTATTAATCTAACCTAATTATTTTTTAATTAATTGAGCCAAAAGCAAAAAGCGTTAGGTTGTGCCCCGCTCTCCCCTACAACCTGGGAAAAAAAAGTTTGGTTTAGCCTATGATTAAAATATATTACTATTGTGTATAGTTTTTTTGTCCATGTTTTAATTTATTAAACTTCTCTTGTGTAGACAAACTAAAGTTGTTACATTTTATCTGATTGCATTCTCAAAAATACATTTTGTATTCAATCACAGAATCCAGATCAGTTATTTCAGACAACCCAGAATTTCTGAGGAAATAAATATACAATTCATAAGACTCTATTGAAAAAACCTTTGTTACAATAAACCATGTTCAACCAAAAACAATATCTGTTTTTATTCATTTAAGGGCCATTGTAGCTGATGCTGATTATAATAATGATAGTTTTAATATCATATACCGTGAAACCGTGATATTTTCTGAGACGATTATCATACCGTGAAAATCTCATACCGTTGCAACCCTAGTTGTAACATTTGCACTTCTGTCACTTTCAGTCCAACTGTACGAAAATGGTAGGTCCTAGAAAAAAACTTTAAGTGTTTATTTGTAGCAGAGATGTGCATGTTGCTTGTGTAAAAAAAAGTATTAATCTAACCTAATTATTTTTTAATTAATTGAGCCAAAAGCAAAAAGCGTTAGGTTGTGCCCCGCTCTCCCCTACAACCTGGGAAAAAAAAGTTTGGTTTAGCCTATGATTAAAATATATTACTATTGTGTATAGTTTTTTTGTCCATGTTTTAATTTATTAAACTTCTCTTGTGTAGACAAACTAAAGTTGTTACATTTTATCTGATTGCATTCTCAAAAATACATTTTGTATTCAATCACAGAATCCAGATCAGTTATTTCAGACAACCCAGAATTTCTGAGGAAATAAATATACAATTCATAAGACTCTATTGAAAAAACCTTTGTTACAATAAACCATGTTCAACCAAAAACAATATCTGTTTTTATTCATTTAAGGGCCATTGTAGCTGATGCTGATTATAATAATGATAGTTTTAATATCATATACCGTGAAACCGTGATATTTTCTGAGACGATTATCATACCGTGAAAATCTCATACCGTTGCAACCCTAATCCTAACCATAAATTGTGATTAAAATATCCATGATCACTCACATCAAGACGCCGCTGCGGTGGAGGAGTCCATGCAGGACGAGCAGTGTTTGGCACTGCGTGTGGAGAAGCCCATGTCCACCTCTATTCCGTTACTATCCTGATCACTGTACTAAACACTGATAAATCTATGCTAACTTGAAGCTATCCTAACTGTACTATGCTACTAGCTACACAAAATAATCTAAATTATCTATATAATGCTATGCTAAATAGATGCAACAATACTCTATCCTGGTCGTTTTCAAAAATAATCTAAATAACTATATAAATGCTATGCTAACTAGATGCTATTATATGCTATAGTATCCTGATCGTTTTCAATATTCATAAATCCAACTCCTGACTCGCTACAGTAGTTTTGACGGAACCAGATGCTTTTATACCAGGGGCTGCCAAGGGCGTGGTGAGCTCGCACCAAGGGTGTGACAGAGTGCGTCTGAGAGTTCGCTACGTCAGCAAGTACCCCTACTGCAGGAGCTTTCCGTTTAACCTGAAGAGGGCAGCACTCAGACGTTTTTACACCATATATTTGAAAATCAAAACACTTTATACTCAATTGTCAAAAAATGTACTCGAATCAATGAACAGCATTTATGAAGCTCCATTCTTACAGATCATTAACTAAAAAAAGTTGTTTTGGTGTTTAGTTACCCTTTAATCCCCTCGCTATCAGACATTCCGGGAGTCTCCTGTATATTGATAACGGCTCCCTGATGCCCGCAAATTAGTAAACATCTCCCTTTACCCAGAGCGAGTGAGCAAGAGCGCGCATGCGAGACAGATCAGACTGTGCTCCAAACCATATAGTGCGCGCACGAGGGAGAGGGAGAGAGCGAGAGACTTTGGGTCAAAGCTGTCAACATTGAACATTGATAATAAGGGAGATTTCCCGGATTCCATCCCCCAAATAAGGCATTTTTATTTTATTTTACATTATTCTTACCCTCAAAATTTAAAAATAAAGCGCTAACCATTAAAAGTCTAAAGAGTTTATTACTAGCCTACATACAGGGGTTGGACAAAAAAACTGAAACACCTGGTTTTACTACACAATAATTTGTTAGAATGGTGAGGGCCTCATTTTGCATCCAAATACAGCACCAATTGACAGATAGAAGTCCTTCACAGTGACCAGAGGGATTATGAGCCGTTCCTCTTCCAGAACAGTGTCCAGGTCACTATATGATGCTGGTGGACTCGCTCCTCCAAAACACCTCAATAATATTCAGATCTGGTGACTGTGGATGTTCAACGTCACTTTCATCTTCATCAAACCCTTCTGTCACAAGTCTTGCTGTGTGTGTTGGTGCATGATCATGCTGATACACGGTTTGAGCATCAGGTGCTCATGATCCTCCAGAAGGGTTTGGTAGTCCTCGGCAGTGTCGTGTCCATCAAATACAATCAGGATTGTCATGATATTGGAGCTCAAACCATCACTGATCCACCCGTGCTTCACTCTGAAGATTGGCCGCCAGGCATATAGATGTGAAACCTCCAACATTGGCCAGTGTTCCAGTTTCATTGTCCAACCCCTGTATGTGTGATGTATTCGCATGGCTGTGTACACCTTTGTTTTTTTGTGACAGCGTGGGCGGTGTTGCGTCTGAGGATGAACGACTTCAAACCGAATCTGTCTGAGCTTGTACATCTCACACAGTCAGACCGTAAAAATACGAGATATTTTACGGGAAAATACTGAAAGGGGAAGACAGCGGGAAAAAAGCTAAAATATGTGAGGAACCCGGAAAAAAAAACGGGAGAGTTGACAGCTATGCTTCGCGTGTGTGCGCCTCATGACACAGAGACTCAGACACTGAAATTTTCGTTCATATTTGGTCTGGTTATTACCGTTTACGTTGGAACCGGTTCCCTATTGGCACCGTGTTTCGGTACCCCACCCTATCTATAGGCGCTTTTCCACTGCATAGTACGGTACGGTTCGGTACGTCTCACTTGTGGTGCTTTTCCACTGCATGGTACGGTACAGTACGGTTCGCTTCAGGTCGCTTTAAATGGTACCTGGTCTGTTGAGGTTCCAAGCGTACCGTACCGGTACTAAAATGTGACGTGAAACACTGCAGATCACTGATTGGTCAGACAGAATCGTCACTACCAGCGTCACTACCAGCGTCATTGGATTTGCGACACGAGACACGAGACACTTTTTTAGCAGTATTTTTGTTTTGCTGCCATCAGCCTCATTTTAAACACATTTTTCCGTCTAGCAGTTAAAAACAACCACATACCGAGAATCAGGAACACCATCCCCTCGATAGTCTCCATTGTTCCTGTGTTGTGGGTTTGAAAATGTGGCGCTTTTAAGATGATGTCATGGCAGTAGAGGCGCGCGCAAATAACGATCAGTCCCACACACTTTGAAGGGGTACTACTGCAGTGGAAACGAAAAGCGATCCGAACTGTTCCGCGCCGAGTCGAAGCGTACTGAGCCGAACCGTACCGTACTATGCAGTGGAAAAGCGCCATATAATGCATCCGTCTGCGTATTCAGTACCTTTGTCCATATTTTCAAAAAGTTTCTGCCGGTGAAATCAGACACACTGGCACTGATCTGTGATAGGTCTGTTAGTGCATTAGGTCCAACCCCCTATGGGTGGGTTTGAAAGGGTGAACTAGTGCTTGTAGTCTTTACAGAAGTCCCCTCCCTTACACTTCCTCCTACATTGGCGTAAAATGACGATATTTTGCATCATTGTAGGAGGAAGTAAAAAAAAGCAAATAGCGGATTTCTCTCGTCTCAGGGGAAAATGAGAAAGTGTTGAACGACCATTCATAGTATGACTGGATTTCTAACAATGGAAATCTTAATGCAAATGGGTGGAGTGTCCGTTTAAATTGATTTTTATATGCATTTTATATTTCATCCTGATCATGACTATAACATTTCAACAGCGGTGTGTAACACAGTCACTTCTACTAGCCACTTTGGTGCGTTGAATTTCATATATTATATATATATTTTTAACTGTAGTCTTTTAAATAGGTATCTGAAATAAGAAACCAAGTACAATGTAGTGTTTTCAAAAATATAGATTTATACATATCGATACTGAAATATCTGAAATGCTTCCAATACTCATTTTCCACATAAAAGATACATGATACCAGCTGCGGTTGGTAAATTCAATTTTAAATGAAATTTGTTTTCCTTACTCTTTTTCATGGCAATGTAAAGTCTTATAAGTGCAGCATATATTCATCCAGACATGTGGTGTAGTCAAACACAGTTTTTGGTGTACATTCCCAGTACATTGATTATATCATGGTAGTCTTCTGCATCCTCCACACCTGGGACAATAAATACTAAAATAATGCTGACAGCACATTAAACGAAATAATGTAGGAATAACCCTCACGTATGACAATCTTTTATTCTAGAAGAGTATTTGTGGGTACATTTCATTTCAGTTGAGTTCACACAGTTATTTCAATGTGCAATGAACATACACTCCTGTTTATAAAACCGGTCAAGGGTGGTCAGAAAGCTTGCCATCATCTTTCAGATTAATTAGTTGCTTTGAGCACCTCCACTCCCTTTACATGTGTTCTGAAAATAATTGCAAACCCATTCTGTGGGAACAAGGCACTCTGTTGTGGAGGAGTTGTGGGCTTTGCGTGTTCGCAGGCCAAGCCTGTTTTATTAATCTTTTAAAAACACCAGAGAAGTTGGCATTTGAAAGCAGTCTATTCAGACGAGCTGAATAAACAACTCCGCAACCGTAACTCTGTCAGCATAACAACAACTTCCTGTAAAGGGTGTTACCGTAGCAGCCAACACCTTCATGGAGCAGTGAGGTCATTAGACAGTGGTCCATAGTGAACCTTTGTTCTGCCCATGTTCACGAGCCAGCATGAAATATAAGTCAACTACATTTTTACATATTCTGGAATAGAGTCTGGGAAAATTCCCGCCATTTTTTCTAGGGTGTTGTGGGTAAGCGATATCAAAGTCTTTTTCAAGGAAAGTCTGTTCACTCTGCGCCAATATTTGCAACGCCTATTCCAGAGCGGAAGCAAATTTTCAGATTTCGATTTAAGATTACCATGAAAACCCCCCCAAACAATTATGTATTAACTTATATAGCCTACATAGCCTACGATTCAATTAACACAGTCTCATCCCAAGACGTAATTTAATTGACGCCTTGGGACGTCTTTTGACCATACGTCAACAGCCGCCGTTTTAGGGTACCCTTTAATGTCGGTTACATGACGATCCTGGGACGTCATACAACTGACGCTTTACCTTTAACGTCAATTAGGTGACGGGGTAGGTTTAGGTCTGGGGTAGGGTTAGGATCCGATAACGTCATCTAACCGACGTTAAAGGGTACTCTAAAACGGCGGATGTTGATGTATGGTCAAAAGACGTCCCAAGACGTCGGTTATATGACGTCTTGGGATGAGACTGCGCTGATTCATTAGGTCAATCATCATACAATCTACATACATGTTGTACAAAGTTTATTAGATCCATTTTGTACAGTGTGATTTGTAATGATCTTATATGATTGACGAAATCGTACAGTCAATACAAGAAGTTTAAAGTTTACAGGATTCCTCCCGCAACCTCTCCTGGGATTTCTAACGGTTCGATTCTCTCATTTCTGCATTCGATGCATTCTCAGTATCGTCCGCGAACAATTTGCATGATTTCAATGATCTTTTATGTGGTTAGCATGAGCAGTGAAGGTATGTACAGTATGGGCAATGGTAATAGAGATTCTTGCCTTGGCAATCACTTATTATACAATGCTGCTTGTACTTACATTATTTTTTAAATTTTTTTCAGGCATTATCACAGCATTGAAGTGTTCACACATTATGATCTCCTCACACTCAACGGAAGCAGAGTGGCTGAAGGACACAAAGCCAGTTTCTGTCTAGAAGACACCTTCTGTCCTGAGGGTAAAAGAGTAGTTACATTAAAGCGGATACTAATTGGTTTACGAGAGCAAACAAAACAGTTTTTGTGTTTATCTCCAGGACTTCACAAACGCTTTTCATGTTACAATTATGGAGATCAAGGCATTTCAGTGGGTTGCTGGGACACGTACCGCCACGACATCGACTGCCAGTGGATAGACATCACCGACGTGAGACCTGGAGACTACATCATGCAGGTGAAATGATTCAGAACATCTGAACGGTGGAAGAGGGCAGTCACGCGCAACACATTTTTCACTATTCTTTCAAGAGTAGATTCTCTTTTCAGGATGCAGTTTTTCTACTTTTTCCTCTGTCATTAACTTTGGAAACATGTTAATCATCCCAAATCACTGTGGGCACTTCCGCAGCTGAGCTTCACACGCATAACCAGCCAATCAAAGAGCAGCTTTAGGGGCCAATCAAGAGGCCTTTTATACATCCCAGTTGTAAAACATAGGTTGATGTGAAGCTTTGTTTTAATTACAGTGTACCTTCGGGTTCTCTGACCTTTTTGAAGATTTATTTGCTCGAACTGTCGCCATGATAGATTTACATGTATTTTAAGCACGTTTGGCAGATGCTAATTACAAACCGGCATCGGGCTGCTGCTATATATGGCACAGCAAGGAGCAGTGGTGATAGTCAAAAGGTCAGTTACCATCTCCATGTAGAATGATGCCAGCTACCCCATGCCAACCCTGTCTGAGCAAAGACGCTGTGTAAAAGAAGCATCTATACTTCATGAACCAGACAAACTTGTTGCTCTTTCCTTGAGTTACTTGTCTTTAATTCTACACCAAAAATAACCCAATGCTAAGCTTTCCCTGCTGGAGGAGAAAAGCAGGCTATATCCCCCTCTATTAGACATGGTCAATTAAGTTCAGAGTCATTTACTCCCGTCAGTTTTACAGGCACTTTCTCACTCAAGCATATGCTCAGACAGACCCATATCTCTACAGTCCAGAGTTAAAGTTGCACACTTTTAATAAAAGTGCAAAAAAAAAAAGAAAAAAGAAAAAAAAGAAAGAAAAGATAAGTGAGACTTGAATGTGTTCACAGAATAATTACCCTTTGGCTACTAGGAATAGTATTTCAACAGTGTTGAAAATAAAAGTACTGTTGTATCAGCGTTTAAAAAGTTCTCAAGCCTAGTAGGCATAATCACATTCAATGTATAGCGTACTATTGCTCAAACATGCTCTTTTGACTTCATACCCTGCGTACAGCATCTTGTTGGACTATTAAATTATTATATTGTGATTTTATAACTGTAATTTGTGAGTCTGGTTTGGTGGAGCCAATTTGTAAAGTGGTTTGATGAGCGATCTGTTTGCATAACATTTTCTTACAAGTTCCATGTCCTTATTGGTTCTTCTGCATGTCTGCAACTTTGAAATTTTTACAATGCCATAATGAAATTATAAAAATAGTATTATTTCAGGCTGGCATTGTAAAAAAAATACAAAAATAAATAAATAAATAAATCTATATTTAATACAGTTCTAATACACATATTTAATTTATTATATAATTATTAGATAAGTCGATATTTTTATCACATTTTTTCCCCAAGCACATTTGACCATTTCCAAACCCAATAACTACTTTTTTTTTTTGTATAAAATCATTTATAAGTGATATTTTATTGTTAGCGAGGGCTGTAAGTGTAAAACACCTTACATTCATATGTGAATAATTATTGAGCAGTGTGCCAAAATGTGCCAAAAAGGAGAATGAACAGAAAAGTCAAAATGATTAAATGCCCATGGGAAGGATTCTGTAGAAATTGCAAAATTAAAGGAATAGTTCACCCCAAAATGAAAATTTTTTCATCAATTACCCTCAAGTTGTTCCAACCCTGTTTGAATTTCTTTTTTCGGTTGAACACAAAAGAAGATATTTTAAAGCATGTTTGCAATTAAACATTTGACAGAAGCCATTGACTAGGAAAACAATACTAAGTCATTTGTCTGGTTACTAACATTCTTTAAAATATCTTCTTTTGTGTTCAAAAGAATAAATATTTTTAAATAGAATAAATAACATTTTTATTTTTGGGTGTCCGTTGGAAAGAAATCCTCATTGGGGCAGCAGGGTCACCAACACTGTAAAAAATCCAACATTTTGTTTGAAAAATTCGGTTTTAAAGTTTAATCAACTATTTAACATGAAAAAGTGTGTACAACTAATGACCCCAAGTTGAGAACTCAAAGATGTCCTGCAGCTGGTTGACTTAAACTTTTAAGTTTTTTTTAACTTTTTTTTTACAGTGAAAAACAGGTTGAGAAGAAAATATACTGTATTAATTTGAAAGATATTAACCATTAAGTCTCCAGTGCCACCATTTTCCAGAACTGCATACCTGGAGTCTATAAGTACAAAAAGTACAAGACCATAAACTGCTTAAAAAAAAAAAAAAAAAAAATCCAAAGAGAACCCATGGTAAATTGTCCTGCTGGGTTGGCCTACAAATTGACATAATTACTGAATGGTTCTATTCATTCTTGTGTGTGTTTTGTCAGGTTGAGGTAAATCCGTCCCTGGATATGGCTGAATCAGACTTCATGAACAACGTCATGCGTTGTCGATGTAAATATGATGGACACAGAGTGTTTATGTACGGCTGCCATGCAGGTATGATCCCCATATCAATGAATGATTCACAACATGCTTGCACTAGTGCCTTAAATTCCCTGTCTGATGCACTCTTCTTTCACAGGCGATGCCTACAGCGCTGAAATCGAGGATTTATTTGAACATCAGCGTCAGATCAGCAATAACTTCATCTGAGCCTATAGGTGAGAGGAGGGGATTTAGTCCTGGAGACGTGCCTTTCTGGACAATAAACTGAGTGGAAGACAAAGACATCTTGTCAACTGATCTCAGAACAGTCTACCAGTAGCACCACAGTGGCAGAGATCTGCTACATTTTAAAGGGGTCATGACATGCATTATTTTTATTGTTTATCTTGAGGTTCACTAATAATGTTAATACAGTTTACACACAAAAACAAATATATATACAAGAAAACAATTATTTTACCACCTTTATTCAGACCCATGTCTGAAGTGATCAGTTGTTAAGGGGCGGCTCCTTTAAGGTTTGTCAGTAAATGGCCACTGTCATGATTGGCTAATGTCATTGCATAGGAAACAGTATCAACGTCTACTCGCTATGACATGCAAGGAAGTGTTTTGAAAACTTATCCACATAAAACCGTAATTTACAGATAAAAAGCATTATGAAATCTTTTACTTACGGTTTGCGCAGCTGCTGTCAATTTCAAAAACGTTGTCCGCTTCATCTTTGCGAATGATCCATTACATTGTGCCTTGTTTACTAAACAAAATGCATCGGACAAACATATAGCCACTAAGCGACTGAACGCCAGTGGCTGAGTCCTATGGTGTGATGATGTATAACCATATCAATGTCTTCCCCTGGAGTCAGGCATATGAAAATTTATTTTCTTGTGTGATGCAACAAATCCCACAGTATCCAAATGAGCCTTGATTAAATAAATGCTTTGTTTTTTTAACTATGAAACTTGCAGGACTTTTTAATGATAACAAGACCTCTTATATCTCAAAAGATTTGATTTCTCTTATCATGACCCCTTTAAATGGTTTTCTCTGTGGAATTGAATTTAGTCTAGCAGATGTTTGAAAATCAATCAAAAGAATGGAACTTTAGGATCAGTTCACCCTAAAATGAAAATTCTGTCATAATTTGTCTTAGTCTTTTGTATTTGTCTTTTCCCACTTTCTTTATTCTCAAAAAAAGTAGTATCCAATAATAAATAAAGTCAGAATTTGTATTTTTGGGTGAACTGATGATTTAGTTAGTATCCATTGAACTTGGACATTGCTTTAAAGAGACTAAGTTGCAATTGTTGCGAGTTTAAAATAAAACATGCAAAATGTGTAGTTCTTGGGACCATAAGACTATTAGAAAATAACTTTTTTTATTGTTGTCTACATGTACACATATTTATTTACTGACATTTTAGAATAATTATAGAATAAAAAATATGTTGTTCTAGAATAAATGCATCTGTATAATTTTAATTTTTCATCCCATTTACCCCCATTACATTTAGCATAATGATTTTATATGACATCTAAATGCATTGTGTTCACTTTTTCTGACCATTTAATGAGTTTTATATCTTCATGACTTTTATAGTTTTAGCCTATAACTTCAATTCTTCTGTTTGAGTTAAGCACTTTATTGATGAACCGTCAGTATTCTGGCAGAAATGGGTCCTTCACTACCATATTTCAACACACATCTCTTTGTTTGTTTGTTTGTTGTTTTATTATCAAATTAGATATTATATACCTTCTTTTAATTTTTTTATAGATTTTTTTTTTCATTATTTTTCAGTGACTCTAAATCCTTAAAGATAATAAAGGATGTTGTATATGCTAAAGATTAATTTATTTAATGCATTGTTAAAAACAAAATTTCTGGATGAGAGTGTTATTAGTTTGACAATTCATAGTATTAATAAAGGCTTGCTAAACGGTTGACTGCTTTAATAGTCATTTAAAGCTTTGATTTGTGGATGAATGGAACGCGTTTTCTTAGCGTAGCGTGTACTTGAAGCTTTTTTAACATCTATGAATAGAAAGGTGTATGTTGTCACAATGCCACAAGCTCACTACAGCATTTATTGATGAGTTCAAATCTAGCTTGAATAATTTTATGGGCCAGAATATGACATTTTTAGTCTATACATCTAAAAAGTATTTTTATTTTTTTTTAGCTGTACTGTATCAGTCTTTATGTTTGTAATTATTTGCACAGTACAAGACGCTGTTAAACAATGGCTATTGTGCATGTAATTAACTGATATGTAATTTGTTCCTACTGTCAATGTTATTTGTCTTAAAGTATAATCCATAATGGTTGATTTCATGAACACACAAGTGATTTTTCTTAAGTGAATCATCTGTGCCAACTTTGTACTTTTCTTTTTCACGAAATACTGTTTTTGTAAAATCATAAATATGACTTATTCTGTGTACCTTTACGTTCATCATGTTACTCTTTAACTGTTATTTCATCTATACCTGTATTTATGATTTGCATGTTACCATATGATCTTAATATTATTTGTGCATAAATTGAGTTCAGTCCATAATTCACAGCAAACCTTTATATATATATATATATATATATATATTATCTGCTGGTGCTAATTGTGCACTTTTTCTGGGAGTTTTTCATGGAGTAGTTGAGAGTTTAAGCTCTTATTGTAATTTGCAATACCCTCAGGGATGAAATATGTGTGTTCAAAATGATTTAAGATCACTTTGGACAGCCATGACACAAATAAATTGGGAAAAGTAATACCAAAATCATTCCAGAAACTCCAAACGTGATGTAAAACTCTTGTTACTGTTCTGTGATGAGTGGTCAATGCAAACAACTGATCTCAAATGTGAATAAATATGGCGTATCAGGTCTCATTTAGCTACCTATACTCTGTGTTTCTGCTCACTGTGTACCGTGATCCATTGCACAGGGAATCCATTATCAATAAATGTGTGTTTGTGAAAGACTGTTTTTGTTTTCAAATCAAATGCGAATTTTAAAAAGACGATAACATGGTGTAGGCAACACTGATTTTTGTCGTTTGTGTCTGTACTGACAGCAAAATTGACCAGAGTTCTCCTTTAAGTTGATCAAAAGTGACATTAAAGGGATAGTTCTCCCAAAATTTTAATTAGGCCATGAGTTACTCACCCTGAAGCCATCCTAGGTGTATATTACATTCTTCTTACAGACAGATACAAATTTATATGTACAAAAATGTCCTGGCTCTACCAAGCTTTGTAATGGGAGTAAATAGCTGTATATTTTTTAAAGCTACACTTAGTTCTTTCAAAAATATATGTGGTTATTAATGTATTTACTTTGTTCAAGTAATAAAGTATTATCATGAGTGTATAATATGTCATTGAAAATACATACGGGTAAGGGGTTCTAATGTCGGTCGCCATGTTGCACCTCCATCTTGAAAGTACATTAGCCAAAGAGGGACATACCCGTTAATTCAAGCTTCGCCTTTCGCGTTTACATTTGAGTTAACACTCATGGACGAGGTCGAACTGGAAGCCATGTTAATCTTGGACTACATTGGCCACCGTAGGAGTTAAAACGAAATCGGAATTGAGAGGAACAGAAACTAATATTCACTGGATGGTCATATAACTTTTCACCACTAGATGGGGGTAAAAATCACACAGTGTAGCCTTAAATAAGTTAATTAAAGTGCATTCATTCATGATAAAAGTATTCCACGCGGCTCTGGGGGGTTAATAAAGGCCTTCTGAAGTGAAGAGATGCGTTTGTGTAAGAAAAATGTGTTTAAAACTTTACCGACTAAAATAACTAGCTTCAGGCAGTGAATAAGAAAATTGGCAGAGCCAGGACATTGTTTTATATAACTATTATATTCATCTGAAAGAAGAATGTCACATACACCTAGGATGGCTTCAGGGTGAGTAAATCATGGGATAATTTTTATTTTGGGGGGAACTATTGTTTTTAAAGACATTCATAATGTTACAAAAGATATCTATTTCAAACAAACTTCCTCTTCGTTAAAGAATCCTTAAATATATCTCCGTTTTTTAAAAGCGAAATGGTTTTCAACATTGATAACACATTTATCTTAAGCATCAAATCAGCATTAGAATGATTTTCTGAAGGATCTTGTGACCCTGGAAACTGAAGTAATGATGCTGAAAATTCATTTTGGCCATTCACAGCAGTGTTTTGGTGGCCTGAAAATGGTAACTTTTCATTCATTGTCATACACTAAATTTTTCCTGTATGGGTCACCTAGTTCCTGCAAGAGTTATGGAAAATGCTTATCCAAAGTCGCAACTGCCACTTTTGGACATTGCGCACATTCAGCATGTCTCATGTCTGTCTAACTGAAAGCACTGAACACTCACAAGACATCCCACAGTTCAGCCCTCATATCAATGCATTTGTCCATTCTGCACTTGGCACAAGTATAGGTGACACATTATATTTGATCAACAGATGTGTGACACTTTTATGAGAGCGTATGGCAGTTCTTCAGTCATTTGTGTATGGCTTTGTTATGTTCACTGGGAAGAAACTGTTGTATCGAAGAGGAAAGCAATAAAACCAGTGCAGCTGAAGTCAAGAATATGTTACGAACTGTTATACATTCAGTTTCAGACTAGTTTATGAAGCCCAAGTTATTTTATCAAATCTGAACTGAATCATTATAAAAGTACGTCAGGAAAAGCTAATAAATGAATCTGCCACTATTTTTGAAAATATTTATACTTTGGAAATATTCAGAGATAGCAATCATTTTTACCATTTCATTTGATCAAATTATGACATAAAGTAACCACTCACTTCTTCTGAAACCATTTTTTCAGTCTTCAAACCACATCATATTAATGAAAAAAACAAAACAAAAAAATATATATATATATACATATACATCAGGTAATATTAATGCAGAAAAGTGTCGTGTTCTGGCTTTCTTCTTTATTCATATGTTTGACATAAAACACATAATTCTCTTTGTGAATTACACATACTCATTCTTATTTTATATATATATAAAAAAAATGTTGGCTTTCTATGATTTTCCTCCGCAAACATACTCAGCTGACATTATTTAGCTATTCTGTAGCTTTTGTGTTATACTGTGTGTGTGTGTGTGTGTGTGTGTGTTTGAGGAAATTTGTCTGGTTCCTCACAGTATTGCTCTGAAATTTACTGCCGAACATATGCATTGCTATGGGAGTATTGCCTGACAATTACAGTTATATATACAGCAGAAAATGAGAGCTGTTAAAAGCACTGATTATAGGGTGGGATCGGGACAGAGCCGTTTTTCTGCCCATGCCACAGAGACGAGCCAGGAGGCTTGTTCCTCTGAGAGCTCCACAGACCCGCACGGCACAGAGAGATTTCGGGATAGTACGTGCAAGGACTGAATGGACTCTAAAGATGTGCCCATAACCTATCATTGTTAGTATAGCTAGGTGGATTTTGCAACACTATTAGGGATCCAGCAGGGGGCATGAGAAAGAAGAGAAGCTCTGTTAAAAGGTCTATAATGGCCCCGTCCCAAATGGCACCACATCTGTGGCTCACGTGACCCTGCTTGCACAGTCTTTGGGAGCCTCTCTGAGCTTCCAAACCTGTCCCGCTGGGTTGCACGAGCCATCAGACTCGGTTTGCGATTCAGTTCGCACAGTCTCCTCCCCGCTTCTGGGGAGTCTGCTCCGAAATGAGGTCCAGGTTTCACAGACCATGCTTCATTGTCCCGGAGAAGCCGGCGGGTTATGACCAATCCTGTTCCTGCATATCTGGACCACTCGCCTCACAAGCTGCTGTTCAAGATGCAGCCATGGCAATGCCACTCAGATTGCTTCATATGAGACCGCTTCAGCTTTGGCTGAGGTGGGCATGGCAACACGGCGTGCTCCGAGTACCAGTTACTCCAACTTGCCGTTAGACCTTCACCCCGTGGTTGAACCTCAGTTTCTACGGGCTGGAGTGTCCAGGCACGGGCTGGAGCGCTATGTGCAATGGACATGCTGCCGCGGGCCCCTAGAAAGGACCACAGCGCCTATGGCATGTAAATTGCCTTGTGTTGCTGGCAGTACGTCAAGAACCAGCACGTACTAGTCCGATCAGATAATACTGTAGAGTACATCTCCAACAAGGTGGTCTACACTCCTGCCGTATGTCGCAAATTACCCGCCACCTCTTATGGAGTCCTGTCATGTTACGGGAGTCCTGAACTGTGCAGGTGACGAGCTCTAACGGCTTCAGCCTCTTCCTAGAGAATGGCGACTCTATACCCCGTCAGTGCAGCTGATTTGGGATCGGGACGAGTGGGACTCGTCCCACTGTGACCAGTTTTACTCCCTGTCCGAGGGCACGCTTGGCAAGGATGCACTGGCGCACAGCTGGCCACGGGGCCTGCACAATTATGCATTTCCCCCAGTGAGCCTTCTCTTACTGACCCTGTGCAAGATCAGGGAGGATGAGGAGCAGGTCATTCTGGTTGCACCACACTGGCCCAACCGGGCCTGGTTCTCCGAACTTGTACTCGCGACAGCATCTCCCTGGCCATTTCATCTGAGGAAGGACCTCCTTTAACAGGGACCCTATGGTACCCTCATCCTGATCTTGGAACCTCCACATATGGCTCCTGGACGGGACGAGGTAGGTTTGAGTACCCTACCATCAGCGGTGGTGGCTACCATCACTTCCGCTTGAGCGTCGTCCACTAGACACGTCTATGCATTGAAGTGGAACCTCTTCATCAACTGGTGCTTTTCTCACCGAGAAGACCCCCGGAGATGCTCGATCAGTGTCGTGCTTACCTTCCTTCAAGATGGTTGGAGTGAAGGCTGTCTCCCTCCACCCTGAAGGTCTATGTTGCCACTATTGCCGCACACCACGACCCTATCGAAGGTAAGTCTGTGGGGAAGCATGACCTGATTGTCAGTTTCCTGAGAGGAGCAAGGAGACTGAATCTTCCTCTCCTCCTCTCATTCCCTCTTAGGACCTCTCAGTGGTTCTAACTGCCATGCAGAGTGCTGACTTTGTGCCTTTGCAATCAGTGGAGCTTAAGTTCCTGTCAAGAAGACGGAACTCCTGGTTGCATTGGCCTCCATCAAGAGGGTAGGGGACCTGGATGCATTCTCCGTTGTTGAAGCGTGCCTGGAATTCGGGCCGGCCTACTCTCACGTGAACCTGAGACCCCAGCCTTGACATGTGCCCAAGGTTCCTACCACTCCCTTCTGGGACCAGGTGGTGAACCTGCAAGTGCTGCCCCCAGAGGAGGCAGACCCAGCCTTGGCACTGCTCAGTCTAGTACACGTTCTTCGTGCCTACGTAGACAGGATGCAGTGTCAGGACCTTAGACCAGCTCTTTGTTATGGTGGGAAGCTGAAGGGAAAGCCTCTCTCCAAGCAAGATAGTGGACGCCATTGCTTTGGCATACCAGCAGCAAGGTTGTCCATGCCCCCTTGGAGTGACTGCCCACTCCACCCGGAGTGTGGCAAGCTCTTGGGCTCTAGGCTCTGGGTGATGACCCCCACATGTGTATTTCCACTGTAAGTCTCTATGAGCATGTGCCTTTCCCTTGGCAAGCCACTTTGCCACCCCTGGGGTTAAAATATTCCACCTGCAGCTGGACACCCCAGTGTTTCTCCATACGCTTCCTTCGGGTCATATGTGTATTTTTAAGTCCCCCCCTTCTGGGTTGGCAGTAATTGCATATTTCCTCTAAACTATGGAATAGGCTCCCCAGTGTACCCTGGTATTCCTGTGCTAAATATGAGTCCTTCGTTCGTGCCAGTCTAACGTCAGGGATCTCAGATTTACGCAGGGCACTGGAAGAGAGCAACAACAAAAGGGAACGTCTCGGTTACGTATGTAACCCTCATTACCTGAGTACGGAACGGAGACATTCCGTCTTCCTGCCACCTTCCGCTATACTGCTGGAACAGCCGAGTTCAGTCTTGCCTCCTCAGCGAAGAATCATACCTGCATATTGCCGGTGTGCTCCTTTTATACCCACGAGGTAAGGTGGAGATACGCTATGCAAAATCCGCAGACCCATGGCATTTCTTTGCCATTGGCTCATTTTGTAATACTCAAAGTCTTTCTAAGCGAAACCCCATTCGTCATTATCCGACGGAACGTCTCCGTTCCCTACTCAGGGACATACGTATCCGAGATGTTCTTCATGGGACCATCAATGCCAATAAAGAACCTTTATTTTTTAAGAGCGAGTAGGGAAGTATGCATATTTGGATGCAGCCAATGATATCTGGACGCTGGTGTTTTTGAGCCAATCACATGAGCCATAAACTGCCATGTAACCAAGGGGGTAATCCACCAGCCGGAAACTGAAGCTACCATGGGGGCTGCCATTGGTTAGCAAGCCTTCACCTGCTGTTAGCATTCCATTGACTCCCGTTCACTTTGCCGTCACTTTGACAGCGAATTACTGATATGGTTCTATTTAGCCACAGATATGGTTCTATTTAGACCAGTGGTTCGGACCCAGGAGGTGGAGACAACACACTTCTGAGGGAGTCTCAAATTACTTAAATTGTATAAAATAAATCAAAATAAGCATTCAATTTAGCTAAAACAACTAAAACTCAAGACATTGCTTAGTATTTGGTTATTTTTAGGTTCAGTCAAACCAAAATATATTGAGACACCTTCAAGATTTCTCACATTATCACAGTTTAATCGCGATAGTTTAGAAAATGAAAATACAATATAAGAACTTAGAGTTATCAAATCAGTTGATATTTCACTGGTTTTGGCCAAACTTCTATTGTACTGTCTCACAAATGAATTAGGTTGAATGGTTGTCTGAACACAATTATATAATACCAATTTACAGTAGCTCAACCAACTACCAAGCAATGTTTAATTTGGTTCAGTCTGTGGTGTAAAAAGGTTGCATGGTATAATGTCACAGTTTACTTTATTTTTCTATCCTCACTTACATAAATGAACAATAGTGCCCTGCACCCACTAGTAAAAACATTTTAAAAATAATATCTGGTGTCTGAATAATGTTTGGTTTGACAATAGATCTTTCTAAGCAAAAGCAACATATATGTGAGAGTGTGGTGAGGATTGAGATCCACTGATTTAGAATATTTTAGTGTTGATAATGATCACTATCCCTATGAGCAAGACACTTAACTTCTGGTTTCTTTTCTTTTAGTTCTTTCTTTTTACCATGGTGTAAGTCATTACTACAGTACTTGATTTGCATACTGAGAACTTATTCAGATGTGATTGCTGGTTATCTGACAGTGAGGCATACATTAAAAGTACGATTATTACAAATATGTCTCCACCTAGTGGTCAATTATTCACAATTCAAGCACCTGAGGGCAAGCAGAGATGTGTTGTGCTGGATGCACATGCCATGCACATAACCCCTTATTAAACTACTAGATTTGTATATGTTATGAAGAAATGTGCCTCCACAATTCTAGGGTATTTTAGTGGTTGTCAAAACAAACCTATGCAGTTGCTAAGGTGTTCAAAGTGATGTTCAGTGCATTGCTATGCAGTCTGGATGTTCTGCTTTGTTGCTAAATGGGTGTTATAGATTCTGATGTGACTAAATGTTCCCTAAAATGACAGATTTCACCAATATCACACATTTCTTGAGCTTGGAATTATAAGGTTATATCTCCGTTTAGGGTAGTTCTGAGATATTGAGCATCAAAGTTTTTGCATCCCAGCTGGCAAAACTGTTATAGTATAATCTTCTATTATAGATTTATCTATTAATCTTTTTTTTTTTTTTTTTCTTCAAAAATAACACCACACAGGCATTAATAAGCACCTAATGGATCAGATTATGTCAAAAACTCAATTTTGACCAAAAGTTGAGAAAGAAACTTATAATTCTAAGCTCACGATTTCGAGACATTATTTGAAAAGAAAAAAAAAATTGTGTGCAGAAATACCCAAAATAGCCTACACAAGTGTAAAGAGAATAGTGGGTGGTATTTCCTTTAGTCACGGTCTGTCACCTACAAAGCATCACTACAGCAATATGAAATGACATATTTTCTCTCGCAGGCTTCCAAAAGTCCTGTCTCATAACCCTACTTCATCTCCGAACCTCACTCAGTGAAAGATAATGGAAGCGGCAGCAGTGGAGAGATCTCCCCTTTAACCATCTCTCAAGTGTGAAACTGTTCCCTTTAGGGTCCTGTAGGAACACGTTTTGTATAGGCTGGGCTTAAACTTAGGAAACGTCACACTCTGTCTCCCTCCACTGGCCTGCATAATTGAAAGTGCCTATGCATGAAGATGGTGACCGTGATTTTGCCAAGTAAGAGGTGTTCCTGGATCAACATATTTTGTTGATCCTGGATCAACATTTAATCAACCAATCACAAGCCTCTGATGTCATCCGTGTGTGCCGACCCAAAAACCCGTCACTCCATTTTGAATCTTCCCTCCCCGCTGACCGACAAAAGGTAAGTTATTTTGTCTGTCCTCTTTCTTTCACCCTCTCCCTAACTAAAAATCTACCTTTGTAAATGTATTTATTCACAAAAAAATCCTGAAATATTACACTTAAATGGCATAATGTAATGCAACTCTGAACATACAACTGCCATGTGCCGGTGAGCTAATAGCTTAGCTTGCTAATAGCTTAGCTTGCTTTTCTCTATAACCCCTAAAAGTCTTCCTTCTCACATACTCTTACACACAAATGTAATATTCCTTACAATTTTATGATAATGTTTTAAAAAAGGTAATAAATTACTGCTCTTTAAAACAGACTACTATGCTTTTAGTCAGAATAAAGTGTGCAAAAAGTACATGCGTTTTAAAAAAAACAGTAGAATATCTGCTTTTTGAATATAATTGTAATCAATATTTTGATAATTGCTATAAAGTCATCAGTTCCATATGGGGTAGATTAGCTAATGTTGATCCAGGATCATCATGATCAGTTCAATGCAGGGTAGATTCGCTAATGTTGATCCAGGATCATCATGATCAGTTCAGTACGGGGTAGATTCGCTAATGTTGATCCAGGACCGTCATGATCAGTTCAATATGGGGTAGATTCGCTAATGTTGATCCAGGACCATCATGATCAGTTCAGTAAGGGGTATATTCGCTAATGTTGATCCAGGATCATCATGAACAGTTCAATACGGGGTCGATTCACTAATGTTGATCCAGGACCATCATGATCAGTTCAGTACGGGGTAGATTCGCTAATGTTGATCCAGGACCGTCATGATCAGTTCAATTTGGGGTAGATTCGCTAATGTTGATCCAGGACCGTCATGATCAGTTCAATTTGGGGTAGATTCGCTAATGTTGATCCAGGACCATCATGATCAGTTCAATATGGGGTTGATTCGCTAAAGTTGATCCAGGACCATCATGATCAGTTCAGTAAGGGGTATATTCGCTAATGTTGATCCAGGATCATCATGAACAGTTCAATGCAGGGTAGATTCGCTAATGTTGATCCAGGACCATCATGATCAGTTCAATACGGGGTAGATTCGCTAAAGTTGATCCAGGATCATCATGATCAGTTCAATATGGGGTAGATTCGCTAATGTTGATCCAGGATCATCATGATCAGTTCAATACGGGGTAGATTCGCTAATGTTGATCCAGGACCATCATGATCAGTTCAATACGGGGTAGATTCGCTAATGTTGATCCAGGATCATCATGATCAGTTCAATACGGGGTAGATTCGCTAATGTTGATCCAGGATCATCATGTTCAGTTCAATATGGGGTAGATTCGCTAATGTTGAACCAGGACCATCATGATCAGTTCAATACGGGGTAGATTTGCTAATGTTGATCCAGGACCATCATGATCAGTTCAATATGGGGTAGATTCGCTAATGTTGATCCAGGACCATCATGATCAGTTCAATATGGGGTAGATTCGCTAGTGTTGATCCAGGACCATCATGATCAGTTCAATATGGGGTAGATTCGCTAAAGTTGATCCAGGATCATCATGATCAGTTCAATATGGGGTAGATTCGCTAATGTTGATCCAGGACCATCATGATCAGTTCAATACGGGGTAGATTCGCTAAAGTTGATCCAGGATCATCATGATCAGTTCAATATGGGGTAGATTCGCTAATGTTGATCCAGGATCATCATGATCAGTTCAATACGGGGTAGATTCGCTAATGTTGATCCAGGACCATCATGATCAGTTCAATACGGGGTAGATTCGCTAATGTTGATCCAGGATCATCATGATCAGTTCAATACGGGGTAGATTTGCTAATGTTGATCCAGGACCATCATGATCAGTTCAATATGGGGTCGATTCGCTAATGTTGATCCAGGATCAACATGTTCAGTTCAATACGGGGTAGATTCGCTAATGTTGATCCAGGATCATCATGATCAGTTCAATATGGGGTAGATTTGCTAATGTTGATCCAGGACCATCATGATCAGTTCAATATGGGGTAGATTCGCTAAAGTTGATCCAGGATCATCATGATCAGTTCAATATGGGGTAGATTAGCTAATGTTGATCCAGGACCATCATGATCAGTTCAATACGGGGTAGATTCGCTAATGTTGATCCAGGACCATCATGATCAGTTCAATACGGGGTAGATTCGCTAATGTTGATCCAGGACCATCATGATCAGTTCAATACGGGGTCGATTCGCTAATGTTGATCCAGGATCATCATGTTCAGTTCAATACGGGATAGATTCGCTAATGTTGATCCAAGAATATCATGATCATTTCAATATGGGGTAGATTTGCTAATGTTGTTCGAGGACCATTATTGTCAGTTCAATACAGGGTAGATTCACTAATGTTGATCCAGGACTATTCATGATTCCCATAAATTAGCATTTTAAGCAAATTCTCCAACATACCATTTCTACTGTAGTTAATCAAATCAAAAGTTAATTGAAATCTTTGTTTGTTTGTTTGTTTTTTACTTATTACAGTGATGAATTAAATCTAAATCTAATATTTTGTATTGAAGGAAGTGCTACTGTAATTGTTATGAACTGCTCCGAGACTTGGAGATGAAGATCCAAATGCAGCTTTAATTGAGAATAGTCATATAGGCAGGGTCGAGAATCAGCAGACAGGGCAATGAAGAATACACAGTGGGAATCCAAAAAACAGGCAGAGGTGAGGGCAGGCAGCAATAATCAAAATCCAAGAACAATCCAAAGTCAAAAACAGAAAAACAAACATAAGAAAACGCTCGGAAATGCATACACACAGTACAACAAGACTTCGCAAACAGTGAATGTGAACACAAGGTATATATAGACAGACTAACAGGATGAGACACAGGTGAATGCAATCAGTGAATGAGGTACAGGTGAATGCGATCAGTGATAATGAGTCCGGGCAGTGAGTTCTGGGAAATGTAGTTGTGAGTGAAACATGAACATCTGGTGTGGAGTGCCCTCTGGTGACTCTCTAGGGCACTCCACCTGGTGACCGTTACAGTAATGTAACTGTAAATATTAATACTTAGTTTAAGGATAAATAACTTAGCTCTGCTGCACCGTGCAATGAAGTCACATTTTAGTGTCTGGTAAATTTATTTGGATACTTTTGCCTAATTTATATAATTAATTAGCTTAACCCACGTTTCTATTTCAATCTTGAAGGCTGTATGTGTTATTTCCACTAACCCTTGATGTTAACAACACCGGCAGCCATTAAGTGTACTGCAGCTAGAAACTGCTCGCCCTCGCTCTTGTGCACACACTCCATAAGTGACTTCGTCTTGGGCAAAACAGTAACTGAACATAATTTATCGACATTATGTTGACAGATGATCGTCAATATAATTACACTTTTGTGATAGTTCATTTTGGATTTTCCCTTCAAAAAAGGGTGATAAATCATAAAAATCAGTCTACAGGCTTACACAGCCAACCTAGGAAGTCAGGGAAGCCATAAAAAAAGTTCTTACATAGCCCCTTTTAATTGTTAACAGAAATGCTTCCTAATGGACTTATTGTACTTACTGTATATTATTGTTTTCCAGCTTTTATCGTGTGATTCAACATGACTGGTAAGGGTGCACATTCTGTATCACATATATACTTACCCTTTTAAAATTGTGCTGATGACTTTTATATACCCTATTTACAGACCAACCTTGGGAGTCCTTACTGGGCTGTGTTGGGCCAAATAGCATTTCAGCTGCCCATTTAAAAGCTCTGTATGAGCCAGGCTACATACCAGATGTGGTGAGCTATTAGTGTATTTAATAATTGCAATAATTGGTGTATTTTAGAATTTAATGATTTTTTTCAGGTCCTAACTAAAGTTATTATCAATAGGCAATGGATGCGCTCATGAGTATCACCTGCAAGGTATGAAATATATAATGTATGTATCTACCTGTTTGTATGTATATGTATGCATGTATCGTATTTATCTGCTTTTCCTTTCCCCTTAAGAAATTCAATGATGTGTACAATATTTGTACACAATCCATGACTAAGATTCTGTCTGGATCCCAGAGGGTTAAAAGCCACTACTTCTGCAAGGTGCAGTAAATAATATTTACATACGTAAAATATGATCTTACATTAAAAAAATTCAATCAAAGACATTTGCCCATCTAAATATTAAAGCTGCAGATTCTAATGTTATTCTGCAATAGCAACTGATAGTTTTCAAAAAAAAGAATTTAAGCCAAGGTGGAAACTTTCAGGGCTTGTGATGACATATCGTGCATAGCATAAATAAGTATCTAAAACTTAACAAATTCACCAATTACTCTTTACTTGGAAGACATGTTAGGGTTCTTTGGAGATGTAATGTTCCAGGAAGTCTTCTTGATCAATTGTCAAAGAAGCATGACAAAATTGTTCAGGAAAATAATATTTTCTTATCTTAAAGGTGGGGTATGGGATATGCAAAACGGCCGGCAGATTTTGAAAATACACAACTCAAAAGGTCCTCCCTTCTTCCCTCCAACGCTGGCCCTGACTCAATTCGAAGAACATCGTGCATCATGCACGAGCGAAAACTCAAATGCGTGAGACTCAGCCCTGGCGTCTGTACAGTGGCCTTCTATTTGAAGCAGAATTCATAGTAATGTGCTTTGAGTATGCACATGAAGGGGTCACGGCACAAGGGGGAGGGGTATGGTACGACCATTTGATTGACGAACTTACTTTCTCCAACGAGGTGGTCTTGGTGGAAGAAGATTGGCTGTAGTTTTTTGAGTCCTGCCCGTTCCACAGATGATTAAAGCGATTAATTTTCATTTCAGTGCTTCTAACTCAGTGTCTGTAAGTAGGTTATGAATAGGATTTCAAGTGATTTTGAAGAACTGGACAAAAAAGAGAATCATATACAGTACCCCACCTTTGAGTGATAAAATGTTGTATTGCAAAAATAAGTAAGTTACTCCAAAAAAAAAAAAATCTGGTGTCAGTTCAAGGCAATTTTGATCAACAGGCAAGTATGTTGAACCAAAATATTTTAAGTAATTTCTTGACAATTAAAAGTGTTATATAGCCCACTGAATCATTCTCAGACTTACAGTAATTCTGACAACAATGGTACCACTTGGGAAAGTGGTAAAGTGAAAATATAGCAAAATGAAAACAGAAATAAAGAGGACTTCTGACAAGAACCCTGACATAATCAGGCCTTCATTTTAAGCTTTCATTTAGTGATGAGTGATTTTTGCTTGACAAAAGGCAGGAGAAATACAAAGCGAGTGTTTCAGAGCCAGCAAAAGCTACGAAAGGAGTGAGTTTATCTCACAAAGTTAGATGCAGCCTGCAGACGTTACATGATTGTTTATTGTCCACACTGGAACTACTTACTGTAGCTAAATCTCAAAGTAAATTAGCCTTTTCCAATAACCATATTTACAAAATATTGACTTCTGTGAGTCCTTATTTGGGTCTCATGAGACCAAGTCAATCATTTTGGATTTAAAAGCATCCAAAATGTAATGCTGTTGTTGGAGAATGAATACGGGGAGTAGTGCCTGGTTTCCACAGTGATGTTCAGTGGTAGTAAAGCTCTATAGGGATTTATGAGCTATGAAGGTATGAGGGAGTTATGCTTTATCAATGCTGTCATTAATTCACACATCTCAGTCTGATGTAATACAAAAACTTGAAACATAAGATGCAACCTCATTACAACCTCATTACATTACTCTCCTCAATACTCATTGCCTGCGTGTTGGCCATTTTTTTTCAACCTTCTGTGGACATGTTTTTCACCCAGTCTTAACACACTTGAGCACCTGTAAGGGATTTTGTAGAGCCAAGTTAAGCAACACTCCCCATTAAAGATCAGGGAATTTAAGGAGGTCATAATCCAGGAGTTCAAAAGATGTGACAATTTCACTCTGTTCAAAAAATGGTCAGAGCAGTTTATTCAAAATTAAGGAAGACATACTAAGTACTACAATATTATACATTTGTTGAATTAAATCTAGGGTGTCTCATTTTTGTACAAAATTGGCTAATTTTCTTATTTTATGGATATTAATTACATATATTTCTCTATTTTTAGTAAGCATATGTTTCAATTTTGCCATATTTCAATGAATTGTATTAGTGGTCATTAAGAAAATACATCTTTTGTATTTGTTCAGAGGAGATTTACTCATTTATGCTGTGCACTACAGATACAGTGATTACCTAGTACTGAGGCACTGTAAATGTTCATAGCAATGACATACAGTCTGAATTTTTCAAGGTTCACCCTGATGTGGAGTGGAAAATAGAAATATGGAAGCTGCACTATTAAACATTATGGGCAAAAGTATCTTGTCTTTAATAATTTTCCATTTATGTGTAAATATTACAAGTTTATAGTTATGTGTTAGGTAATTGTTTGCATCAGAATCAACATACAAATGGTTTGCAAATTGTCACTGCATATTCAGCTGGAAAAAGAGAATGTTTTAACTTGTTTTAAAAGTTACAGCCTTAAATTATTTTTAAAGGGCTTTACGTAAGATTTTTTCATATATTAATCATTTTGTTTATTTTAATTCTTTCACTAGTGAAACCTAAAAAAAGAGACATTTCACAACTTCCTAGGTTGTCAATGAAAGTCTCTATCTGATTTTAACAACTTTATTTTAACAGTGTTAATTTTAATGAACGTCATCTGTCGACATGATGTCAGCTACTGTTTGGCCAATTCTTGCTCGAATCACTATGGATTGTGGGCATGAACCCAAGCATGCACACGCAATAAGTTGCTGGCTGGAGTTCAATTCATGGCCACAAGTGCCACTAATAATAATAATTTTATTTTTCCTAGAGCCCCTTTAAAAAAGGAATACATGATGTTTCACAGAGAACTGGTTTCTTTTGATTCAATTAATAATTTTATCTTTACAGAAAGATCTATTTAAAACCTACACTAAAGTTATTGGTGCCCTCCTGGAAAATGAAAATCACTGGACCCTTTTTGTAAGTAGGCCAAATCATAGCGTTCTGAATACGACAGGCTTGGTTCAGTAGGAAACCTTACCAGACTAAATGCCATAGAACGTCCTGGTTGTGCGATGTTGACTGAATGAGGATCAGACTAGGGAGCCAATCATCTTTGAGTATTTTTAGAACAAGCCAATGTACATTGGCGTGCAAGATCTGCATCTCACACTCCCCCCGCGGTGCATATGATAAAATATAATAATACAGAAGTAGATGCACGCACAAACTGCTTTTTCGCTGAGGAGCCAAGCAGCCCCGGAATCAGTGGTCCAGCAGTAGTGGCGAGTGGACTACGTCCTCCGTTCCCTCCTTCAGGGAATGGTGGGTTGCATACACAAACAGGAAGTTCCCTTTCAGTCGAGAACGTCAGACGTTGTCGATGTCGACTGAATGGGGATCTTATTGAAAATGCCACTAGTGCTCCCACATTCCAGTGCCTAGACAGATGCCTCCTTATCCCCTTGCGATTTTAAAGTAGAGAAGGAACAGGGCTTTAGGCTAGGGAAGTCACTGCTGTTCCTACAGGACCACTGGGAAAGCATTCCCTGTACATGGAAGGAAGGGACGCTGCGGAAGCCACACCTGCCCAAGGATAGGACTCTGTACTGATACTTCAAACCCTCAAATGCAACATGCAGGATAGCTTGTGGTGCGGAAGGTTAAGAGATCTGAAGTACATTTCATTCAGGTCAAATTCTGCAGACCAAGTTTGGGGTGGGGTATTATAAAAAAATTGCCTCTGTGTTAGCAACCTGGATGGAGGCTTTCACGAAAGGTTCCATTGTTGGGCACAGCTCTCCACTGCATCACCAAACAACCCAACCTGGGAAATTGGCCTGGAAAGGCATGGCCTTGGCACAATCCTTCACCGCTCCTCCCTCAAGGGTAGCAAGGGAGGAAGAAACCACTCGCATCTGCCATCTACCAGCTAGTAACTTAAATTCCCAGACTGATCTCTTGAAGTAGTGTGTGTATGACTCGCCAATTTGTATTTCCATTTTTGGCGTGCTATCAACACGCATAATCGCTTTTCAGCGTGTTTATGAACGCCGTTGAATTAACGTTATTACTGTATATATAAATATATGACTTACCTAAACCCCGTTCCCTAAACCTACCCATCACTGGGGTTAATGGCATTTATGAGTGTTCCCTTACCATCCTAGGAAGGAAAACATAGCTCCCCAGATGTAGATCTACATTTTGCTTCTGCTTCCTTTCGCTCGGACATTTGACAGCATGTACAGACATGCAGAATGACGCGGACGTTAATGGCGTAGACATACACGCAGATACACGCGGATAGCTCAAAATGACACGCCACTTGACTCGAAAAGTGGCGTTATGTTTACTGCAAATGTCATGTTGCAATTTCCATACACTTTGGGAAAGAAGGGCATTTGGCGGTGGGCTGAGAACCAGCACGGCCCGCCCCGAGATACAATCATCCAACATAAACAGACATTGGGTGTTGTGAGAACACCAGTTTGAAGCTGAAAAAAGCTTGCGATCAATGTTGCCCTTGCACTGTAAGCACCAACACCCAGGAGAAAACTTCCAGAAGAAACACAGCTACACTAGCTTGTTGTAATAACAACACTCTCAGAAACCTGAACATGAAGCTCGGCTGAAGCGAAAGGCAACTGGTGCGTGCATCGAATTCTGCATTTAGACCCGAGCTGCGGTGCGG